>SJYA01003506.1:329015-357327 GCA_006410615.1 Neotragus moschatus | reverse complement strand
GCGCGCGCGAGCATGTGTGTGTGCCTGTGTGTGAGCACGTGAGCAAGCACGTGTGTGCACGAGTGTGTGTGCAAGCACGTGTGCGCGCATGTGTGTGATGTGTCCACACGTGTGTGCCTGTGTGAGCGCATGAGTGTGTGTGATGTGTCCACACGTGTGTGTGCCTGTGTGTGAGCACGTGAGCGTGTGTGCGAGCACATGTGTGTGCAAGCAGGTGTGCGAGCACGTGTCCACACGTGTGTGTGCCTGTGAGCACGTGAGCGTGTGTGCAAGCATGTGTGTGCACGAGCATGTGTGCGAGCACGTGTGTGCCGTGTGTGTGATGTGTCCACACGTGTGTGTGCCTGTGTGTGAGCGCGTGAGCGTGCGTGCGCACGTGCCAGGCTGTGTGCTCTGCATGCCCTCACTGTCCTGGCCTCACTTGGTATCCTTTCAGGCCCAGGTGCAGCCCCTCGCGAGGGGCTCCTGAGACCCCCCAGCCCCCTTTCTCTTCCCTGGTCAGACTGGCTGCAGAGAAGCCCGACCTGCAGGTCCTCACCATCTCTGGCTTCTTCCGTGCTCTGTGTACGGCCGGAGCTGTGCCCAGTCGAGAACCGCGGTGCAGGGTGGCTCTGTCTCGTGGGCCGAAGGGACCGGGCCTCCCCTGCCAGGTGGGGCGCCTCGGCCGCTCCCATCTACAGCCCAGGTCGCGCTGCTGCACGGGCTCCGCTGTGCCGGGCGCTTCTGCCTGGAAGCAGGGATGATTTGACGTCACGTTCGCACGTTATCTGTTTCCTCCGTAGCATCTGGGCTGACTCTCTTGTCCCTGGCTAGAGGGCTAGACGGGGTCTGGTTTCTTCTGCATTTGCTGTGATGTCACCTTTGGTATTTACTAGCTGTTTAAACGAGTGCGGGTGTCTAAATGTGGGTTTTGAATGTGTGGCTGTGAGTATGAATGTCTGTGGCTCTGTGTGAGCATGTGTGTCAGTGAGTGTGTGTCTGTGAGCATGAGCGTGTGTCTGAGGGTGCCTGTGAGAGTGTATCTGAACGTGTTGTATGAGTGTGAGCATGTGTGTCTGTGAAGTGTGCGAGTGTGTGTGGATGTGAGCATGTGTGTCTGTGTGAGTATGTGTGTCTATGAACACATACTGGGTATGGCTGTGAATGTGTGTGTCTATGAGCGTGTGTGGCTGTGAGTGCGTGTGGCTGTGAGTGTGTATGTCTGTGAGTGTGAGCGTGTGTGGCTGTGAACATGTGTGACTGAGTGTGAGCATATGTGGCTGTGAGCGTGTGCCTGTGAGCGTGTGTGGTTGTGAGTGTGTGTGGCTGTGAGCATGTGGCTGTGAGCATGTGTCTGTAAGTGTCTGTGAGCGCGTGTGGCTGTGAGTGTGTGGCTGTGAGCACATGTGGCTGTGAGCGTGTGTCTGTAAGTGTCTGTGAGCGCGTGTGGCTGTGAGTGTGTGCCTGTGAGCGTGTGTGGTTGTGTATGTGGCTGTGTGTGCGGCTGTGTCTGTGAGCACGTGTGGCTGTGAGCGCGTGTCTGTAAGTGTCTGTGAGCGCGTGTGGCTGTGAGCGTGTGCCTGTGAGCGCGTGTGGTTGTGAGTGTGTGTGGCTGTGAGCATGTGGCTGTGTGTGCAGCTGTGTCTGTGAGCATGTGTGGCTGTGAGCGTGTGCCTGTGAGCGTGTGTGGCTGTGAGTGTGTGTGGCTGTGAGCATGTGGCTGTGTGTGCGGCTGTGTCTGTGAGCGCGTGTGGCTGTGAGCGTGTGGCTGTGAGCGAGGCTGCCCTGCCCTGGGGCTACCCTCTGCTTTCCTCTTTCTCATCTGCCCACAGGCCTGCTGTCAGAGCTGAAATCTCATGTTGTTTACAATTGCAGATTTTTTCGGCTTGTCCTGTCTTTTGACTCCAGCAACGTCCCAGTGTTTTGGGTTTTTTAAGNGTGAGCGTGTGGCTGTGAGCGAGGCTGCCCTGCCCTGGGGCTACCCTCTGCTTTCCTCTTTCTCATCTGCCCACAGGCCTGCTGTCAGAGCTGAAATCTCATGTTGTTTACAATTGCAGATTTTTTCGGCTTGTCCTGTCTTTTGACTCCAGCAACGTCCCAGTGTTTTGGGTTTTTTAAGTGTGGCTTAGGCTCTTTTACGCTTAATTGCTGTTAGATTTATTGCATGTTCAGGAGAGCCCTCCCCCCCCCACCCACCCAGCAAGATGATTTTTGACAAAAGCCCTGGATTTCCTGTGGGTCCCAGGGCCTTGGTGGGTGTCTGCAGCTTGTCTGAGTGAAGACAGGGCCCCAGGCACCCACCACAAGCGCCTGCGGTCAGCCTGGAAACTCCTCGGAATGGGGACCCGTCCTGCTCTGGCCCTGTTCGGGGCCCTGTTCATCAGCTTTGGACGCGCACCGTTTTCTTGGGCGTTGGTTTCTGGGGGTGGCGCGGGTCTGCAGGAGGGCGTGGAGACTGCGGTGCCGGTGGCCTTCACGGCGCAGCCGCCTGGATGCTGGCTTGCGGCATGGGGGCCTGTGTCCTGGCTGAGGCCACGTCTGCCCAGCGCCAGCACTCTCTGAATCTTGGTCTTTCGTTGACTCCGTTCCCACGTGCTCGTTTTCTTCTGTTTGTTATTCCCGCGTTGCCTTCTGAACGCCGAGTCCAGCCACCAAGAGGGGCTGCTGTCTGGTGGCCCTCACTGCCCGCGGCTCGCCTGGGCCAGGGCACGGAAAGGTCCGGGCGCAGGGCCGCGAGTGGCCGCCCTGCTGACCACGTGCTGGGCCCGTGGCGTGCGCGGCCGGGAAAGACAGCCCCAGATATCTTGGTCGGCAAAGTGTTTATTTTGTTCAGAAAAAAAAAAAACAAACAACATTTAGAAGACTTTTTTTCTTTAGCTCTTTCGTTTAAAAGGAATCTAGGTATGTTATTGTTTAGGGAAAAAAAGTGTTTGCAGTGTATCAGTCGCCCATTCCGTTCTGAGCATGATTTATGTGAGGAAATGGTGTTTTAAAAAAATTAAGCTGGAGATACATCCCCGAACGACGCTTCTGTGAAACGCGGCTTTTGTGCCGAGCTGTGAATGCAAGTTGTAACGGCGTGAAACGGGAGGCAGTGTTTACTTGCTACATTCCTGTGCGCAGTCAAAATAAGCCGGAGGGCCGACGGTAGCATTTCTGTATTTTATCAGCTCTGGCTGGGCTGGGGGCCTCCACTCACACGCCGAGGGGCTGTTTCTAGCAGATTTATTTGCCTTATAAATATTCCTGGTGTTTATTTTAACTCGCCTTTAAAACGGAGCTGAAATGAATATGGGCCCAAGGGCTGCCCCCGCCCTGGAGGCCTCGCAAAGCCAGGCGGGCCGTGCCCCGGGGCCCATCCAAGAGGCCAGCCGGCCAGCAGGGGGCCCAGCATGCCTGGCCTCGCCTCAGCCTGCAGCTGCAGGGCCTCTGCTGGCCAGCTCCCCACAGCCCGTGGGCTCCGGGGCCGTCCGCCCTCCTCCCCGTGCGGACCGCCCTCCTCCCTGTGTGGACCGCCCTCAGGGTCACTTTCATGAGACCGGGGTGGCCAGCAGCCTCCACGGGTGACCCACCTGCTTTGCCCCAGGGGTCTGGGAGCCCTCTGGACAGCCCACGTGCAAGGCCCCGGCATTGCCTGCGCTGGTGGGGTGGCCATGGGCCCTCGCGCTGTGTGGGTGCCCCCTGCCCCCTGGGAGCGGACTGGGGCCTTCAGACCCGAGAGGCAGGTGGAGAGCTCCTTAAACTGGGGCTTCACGCTTGGGGAAGGTTTGTTGCTGCCTCCTCCGCCTCCAGAAGTGAGGCGGCAGCCAGCCCGTGATCAGGGTAATCCTATGGCAACTACGCCTCGGCGTGCCGTGTTGGCGGCACCCAGGGGCACGCGGTGGGGGCTTCCTGAACACACACGCAGCCGTGGGGGCCCTGGGGCGCAGGCCTTGGAGGCCCGCCCCGCCCCCAGGGGCGCCTGCCAGGCACCAGCCGTGGCCCCACTGGGCCAGGGTCTCCTCGGGGCCAGCAAAGCCCACCCACAGCTCAGACCCGTCGACAGAAGTGTAGCGCTCCGCCAGCCCCCAACGCGCGTCCAGCCCCCAGCGTGCGTACAGCCCCCAGCGCTCCGCCAGCCCCCAGCGCGCGTCCAGCCCCCAGCGCTCCGCCAGCCCCCAGCGCGCGTCCAGCCCCCAGCGTGCGTCCAGCCCCCAGCGCTCCGCCAGCCCCCAGCACATGTCCAGCCCTGGTTTGGGTGTTTTCTCATCAAGTCTGCCTGAAGGGAGTTCTCTGGTTAAGACCTTGGATCCTGCCTTTTTCAGATAATTGTTGTTTGATAATGAATTGCTTACCTGATGAACTGGGGGCCGGGGGAGGAGTGAGAGCCAACCCCGTTGGGGAGACCAGGGTGACCACGGGCGCCAGCACACGCCCGCCCCCGGGAGGTTCCACCCGCCCGCGCTTGTTCAAGGACGTGCCCTCCTGATGTGCCCACTGTTGGCGGCCTGGCGCCCGCAGCCTGGGGAGGGGCCCGTGACCTTGAGGTGGGAATGGGGCACGCAGGGCTTGGGGGACCCTTGCCCACCCCCACTTCCCACCCACCTGTGCAGGGTTTGCGAGTGTGCTCAGGGGCTGCAGAGACAAAACGCCTTTGCCAAAATCAGGAGACCACTGCTCTGCCTGGAGCTGGGCTGTGGGTTTCAGGCTACAGACCCCCCACCAGAGTCTGTTCTGTGGAGACAGGAAGACTCGGATGGCAGGACTGCACAGTGGGTGGTCGGGCTCCCCAGGCCTGCATGCCTCAGCCGCGCGGGCCGTGGGCGCCCTGGCGGGGCACAGGGCACCACCACAGGTCTGCATGCACGCCCTTCACAGGCAGCCCAAGCTGTGCAGTTTCTGTCTTAAAGGAAGGCTTGTCCCTTCCCATTCACATCCAGACAGAGGGAGAACAGGCTGTCTTGTGTTGTGTGTACCGACGTGTGTGCGTGCCTACGTGTGCCCCGTGTGTGTGCCCTGTGTGCACATGCCTGTGTGTGCACGTGCCTGCGTGTGCCCCGTGTCTCCATGTGTGCCCCGTGTGCGTCTGCCCTGTGTACATGTGTGTGCCTGTGTGCCCTGTGTGTGTGCCTGCGTGTGCGCCCCGTGTGCGCGTGCCTGCGTGTGCCCCGTGTGTGTGTGCCCTGTGTGCGCATGCCTGCGTGTGCACGTGCCTGCGTGTGTGCCTGCATGTGCCCCGTGTGTCTCCATGTGTGCCCCATGCGTGTGTGCCCTGTGTACATGTGTGTGTGTGCCCCGTGTATGTGTGCCCTGTGTGCGTGAGCTTGTGTGTGTATGCCTGCGTGTGCCCCGTGTGTCTCCATGTGTGCCCCATGTGTGTGTGCCCCATGTGTGTGTACCCTATGTACATGTGCATGTGCGTGCCCCATATGTGTGCCCTGTGTACATGTGTGTGCATGTGTGCCCTGTGTGTGTGCCTGCATGTGCGCCCGTGTGCGTGTGCCTGCGTGTGTGGCCACGTGCGTGCCCCACATGCCGAGCCCTCCCCACTCACCCACACAGACACCCCCGGCCCCAACCCGTCCCGAGGAAGCTGGGTGCCCGCAGCTCCCCGCAGGGCGCCAGCAGCCGTCCTCCCGGGACAAGCGTCTGTTTGAAATGGAATTATTTCATTAGTACCTGCCGGGATCAAGCTGACATCTGCTGATCCACCCCCGCGTCACGTCTTCTCGTTCAAAGGCTGAGGGTGATCTGACAAGCCCACCCACACGCTGCCTGGGCGGGGAGTCTGCGCTCAGGTTCGGTTCAGTGCGCGTGTGCAAGCGTGTGTGTGCACATGTGCTCAGGTGTGTGTGCATGCTGAGTGTGTAACGGGAGGTCTCCTGGGTCCCGTGGCCCCTTCCTGCTGCCTGTGCTGACTCCCCCAGCCTTCGCGTGCGGGGACGCGGGCCAGGCAGGCGTGGGCCCTCCGCCTGGCCTCCGTGGCCCCGGAGCATTCTGCCCACGTCCGGCACCTCCCTGGTTGTCTGCAGCCTGGCGTCATGGGTCCAGTGGGAGTCAAGGAGAAGCTTGCAACGCCTGGGCTTCGTCCACGTCAGTCCTGCCTGCGGGCCCGTCCCCAGACACGCTGGTCTGTCGCCAGCCGTCCCTCCCTCGCCACCAGGCAGTTCCCCGATTCGGCAGCTTGTTGTCACTGTGGCAGGAGCCCTGAGGGGGCTGTTGCCCATCAGGGTGGCCTGTCGGACAGTTCACGGCAGGTGCTGGGCGCCCACACGAGGCCCAGCCCCCGGAGCTCCGGGGGCTGCTCACGGCCAGTGGCCATGTGACCCACGTATCTCTCTCTGTCCCTCCAACAGGTTGGTGGTTGGGGCCAGCTGTATCCTTTGCTGCATGTGGGTGATGGACAGACGGACAACACTGCTCACCGTCCCGAGAGTGGACGCTCGGGCCCGGCCCCGGCCCTCGCCTCTCCCGTGGGGGCTGCCCCCTGCGACCTGTAAAGGCCCAGTCTGTCCTCTGTGCTCAGGGGACACTCTGAGGTTGACCTCTGAGTCTGGGGCTTCCGGGAGGCTCTTCCTGAGCCGCTCACTGGCCAGGCAGCTGGACACAGCCGTGAGGCAGCTGGTCCTCCCTGGAGACCAGCCCCCTCTGGCTGGTTCCTTCAGATGGATCAGTAAGACGGGGGGCCGGGAGGGGCAACCGCAGGGGAGACAGAGGCGTGAAGTCCGGGTGCAGCTCCTGACCGTGCCCGTGTGGCCCGGGTGAGCCTCCAGGGCACATGGAAGGCGCCTGTGCACAGAGACCCCACCTGGTCCTTGATGTGTGTCCAAGATGGGCACCTGGGGTGGGGGGCTCCACGCCGGGTCGGAGCCTCCCCTGGGCTGGTGGGGACAGGTGGGGCGTGGGCTTCTGGCGGGGCACAGGGTCTTGCTGCCTGGTACCAACATCACCGTCGTTAGCACTCCTTAGCTGCCAGCAGATGTGGCCCTGGAGTGCGCAGGCCTCCTCACCGGGCTCGGCCTGGACACCACCGTCATGATACGCAGCGTGCCCCTCCGGGCCTTCGACCAGGTAACGCCGGGCCTGCGCCCCGACCCGTGCCCCTGCTGTCCTCGGGGGGTTTGCCCGCCCCCTACCTGGGCGGGGCAGGTATGCGCTGGCAGAGAGGTCTCAGTCTTTAGAAAGCGGCCCTCGGGTCGAGCGAGACCAGTGGCGACATACACACCTGTTGACGGGTGGCAGCAAGGGTCAGCACGCGGCAGACACTGCGGCCAGCCCCACCCAGGAGCGCGGCGGCTGGCGAGCGTGGGCCGCCGCACCGTCCCAGCCCCTCGCTGAGACCCGGGGGCCCGATGGGTGCGTCTCTCCAGGGCCAGCGCGGCGGGGAGCAAGGCCCTGGGTGACCATCGTGGGTGGCGGCGGCCCGGCCACTGTAGACAGGATGGACAGGACTCCAGGCCAAGCCAGGC
Source organism: Neotragus moschatus (assembly GCA_006410615.1). NCBI lineage: Eukaryota > Metazoa > Chordata > Mammalia > Artiodactyla > Bovidae > Neotragus > Neotragus moschatus. The sequence goes on along the minus strand of SJYA01003506.1, from coordinate 349,900 downwards.
CCTGCGGCCCCACAGCCTCAGCCTCCACCACCCCGGCAGCCCCGGGGCCTCCCAGCCCCGGGGCGCGGCACCCTCGTGATGAGCACACATCCTTCCTTTTTAACCCACCGTCCCTCCGAGGAGACGTCACTTTATTTTTATTTTTTTAATTTAATTTAATTTAATTTAGTTTTTTTTCCATCTCAGGTGTACATGAGTTCCCAGTCTTGAACCCCCCGCCCCCCCGCCACCTCCCACCCCACATGAACTCTCTGGATCATCCCCGTGCACCATCCCAAGCATCCTGTATCCTGTATCGAACCTAGACTGGCGACTCGTCTCTTACGTGATAGTACACATGTTTCAGTGCCCTTCTCCCAAACCATCCCACCCTCTCCCTCTCCCTCAGAGTCCGAAAGTCCATTCTATGCATCTGTGTCTCCTGCTGTCTTGCCTACAGGGTTATCATCGCCATCTTTCTAAATCCCATACGTATGTGTTAGCATACTGTATTGGTGCTTTTCTCTCTGTATAATTGGCGAGACGTCGCTTTAAAGCCTGGCTCTGGGTTGTCGCTGTCAGAACTCCAGGTGTCTGCGCAGCAGGGTGGTGGGTGGGCTCTCGGGCTTTGCACCCCCCGAGGTCCTGTCACCCCCTGGACAGACAGGCCCGAGCGCCCGCCTCCGGTACACACGTCCGGGGACGGCCTCGAGCCTCGGGCTGGATGCAGGCAGAGAGGGCCCGAGAGACAGAGGCCCGTAGGAACGAGAAGGCGGGCAGAGCAGTGCCCATGTCTGCTCGCAGCTACCTGGCCACCGCGCCCGGCAGAACCTGGCAGACAGAGTGTCCAGAGGTCAATGGGCCCGCAGACTCGGGCTGGGGGCAGGGGGTGCCAGAAGCTCTACCGTTTCAGTCCTCCGCTCCGCAGAGAGCAGGGTCCCCAGACGGCCCGCTTGGGCAGGTCCTCTCTGCGGGCCCCCTCCCCCCGGTGCCGGGCCCTCACCCCACACCCTCTCCACCCTCTGCAGCAAATGGCTTCACTGGTCACGGAGCACATGGCTGGCCACGGCACCCGGGTCCTGCGGGGCTGCACCCCCGAGAGGGTGGAGAAGCTCCCAGGCCAGCAGCTCCGCGTCACCTGGGTGGACCTCGCCTCAGACCGGAAGGATGCGGGTACCTTTGACACCGTGCTCTGGGCCATAGGTGAGGACGTGCGTGCCGCGGGCCCCAGGCGCCCCTTCCCTGCCGTCGGGTGTCTGGACCTCTCCCCACACCCCCCAGGTGGCGACGCAGAGAGTTCACCGGTGACCCTGTGGGACACACTCCCAGGCTTGGCCCCTCCTGCACCCGGCTGACCCTGCGGAGGGCGTGGGGGCCCCTGTGGGGCTCGGGACGGCCAGCCTGGAGGGGAGAGGCCCTGGGGGCACAGCCCAGAGCGCAGAACTGTGGGGGCGGGCCTGCCCCAGGGGTTCCCTGCACAGAAGGCGCTGGGCCCACCTGCCGGGACACCCTCCTGCCAGGGGCTTGTGGCCAGTGCATTTGGAACCCGTTCTCCTGACCCGTCTGTGCACGGTACACCTAGAGACAGGGTCTTCCCTCTGTGTCTCCAGCCCGCTGGCCTCACCCCCTCCCCCAAGGCCTGGCTTCTGAGTCTCTGTGCCCATCAGACCCCACATCCGGCTCCGCAGCACTCGACATGTCCACTGAGCCCTCAGAGGGCCTGTACCCTGCGCTTTTCCACACCGGCTTCCCAGGTCCCCACGTGCCCCGAGGTGGGGCCGGGGTGGGGGTGCTCTTCTGAGACGCCTACTGCTTTCGAAATGCTCAGAACGGGTGGAAATCAGAAAATGAAATAAACCCTGGACCAGTCAGCGCCTGGCCGTTGACGCTGGATGCAAGCAGGTTTTAGGAATGAGGCAAAGATCTGAGACACCCTAGAGCGAACTCTTGGCCAAGATTCGCTAAATTACCAGAGGAAATGTTCTTGATCAAACCGTGAGCGTAGACCTAAGGGGGGTTTGTTTTGATGAACAGTGTGAAGAATTGTCCAAGTGTTCAGACCCGGAGAGATAAACTGATAGCTGTCCTTTTCAGCTCGTTTCTAAAGGCCGAGGTGGTGGCCCCCACCTCCTGCCTGGGCCCTCAGCTGCACCCCCCCAGGCCCTCGTGGTCCTCCCTGCATCCAGACAGCCCTGGTGGGCTACAGGGCGAGGCCTTGGGAGCCCTCCCCCACCGGGAGGGAGTCCGTTTTGTTTTCCGTATTTTCAAAATGAGCATCCCCCAGACGGGCTGCTGGTGCGATTGATGCCNTGTGTGTGTGCCCCGTGTATGTGTGCCCTGTGTGCGTGAGCTTGTGTGTGTATGCCTGCGTGTGCCCCGTGTGTCTCCATGTGTGCCCCATGTGTGTGTGCCCCATGTGTGTGTACCCTATGTACATGTGCATGTGCGTGCCCCATATGTGTGCCCTGTGTACATGTGTGTGCATGTGTGCCCTGTGTGTGTGCCTGCATGTGCGCCCGTGTGCGTGTGCCTGCGTGTGTGGCCACGTGCGTGCCCCACATGCCGAGCCCTCCCCACTCACCCACACAGACACCCCCGGCCCCAACCCGTCCCGAGGAAGCTGGGTGCCCGCAGCTCCCCGCAGGGCGCCAGCAGCCGTCCTCCCGGGACAAGCGTCTGTTTGAAATGGAATTATTTCATTAGTACCTGCCGGGATCAAGCTGACATCTGCTGATCCACCCCCGCGTCACGTCTTCTCGTTCAAAGGCTGAGGGTGATCTGACAAGCCCACCCACACGCTGCCTGGGCGGGGAGTCTGCGCTCAGGTTCGGTTCAGTGCGCGTGTGCAAGCGTGTGTGTGCACATGTGCTCAGGTGTGTGTGCATGCTGAGTGTGTAACGGGAGGTCTCCTGGGTCCCGTGGCCCCTTCCTGCTGCCTGTGCTGACTCCCCCAGCCTTCGCGTGCGGGGACGCGGGCCAGGCAGGCGTGGGCCCTCCGCCTGGCCTCCGTGGCCCCGGAGCATTCTGCCCACGTCCGGCACCTCCCTGGTTGTCTGCAGCCTGGCGTCATGGGTCCAGTGGGAGTCAAGGAGAAGCTTGCAACGCCTGGGCTTCGTCCACGTCAGTCCTGCCTGCGGGCCCGTCCCCAGACACGCTGGTCTGTCGCCAGCCGTCCCTCCCTCGCCACCAGGCAGTTCCCCGATTCGGCAGCTTGTTGTCACTGTGGCAGGAGCCCTGAGGGGGCTGTTGCCCATCAGGGTGGCCTGTCGGACAGTTCACGGCAGGTGCTGGGCGCCCACACGAGGCCCAGCCCCCGGAGCTCCGGGGGCTGCTCACGGCCAGTGGCCATGTGACCCACGTATCTCTCTCTGTCCCTCCAACAGGTTGGTGGTTGGGGCCAGCTGTATCCTTTGCTGCATGTGGGTGATGGACAGACGGACAACACTGCTCACCGTCCCGAGAGTGGACGCTCGGGCCCGGCCCCGGCCCTCGCCTCTCCCGTGGGGGCTGCCCCCTGCGACCTGTAAAGGCCCAGTCTGTCCTCTGTGCTCAGGGGACACTCTGAGGTTGACCTCTGAGTCTGGGGCTTCCGGGAGGCTCTTCCTGAGCCGCTCACTGGCCAGGCAGCTGGACACAGCCGTGAGGCAGCTGGTCCTCCCTGGAGACCAGCCCCCTCTGGCTGGTTCCTTCAGATGGATCAGTAAGACGGGGGGCCGGGAGGGGCAACCGCAGGGGAGACAGAGGCGTGAAGTCCGGGTGCAGCTCCTGACCGTGCCCGTGTGGCCCGGGTGAGCCTCCAGGGCACATGGAAGGCGCCTGTGCACAGAGACCCCACCTGGTCCTTGATGTGTGTCCAAGATGGGCACCTGGGGTGGGGGGCTCCACGCCGGGTCGGAGCCTCCCCTGGGCTGGTGGGGACGGGTGGGGCGTGGGCTTCTGGCGGGGCACAGGGTCTTGCTGCCTGGTACCAACATCACCGTCGTTAGCACTCCTTAGCTGCCAGCAGATGTGGCCCTGGAGTGCGCAGGCCTCCTCACCGGGCTCGGNGCTCCACGCCGGGTCGGAGCCTCCCCTGGGCTGGTGGGGACGGGTGGGGCGTGGGCTTCTGGCGGGGCACAGGGTCTTGCTGCCTGGTACCAACATCACCGTCGTTAGCACTCCTTAGCTGCCAGCAGATGTGGCCCTGGAGTGCGCAGGCCTCCTCACCGGGCTCGGCCTGGACACCACCGTCATGATACGCAGCGTGCCCCTCCGGGCCTTCGACCAGGTAACGCCGGGCCTGCGCCCCGACCCGTGCCCCTGCTGTCCTCGGGGGGTTTGCCCGCCCCCTACCTGGGCGGGGCAGGTATGCGCTGGCAGAGAGGTCTCAGTCTTTAGAAAGCGGCCCTCGGGTCGAGCGAGACCAGTGGCGACGTACACACCTGTTGACGGGTGGCAGCAAGGGTCAGCACGCGGCAGACACTGCGGCCAGCCCCACCCAGGAGCGCGGCGGCTGGCGAGCGTGGGCCGCCGCACCGTCCCAGCCCCTCGCTGAGACCCGGGGGCCCGATGGGTGCGTCTCTCCAGGGCCAGCGCGGCGGGGAGCAAGGCCCTGGGTGACCATCGTGGGTGGCGGCGGCCCGGCCACTGTAGACAGGATGGACAGGACTCCAGGCCAAGCCAGGCCCTGCGGCCCCACAGCCTCCCCCTCCACCACCCCGGCAGCCCCGGGGCCTCCCAGCCCCGGGGCGCGGCACCCTCGTGATGAGCACACATCCTTCCTTTTTAACCCACCGTCCCTCCGAGGAGACGTCACTTTATTTTTATTTTTTTAATTTAATTTAATTTAATTTAGTTTTTTTTCCATCTCAGGTGTACATGAGTTCCCAGTCTTGAACCCCCCGCCCCCCCGCCACCTCCCACCCCACATGAACTCTCTGGATCATCCCCGTGCACCATCCCAAGCATCCTGTATCCTGTATCGAACCTAGACTGGCGACTCGTCTCTTACGTGATAGTACACATGTTTCAGTGCCCTTCTCCCAAACCATCCCACCCTCTCCCTCTCCCTCAGAGTCCGAAAGTCCATTCTATGCATCTGTGTCTCCTGCTGTCTTGCCTACAGGGTTATCATCGCCATCTTTCTAAATCCCATACGTATGTGTTAGCATACTGTATTGGTGCTTTTCTCTCTGTATAATCGGCGAGACGTCGCTTTAAAGCCTGGCTCTGGGTTGTCGCTGTCAGAACTCCAGGTGTCTGCGCAGCAGGGTGGTGGGTGGGCTCTCGGGCTTTGCACCCCCCGAGGTCCTGTCACCCCCTGGACAGACAGGCCCGAGCACCCGCCTCTGGTACACACGTCCGGGGNTAAAGCCTGGCTCTGGGTTGTCGCTGTCAGAACTCCAGGTGTCTGCGCAGCAGGGTGGTGGGTGGGCTCTCGGGCTTTGCACCCCCCGAGGTCCTGTCACCCCCTGGACAGACAGGCCCGAGCACCCGCCTCTGGTACACACGTCCGGGGACGGCCTCGAGCCTCGGGCTGGATGCAGGCAGAGAGGGCCCGAGAGACAGAGGCCCGTAGGAACGAGAAGGCGGGCAGAGCAGTGCCCATGTCTGCTCGCAGCTACCTGGCCACCGCGCCCGGCAGAACCTGGCAGACAGAGTGTCCAGAGGTCAATGGGCCCGCAGACTCGGGCTGGGGGCAGGGGGTGCCAGAAGCTCTACCGTTTCAGTCCTCCGCTCCGCAGAGAGCAGGGTCCCCAGACGGCCCGCTTGGGCAGGTCCTCTCTGCGGGCCCCCTCCCCCCGGTGCCGGGCCCTCACCCCACACCCTCTCCACCCTCTGCAGCAAATGGCTTCACTGGTCACGGAGCACATGGCTGGCCACGGCACCCGGGTCCTGCGGGGCTGCACCCCCGAGAGGGTGGAGAAGCTCCCAGGCCAGCAGCTCCGCGTCACCTGGGTGGACCTCGCCTCAGACCGGAAGGATGCGGGTACCTTTGACACCGTGCTCTGGGCCATAGGTGAGGACGTGCGTGCCGCGGGCCCCAGGCGCCCCTTCCCTGCCGTCGGGTGTCTGGACCTCTCCCCACACCCCCCAGGTGGCGACGCAGAGAGTTCACCGGTGACCCTGTGGGACACACTCCCAGGCTTGGCCCCTCCTGCACCCGGCTGACCCTGCGGAGGGCGTGGGGGCCCCTGTGGGGCTCGGGACGGCCAGCCTGGAGGGGAGAGGCCCTGGGGGCACAGCCCAGAGCGCAGAACTGTGGGGGCGGGCCTGCCCCAGGGGTTCCCTGCACAGAAGGCGCTGGGCCCACCTGCCGGGACACCCTCCTGCCAGGGGCTTGTGGCCAGTGCATTTGGAACCCGTTCTCCTGACCCGTCTGTGCACGGTACACCTAGAGACAGGGTCTTCCCTCTGTGTCTCCAGCCCGCTGGCCTCACCCCCTCCCCCAAGGCCTGGCTTCTGAGTCTCTGTGCCCATCAGACCCCACATCCGGCTCCGCAGCACTCGACATGTCCACTGAGCCCTCAGAGGGCCTGTACCCTGCGCTTTTCCACACCGGCTTCCCAGGTCCCCACGTGCCCCGAGGTGGGGCCGGGGTGGGGGTGCTCTTCTGAGACGCCTACTGCTTTCGAAATGCTCAGAACGGGTGGAAATCAGAAAATGAAATAAACCCTGGACCAGTCAGCGCCTGGCCGTTGACGCTGGATGCAAGCAGGTTTTAGGAATGAGGCAAAGATCTGAGACACCCTAGAGCGAACTCTTGGCCAAGATTCGCTAAATTACCAGAGGAAATGTTCTTGATCAAACCGTGAGCGTAGACCTAAGGGGGGTTTGTTTTGATGAACAGTGTGAAGAATTGTCCAAGTGTTCAGACCCGGAGAGATAAACTGATAGCTGTCCTTTTCAGCTCGTTTCTAAAGGCCGAGGTGGTGGCCCCCACCTCCTGCCTGGGCCCTCAGCTGCACCCCCCCAGGCCCTCGTGGTCCTCCCTGCATCCAGACAGCCCTGGTGGGCTACAGGGCGAGGCCTTGGGAGCCCTCCCCCACCGGGAGGGAGTCCGTTTTGTTTTCCGTATTTTCAAAATGAGCATCCCCCAGACGGGCTGCTGGTGCGATTGATGCCGGGGGAATGGGGGGGGGCGCTTTTCACAGTCCTTGGCCTCTGACCTTGCTTCCCGAGGCGGCGCTGCGGCACGCCTCCCAGCCCCGGGCAAGTGCTGGCGGGGCATGGCTCGCGGCGGGTTTTGTAAACATCCAGGAGCCGCGTCCCGTTTCAGCAAACCAGAACATTCTCTGCCCTTTACCTGGAGAGCCTGGAACCAGGCATTACTTTTGCGTGCGATAAAGGGTAGTCCCAGGGGTCCGAACACCACAGCCAGCCCCTGGGTCCTCCCTGGCGCCCACCGGACCCGACGTGTCACGGATGAGAAGGGCGGGCCGCGGCTCGTGCCTGTGGACACCCGAGGACAGCAGCGTGGGCCTGGCCCGCAGCCTGCCAGCCTCTTCCGCGGCGCGGCCTTGATCCCCACAGGGTGGATTAGGCACTTTAGCAGCTAAAGCAGTTAATTGCTGTGCAGGGGGCCGGCTCATTGTTTGTCTGTGAATCACCCGCTCACACCAGGTGTCTTAGATAACAGGCCGGGAGCTGGGGAGGAGGATTTCCTGTCTACAGATGCCCCGATTACCGTGATGAGTGAAGACAGTCAGCCCGCCCCGCAGGCTCGGGCCGCCGCAGTTAACCACTTGTGGCCTGGATCCCAGCTGGGCCTAGGGGTGCGCGGAGTGGGACTGGCGAGCCCAGTGGGCGCCTCTGAGCAGGGACCCTTGGCTTCGCTGTGACTTCCTCTTGTTTTTAAAAACAGCCTGAGCGCCTTGGCCTCGGGAAAACCCAGAGCCAAAACAGTCCCCAGCACCCTCCCGCTTGTCCCCCGTAATCAGCAGCCTCCAGGCCGGGCTCAGCGTCCAGGCTGGAGGAAGGCCCGGGCCACGGGAGCCCCACCCACGGGTGGAGCAGCAGCGGGGCCGTGGGCAGCCAGCCCCAAAGCCGGCGCTTTCCAGGCTTTTTCTTCGCAGCAGGCTGTTGCCATGCACCTGCGTCACGTGGGAGCTGTGGGCCCCAGCCTGCCCACTCTGGCCGAGCCCCGTCCTGGAGGCCCCAGCCCCTCTGAGTGCCATGCCCACGCTGGTGCTCACGTGGACCGTAGACCAGGACGGAGGTTGGCCCGGGGAGACCGTGCCAGGCCTGAGGGGCCGAGGTTGGCTGCGGCCAAGGCCCCTCTGTCCAAGGCCGCCACCTGGAGGCCACGGAGGTGCCGGAGGTCTGAGCAGCGATGCAGCCTGCTGGGGCAGCCACCCGGTCTGCCCCCAGAACGCGTCCTGCTGCGGCTGCAGGACACCCGAATGGGGCTCTGTTCTCCAGGCAGGGGCCCCACCGCAGCCTGACCGGGCCTCCAGCCTGGGCCCCTGCCCAGCCTCCCGGTGCCCACCTGGGACTGCCCGTGTGGCCTCCCTGCGCTCACCTGTCACGCCCCTGCTGGCCCTGAAGTCCACCCTTGTTGCAGGCTCCCCTGCACACCAGCACGTGTGCTCCGGGGAGGCGGAAAATAGCAGGGAGGCCCGTCTTCTGTGACGAGGCGCGTCGGCTGCTCTGCGTCCCTGGGCGCACGGAGCAGGTCGTGACAGCCAGCAGGTGGTTCCCTCAGCACCACCAGGGGAGGCTGGCCCGGCCTGGCCCACCAAGAGCTCTGTCCTGGGTGGTCAGCACTGGATGGGGGCCGTCCAGGCTGCAGGGGTCACAAGGTCCCCCTGAGGGACTCTGGCCAGCAGGCGAGAGGCAGCCCCAAGGCAGGGGGCTGGGGTCTCTCAGTGTGTTCGTTTGCTGCACCCGCGGCAGCAAGTCACACACGTCCGAAGGAAGACGCTCATACAAACGGACGGGAAGGGCGGGATCGGTCATTCTCGGGACGCAGCCCAGCTCACTGACGTGTGGCCAAAGGGCCGCGTCTTCCTACTCATTGAAGAGGCACGTGTTGAAGCTTCACAGTTCCCCACCCTGACAAGGAGCAGAGTGCAGAGCAGGGGGCCACCTGCCCGGAAGGGCCTCCCCCAGGGACCCGCTGCCAACCCCACGCCGGGGTGAGGAGTGCGAGCCGTCCCTGGGGAGGACTGCCTGCCCTCGGGGAGGCCGTGGAGGACGGCGTGACCACTGCTGTTCAAGCCCAGCCCGCTCTTAGCGGGCATCCGAGTGTCCGGCTGCTGGGCCCCCGCCCCACCCATTCTCCATCTCCGTCTGCCTCTGGGGCTCCGGGCCTGTTGGACAGGGAGCGTGGCCCCTGGCTCAGAGAACACGGGGCAGTATGGTGAAGGCCGGGGCCCGTCCACCCTCCGTGACCCCTGTCCAGGGCCTCCCTTCCTCCACGGTCGGCCCTGGAAGCCTGCCGCCCGGCATTGTCCAGCTGCTTTTCTCTGTACCCGTGGCCTGGCTCACACGTTCCACGGACTTTCCCACCTACGTAGGCAGTGCGTCCTGTGAAATCCTGGCTTCAGAGTGGACCCCGGGGGCCAGCGTGGCCGCCGCCTCCTGCTTCTGCCTTCAAGTTTATCTCTGTTTCCTTGGGGACCTGAGATGTGGTTTCCTAGTCTCTGCAAGGTGTGCAGTTACCATGGTTACCACAGGCACAGACCAGGAAGAAGCGCTGTTGACCTCCTGTGACCAGCCGAGCCTGGTGCAGGGGCGAGCTGGGGGCAGCGTGGCTGCGTCGGAGTGCCTAGCCCGGGCGCTGCCACTTTGCCTGTGGCTCGCCAGCCCGGCCCAGTGTACGGGGAGGCTCGGGGCCCAGGACCTGGGGAGAAGCCCAGGGGCTGATCTAGGGGCCCCTGCCTACAGCAGGGGTGTCCCCAGCACACGGCCCCCCATCCCACCTGTGGGGCCCGCCTTTTCCTTGCTAGAGCATGGCCCAACCCCTTCCCAGGTGCCCGCTGGGCCCCCAGGCCCCGGGCAGGATGTTGGCAGGTGGCACGTCGCACCCTGCAGGCTCAGGGGCCTCCATCAGAGCTGGAGGGCCAGCATCGGTGTGGTCAGAGGTGGCGCCCTCCTGTCCTAGTGGGCCCGTGTCTGGTCTGCTGGGGAAGGGCGCCAGCCCTCAGCCCCTGATCCCTGGGGCCAAGCCGGAGCCGTCGCTGAGAAGGAGGTTTAGCTGAGCCTGTGTTTTGACTTCCCGCGGGGAGAGCAGCTGGAGACTTAAGGCTCCCCTCCCCGGCTCCACCAGCCCCTGCCGACCCCGGGGGCCTGAGCCGTGGGAGCCATGGGATCTGTGCCTTTGAAGCCGAGCATCCCGCCTCCGGATCCCCCGCCCAGCCCCGGGAAGACGGGACGCCCGCTGCCCCCCCACCGCCACCCCCGCTCGAGAGCCCTTGTCATCTGAGTGAGGCCCCAGGCTGTGAGCACAGGGCTGGCAGTGCCCCCTCCAGGCCTCTCTCCAAGGGCGGAGTCCACAATCTGACGGCCCCCCAGGACGGGCGGCTGTGCCTGCCAGCACTGGTTGCCTCAAGCTGGGACTGCTGGCAGCAGGGGTCTGTCCTGGACCCTGGGCAGGACGCGGTTGAGTGTACCGTCTGCCTCCTCTGGGTCGGCTCACCCTCCTCGGGCATCGGGGGGACATCCCTGCCAGGGGCTGCGGACCCGGGGCACCGCCTGTCCTGCACATGCAGCCTGCGGCAGGTGGGGTGACCTGGCAGGTAGAGGGCAGGGGCCCCAGGAGTGGGGGGGGCGGCGCCCGGACCAGGGAGGCCACCTGAGGGCCCCTGAGATGCCCCCACCGAGCGGTGCACGCAGGGACGGGCAGAGTCTCCAAGCTGCCCTCAGGTCGATGCCTTGAAGGCTGTGTGGCCCGTTGGGCTGTGTGTGCAGCCGAGCTGGCCCTTCACCTGCATCGCTGCGCCACGTGGCCTGGGGTCCCTGGCCCTTGGAGCACAGCCCCATCAGTGGGGAGGGGCTTAGGGATGCAGTCGGGGTCTGGGGGCACGTCGTGCTTGGGTGCTGCTTCTGTACCATTTCTGTTGTCAGAGCCAGGCACCTTCGAAGGAAATCATGGCTCTCCCACACAAAATCAGCATTATGGGGCTTGAACGTCCTCTTTGAGTGACACGTAGGACCTGTTAGCGTCTCACTTGCTGAGACGTGACCTGCAGAGGGACAGTTCCAGGGCGGGCCCCCCAGGTCTCCCGAGCAAGCTACCTGTTACCACAGGCACCTTTGTGGACTCCCTGGTGGTCCACGGTTGAGGATCCGCCTCCCAGTGCAGGGGACACTGGTTTGACCCCTGGTCAAAGAACTAAACCCCACGCACCACAGCCAAGATGCTGCATGCGTGGCAAAACACCCCACATGCTGCAAAGACAGTCTGGTGCAGCCCAACAAGTACATACATATTTTTTTTAATAAAAAGTAAAAAAAAAAAAAACAAGCCCCTTTGTTTCTGGTTGTTCACCAGTTATAGGTTTTTTCCCCCCACGTTTGATTTATTTTTTGAATAATTTAAAAAACCAAAATTGTATCGTAGGCTGTGTTTAGCGTTTCTTATTCCAGACTCTGCACACACGCCACACTCCCTGCTATTGCTCATTCTCTGTGCAGGTGTGTGTGCACGGACGTGCTGGTGTGTATGACTCACGCGCACGTGTACATAAACTGTGTATGTTTGCACGTGTGTGTGCAGGGCGTGTGTGCTTTGTACACGTGTGCATGCATGTGTGTGGGGTGTGTGCGTTTGCACGTGTGTGTGCGTGCATATGTGTGCGGGGTGTGCACGCTTGCACGTGTGCGTGCATATATGTTTGAGGCCCTTGGTGCTGTCAGTGCTTGGCATCTCACCAGTTCGAAGTGGACTTTCTGAGAAGAGTTTTAAATCAACCTGGAGTCTTGATCAGAACCTCTCCACCTTGCTCTGTGTCTTTCAGGCCGAGTTCCAGAAACCGCGAGTCTGAATTTGGGCAAAGCTGGTGTGCAGACGAGCCCCGTCACTGGGAAGATCCTCGTTGATGCCCAGGAAGCCACCTCCACCCCCCACATCTACGCCATCGGTGATGTGGCAGAGGTATGGCCGGCGCCCACTGCTCCTTGTCCCTCTGACCCTGGCCACCCCGTCAGCCCAGTGCTGTGGACAAGGCTTCATGCGTGCTTGCTGCCCCAGGGCCTGGCTTCTTAGGCTGTGCTGTGTTAATTAAAACACGCTGTGTGTCCCCAGCCTCTTAAGTCGTGTCAGACTCTGCGACCCCATGGACTGCAGCCCGCCAGGCCCCTCTGTCCGTTGGGTTCCCAGGCAAGAATACTGGAGTGGGTTGCCGTTCTCTCCTTCCTGACCCGGGGACTGAACCTGTGTCTCCTACGTCTCCTGCACTCGCAGGCGGGTTCTTTACCACCGAGCCACCTGGGCAGACCATTGACTAAAACAGGCATGACTGAAAGTCCCTCAGCAGTGAGAAGCATTCACCCCCGGGTCCAGCAAGGGCGCGTGGTTTGGGGGGATGTGTGCTGTGCGTGTCGGTCAGGTGGGTGGGGTGCTTTCTCGCTGCCAATCCCTGTCATTTCCAGAGCGTCGGTCGTCGGCGTTTCCCGCTGCTGTGGGGGGTCAGCCCCCAGTCCCAGGCTGATGTGTCCTGGGACACGGGGCTGTGCCAGCTCTGCTCCCAGGCAGGACGCCTGGGGCAGGGGCCTCCGCGGAACGCGGTCCCATCCAGGCTGTCTTGGGCTTGGCCTGCCGGACCAGCTGCGTGTTGGGGCCCACGGGGGCTCCTTGGGTCTGTCTTAGCCCAAACCCCAGTCAATGGGAACTAGTGAGTGGTGGCAGGTCTCGCTTGGGGTTTGCTATGGGAATGCTCTCCAAGGGCACTGGCATGAAGCAGGGTCCTGAGAGAAGCCCCCGGTGGATGTGGGAGGTTTCGCTCTGCTGGCCAGCTTGGCTGGCATGGCCGGGCTCGTTAGCAGCCCTCCCCCTCTTCCAAGGAGACTGGCAGCTCTCCAGGGTGGGACAGAGGGGAGCATGCTAGAGCCACAGAGGCAGCCTGCACTGGGGGTCTTGGGAAGGCGGTGCCCCCACCGTGGGCCGCGCTGGAGTGACCCGAGCTCCCTGCTTCCAGGGGCGGCCGGAGCTGACGCCCACAGCCATCATGGCCGGGCGGCTCCTGGCCCAGCGGCTGAGCGGCCGGACCTCAGACCTGATGGACTACAGCAGCGTGAGTGCCTCTGCTCGCCACAGCCACGCCCAGCCTGCACAAGGCTGCAGCTTCTTCTGGGGCACGTGCGTGTGTGTGAGCGTGCATGTGTGTGTGCATGTGTGTGTGTGAGTGCACGTGTGTGAGCGTGCGTGTGCATGTGTGAGCGTGTGTGTGTGTGTGCGTGTGTGAGTGCTCATGTGAACGTGCATGTGTGTGAGCGTGCGGGTGAGCATGTGTGCATGTGTGTGCGTGTGAATGTGCGTGTGTGTGTGTGTGAGCATATGCGTGTGTGTGAGCGTGCGTGTGCGTGAGCGCTCGTGTGAATGTGCATGTGTGAGCGTGCGGGTGAGCATGTGTGCATGTGTGTGCGTGTGAATGTGCGTGTATGTGCGTGTGAGCATGTGCATGTGTGTGAGTGCTCATGTGAACGTGCATGTGTGTGAGCGTGTGGGTGAGCATGTGTGCATGTGTGTGCATGTGAATGTGCGTGTATGTGTGTGCGTGTGAGCGTGCGTGTGTGAGCGCTCGTGTGAGCGTGTGCATGTGTGTGAGTGTGTGTGTGTGTGTGGGCGTGTGTGTATGTGTGAGCGCTCGTGTGAATGTGCGTGTGTGTGAGCATGCGGGTGAGCGTGTGTGCATGTGTGTGGGTGTGAATGTGCGTGTATGTGTGCGTGTGAGCATGCGTGTGAGCGTGTGCGTGTGTGAGCGTGTATGAGCGCTCGTGTGAATGTGCGTGTGTGTGAGCGTGCGTGTATGTGAATGTGCGTGTGTGTGCGTGTGTGAGCGTGTGCGTGTGTGAGCACGTGTGTGTGAACGTGCATGTGAGCGTGTGCATGCGTGCAAGCATGCATGCGTGACTAGACACTCTCGCTGTCCCTGGGCGGTCTTCGCCCTGGGTCCCCAGGGGCCTGCCTGACGCGGGCCTGCCCTCCAGGTCCCCACGACCGTTTTCACTACCCTGGAGTATGGCTGCGTGGGGCTGTCAGAGGAGGCGGCCGTGGCTCGCCATGGAGAAGAGCACGTGGAGGTGAGTCCAGGCCCAGGGGGGCAGCATGCAGGCCCGTGTGGCCCCCATCTCGGTGATGGCCACCGCCACAGACGCTGGAGGGCAAGCGGGAATATTGGAGCCTTGCTTCCCGGGGCCTGAGGCTCGGCAGGGCAGCGTGGGGCCCCACACAACAGCTGTGACGGGTTGGGGGTGTCGGCAGGCGTTGCAGGGACCAGAGGGCCTTGGAGCAGCAGCCCCCTCAGCGGGGTGTGTGTCTTCCTCCATCTGGAAGGTCTCCTCCTGCCCTCTGCCCGCCTGCCCCACTGCCCGCCTGCCCACTTCTGGTCCTCACAGGCCTCTGCCAGCCCAGCATGGGTGTCCCCAGAGGGGGGGCTTGGTCACCAGGCGGGTGCCTCTGGAGTCTCCTTTGCCTGCAGCGTGTGCCCAAGGCAGCTTGGAGGTGGGCCAGGAGGCACTGGACCCCACGTGGCCACCAGCACGGCCAACTTCCCTCTGGGAGCGAGCCCTGGGCTCCAGGGCCTGCCCCGTCCTCCATCAACGGGGCTTTATTTGCTGTTTTTGTTTAATTCATCACAAGGGCCCTGGGACATGTGTCTGTGGCATTCCGCGATGTTGTTTTATGTCTCATGATGCTGAATGGCCAAATGCCCTTTGTTTGTTTTATTTTCAATTCTGTCTTCGTTAGAACAATATTCTCTGAAGCTGCATTAATTAATAATGGCTGTGCAGCACATGTGAGCGCCCTGCTCAATTTTTACACGGCTGCAGCCCCCATCATGCTGTCGGCCCTTCTCGGGCGCTGAAAGCCTTTGTCCGGGAGTCGGTGGGGGCTGTGCCTGCCCCCCGATGGCTGGGGTGAGGGCCTGGAGAGCACTGGGGGCCCCAGGGAGACGGGACAGGCAGCCGGCCCTTTCCAGCCCCCAGCCTGGGCAGCATCTGCCCGGGTGGTGCCCAGGCCTGCTCTTCCCCCCAGCTCTGAGGCAGGTCAGAGGGCAGCCTGCCTCGCTGCTGCTGCTGTCCTGGGTCTCGGGCCTGTCCACAGGCTGCCGTGCCCAGGGGCGCGGGCTGCCTCCAGGCCAGCAGGGCCTTGTCCTCGGCCCGGGTCACAGCCTGCAGGCCAGGTGGGTGGGTGCGGCTCCCCCGCCACCCCCACAGCCTGACCAGCTTAAGGAGGTCCCGGGGCTTGTTGGGCTGCAGCCGCTGACCTGGAAGTCTGTCTTGCCGCCCAGGTTTACCACGCGTTCTATAAGCCGCTGGAGTTCACTGTCCCCCAGCGGGATTCATCTCAGTGCTACGTAAAGGTGAGCATCCCTGTGGACTGGGCCTGGGTGCACAGGCCCCTGCCACCCCCGCTGACCATGTGCCTTTCAGATGGTGTGTCTGCGGGAGCCCCCACAGCTGGTGCTGGGTCTGCACTTCCTCGGCCCCAACGCAGGCGAAGTTACTCAGGGATTTGCCCTGGGAATCAAGTGAGTCCACAGGAATGTCAGCTGATATGCCACTCGCAGGCCGCTCATCCATGGAGTGGTGTTTTCAGAGAGCATCCACCTGACGGGGCAGGTCCAGTCACCCAGGGTGTGGCCATGTCCATCTCTGGGACAGGCTTGCGTCCTCGACCGGCCAAGGGGTCCCTGTGGGTCTTCTCTGTTCAGAATGAGTACCCAGGCAGTCGGGAGCAGCTTGGCAACACATGTACCAGGAGGGCCACCTGGCGGGCACACATCCTCTGGGGCCAGCCCTGGACGCAGGCTGTGCACAGCGGGGTCCTGGGGCCCCTGCTGTGGCCGCTCCAGCGGGGCTGGGAGTGAAGGGGCCGAGCAGCTGGTGAGGGCTGTCAGAGGCAGGAGGGCAGAGGGGAGCGGGCTGGACTCACCGAGGGCCATGTGGGCCTGGGGGCAGCAGGGGGCAGCAGGGGGCCAGGCCGGCGGGTGGGAGGTGGCGAAGGCAGGTGTTCCTGGCTGAAGAAGAGGGTGGGGGCGGGGATGGAGGGCAGTGAGGAGACTGACTTCTGNTACAAGTTTTATTGATGTGAAGAGAGAGGGCTCCACGCTCTCCCCCTGCAGCAGCGAGACGGTGCTGAGCCTCCTCTGTGCTTGCCTTTCCCGAGCAGGGAGCGGGGGCTGGGCGCCTCCTGGGAGCGGGCCGTTCCCTGTTTCCCGCCTGGACTCAGGCCGCAGGCCTGGGGGCGCCCTATGCGCCCAGGACGCGATCCCGCCCCGCCGGCCCGGCCATCTGGGTGGCCACGCTTGCCTAAACCAGACATCCTTCTGGAAGCAGAACGTGCCCTCGGACACCAGGCAGGAGCAGCGGTGTGTAGGAGGCCCCCCCGCACCCCTGACCACAGGGGCGGCGGCCAAGTGCTCTCACGCCAGCACTGCCCCCCCTCCCCAGCCAGTCCCTCCGGCCCGGCCAGTCCCCCTGGAATGCACGCGCTAGGCCCCCGGGCCCTGCCCTTGGCTGGGGCAAGCGTGGACGCATGAGGCCTGGGGGACCTCTCCCGAGAGGCCGCCACGTCCTCCTGGTCTGCCCAGTCACTTCTGGACCACAGCCTGGGCCTCTGTGTCCTCCCGACGTCCCTTGTCCTGCTGGCGCCTCTCCTGAGCCTCATGGCTGCCGTGGGGGCGTCTCGCGTTTCTAGCTCGTGGTGGGGTGGCCCTCTCACGGCTCAGGTTCTCTTCCGCGTCTTTGGGGCAGTGAGAACAAGGTGTGCGGGGCAGAAGTGGGCCCTGCAGGCACAATGGTGTGCAGGGTGTGTGTCGCGCGTGTGGTGTTGGTGAGCGTGTTCCCTCCGCACGCGCGTCGACACCTCTGGTTCGCTGGAGTCCCTCCCGGGGGTCCTGGGTTCCCAGCAGGTGTCTGTTCTCTTGATGCTCCAGACTGTCTGCATTGCAGCCTCCCTGTCTGAAGACCTGGGCTGCCCGTGTCCCTGCGGGCACTGCCCATGGCGCCTTGCCCCCAGGGTGGCCACCGGTCAGGGCACCCAGGAGGGTCTGTGCTGGCCTGGGCAACTCTTGAGCACAGGCTACACGCGGGTGGAGCAGCAGGCACCGGGCCCAGGACAGCCCGGAGGCTCCAGGCTGTCCGCATGTGAGGCCCGGCCGGGCGGGGGAGCCAGGAAGGCAGGAGTGCCAGGCGCTGAGTCAGCGTGTAGGGCTGACCCGCCCGCCTGGCCAGGAGGTCAACACGAGGGAGGCCCCAGGCACGATGCCTTCGAGGGCCCCGCCGGTCACCGGGGAGTAACGCCTGCATCCTGCGAGGCCTGGGATCCAGGGGGTCGTGCGGAGGCACAGGCAGGCCTGCAGTGCTGAGCTCTGGGCCTCCTGCGTGTGCGGCCCAGCCTCGACCTGGCTCCAGCCCAGGCCCGCCTCCTTTCTTACCATCAGGTCCAACTTCTGGAGCTGCCATCCAAGACACCGGTGAGCTGCCTGAAGCCCGAGGCGGGGGCCAGGCTGGGCATGCCCATGTGCCTGCAGCTCTGGCAGGTAAGGCCCTGTGCCCGGCCACGCCCCCGGGCGTGAGTCATGCCCACTGGGGACGGTGCTCCTGGTCCCCCTCCTCCACTGCCTTGCCATCCCCAGCCTGCCCCCGCTCCTGCTGCGAGGCTGCCTGTGGACCCCGTGGGCGGTGGGGGTCGGTGGCCAGCTCCTGGGGAGCCACGTGCTGCCCTCTAGTCTGCGAGGGGCCGGCGGGGGTGGTGCTGGCCCACCGTGCAAGCCCCGTGGCCTCCGATCGCCGGACAAGCTGCTCAGCCCTCCAGCCCGTGGGGGGCTCAGCGCTGTCCAGTGGCCCGGTCCTCCTCACTCGGCTGATCTTGCTGACCACACGCGGTCGGGAGGCATCTCCGAGGCTGTGGCGGGTGTGGGGGCGGGTGTCTCTGTTCCGGTGGCAGCGAGTGGACGGCCCAGGGCAAGTCCCTTGCTGCCGCAGACGCTGTGGGGAGGGGGCCGCTTACTGGGGCCGCTCTGCCGTGCCGCTGGGACCAGGGGAGCCGTCCAGCCCTGCAGTTAGACGCAGCCCCGTGGGGTGAACAGGCCTGTGCGCCCCACTCCTGGCCCTTCCTCACACTCGCTGCCCCCGCAGCTTCTGAACTGAGAGCAGCCCTCGGGGGTGTGGGGCGTTGTGGGCCCTGAGACTCTCCTGGACAGTGAGGCTGCGGGTGCCGGGCTGGCGGGCGGGGGTGCCCACAGGCCCCCGAGGGGACCCATCACATCCGCTCACTCTCCCTGGAGACGCTGGTAGCGTCGTTGCCTGGTCATGTAAGAATTCCATCAGAGCCACGTGTAGAAACGGGATGCACGAGCTCGTCAAGGTAAGCGACACGGCTGACAGGACCCGCCGAGCTGCGCTGGCTGGTGCAGACCCAGCCCAGAGCCCCTGGCGCAGAGCCGGCCCTGGACGTGTCTCCAGGCCTGGGGCTGGGAGCCTGCTGCCGACGGGCCCGAGTGTGGCGGGGCCCTGACCAGTCAGTCAGAGGCCTCTTGTCCAGCTCCTGAGAACGGACAGCCTGTGTCGTGAGGAGGGTGGTCACATGGGAGGTCAGGGTGAGGGACCTGGAACCGGCCCTCCGACACCCGCCCTCTGGCCAAGGGGCTCCCCAGGAACCTGGAGGTGCTAGGGCCCCTATGGCCGGCACACCCAGGGGCTGGCGGGGATGCTGAGTGAGTGGGGTGGGCCTGCCCACTCGGTCTTTGGGCCTCGGGGACCCTATGTGTGGTGGGGGGTCTGGGGGCCTCAGCACAGGGGAGTGGGCCCTGTGCCGGGAGCTCTGACTGGTGAGCCTGCCACCACGCAGGGCCTGGACGGGTCAGCAGGTTGCAGCCCTCACTCAGCCCCAGCCCAGGCGCAGGGCGGCCCACAGTGCAGGGGGAGCGTGTAGGCGGGGGGCCAAGGC
The DNA here is from genome assembly GCA_006410615.1 of Neotragus moschatus. Taxonomy (NCBI): domain Eukaryota; kingdom Metazoa; phylum Chordata; class Mammalia; order Artiodactyla; family Bovidae; genus Neotragus; species Neotragus moschatus. Next base: position 330,825 of record SJYA01003506.1, on the reverse strand, counting down.
GAAGCCCCCAAGGGGCTGACCCAGGCCCAGCCGTCCTCACGGCCGCTTCCTGGACTTCACTCCTGTCTCTTCCGAGTGTTCCTGTCGTCATCAGAAAACCAGGCACAGGGGTCCTCCCGTCCCTCCAGACCCCGAGTACGCCCATGCGGGGCTCCCTGCCCCCTTTTGTCCCTGGCCCCCTCATCTCACCTGCGGTGCAGCCCCGGGCCCGCAGGAGGGCCGTCTCCAGCAAGGCCCAGGCTGCATCCAGCACCAGCCTCCCTCCTGGGGGCTGCGGTAAGCCTGGGCCAGGCCCCCGCCAGCCCTCCAGGGCCCAGGGCAGCCTCTGAGCCCCTGGTCAGGGAAGTCCTGTGGCCCAGCTGAGGGTGGGCATTCTCAGTCACCCCTGAGACCTGGGAACTCAGCCAGAGTCCTGGGGTAGCCACCAGGCGCAGGCTGGCCGGGGGTCCATACACCCCCCAGCCCCCTGCAGCCGCCGTGCAGCCTCTGACCCGTGCCCTCATCCATCACGCGGCGGGCGGGGCGCTGACGCCGCAGGCCTGGCGGTCGGAGGCGGGGGGCTCGCGGCGACGTTGACAAAGTGCAGAAGGTCCATTTTTCATGGAGACGGAGCTCGCGATTTTCTTTGGCCGGCTTGCCAGACAGGTGGCCAGACCCGCCCTGGGGTGGCAGCGCATGTCAGCAGTGGGAAGGAGCCGGAGGGCCGGCATGCCCCACGTCCCCTGGTGCTGGCCCAGACTGCATGTCAAGCGCCCAGGTCCGGTGGGGCGGCCGGCCTGTTCCCAGCCCCTTCTTCCCTGGTGCTGACACCCGGCTGTTCCCGCAGGCTGAGTCCAGCCCCCGCCCGCTGCTCCTGGCCGGTTACGAGGACGGCTCGCTGGCCCTGTGGGATGTCTCCACACGGAAGATGTGCAGCCGCGCCACCTGCCACTCAGAGCCCGTCATGGGCCTGGCCTTGGACCCGCAGAGGGCCAGGGGCGTGTCGGGCTCCGCGGAGAAGGCGCTGGCCGTCTGGAGCCTGGAGGGGCAGCAGGCACTGCAGGTCAGCGGGCCGGGCCGCGGGTTCATCCATCCTGCTCCGTGCCGGCGGTCTGATGGGCTGAAACAATATTTAGGCATGAAAAGGACTTGGTGCAGGCCCCCGGCTAATTAATCATCGGGGCCGGCGCGGGCAGGCGGCGGGCGAGGGGCCGCACTCCTGAGCCGCGCACAGGGCTTGAGTTTCTCTTGGGCTGTGGCCGACAGCGGTCACGTCTCGTCCGTCTACGGGAAAGGCATGTGGGATCCGGGCTGTGCAATCCAGTTTGAAAACTCAGAGGAATTTGGTCAGTAAGGAACTGATTAATCAAAAAAAAAAAAAAAAAACCGTGCGTAGAGAAATCCCCTACTGAGGCGCCTGTAGCTGTCTGCATGCTGCCCGGCAGGGAGGGGGCCTCAGGACAAAGTGACCGGAGCCTCACCTGCCCTCCGTGGCCATGCAGCCCTGGGGAGCATGTCTGGGTGCCCAGTGCCCAGCCCTGTGGGGAGCCTGGGTGCACTCTGGCTTCTGAGGGGGGCGGGAGCCCGGTTAGCCAGGAAGCCTCGGGAGGCTGAGACCTGTCTATGGCCTGCTCTGAGGGCCCAGGTGTGGGGAAGCAGGGCCCCGGGGGGAGCCGAGTGGGACACTGGCCACGTCCTCTTGGGCTGTGTGGCCTGGGCTTCCCCGCAGACTGGAGGCCGCAGAGGACCAGGAGCCCAGACCCCCACAGCCAGAGAGCAGGTCCTGTACTCGGGGAGGCGGGCCAGGGTAGAGATGGGGACAGGCCTCGTG
>SJYA01003506.1:301589-314578 GCA_006410615.1 Neotragus moschatus | reverse complement strand
CCCGCCCGGCCCCCGACCGCCCGGACCGGCTCCCCGGCGGCGGGCGAGCGCGCGAGCGCCCGCCGGCCGGCCTCCCGCGCGGCGCTGCCCGCCCGGGCGCCTGCAGTCTGTCGCTCCCCACCTTTGTTCCCCTCGCTTGCGCCTGCCCTCCGCATCCTCCGTCGCCCCTGCGCTATCTGCCTCGCGTCTCTTTCTGCCCTGTTTTCCGCCTCTTCCTCTTTTCCTGCTGGCCCCTCTGCGCTTTGTCTTTCCTTTTAGCCTGCCTCTCCCCCTCCTCTCCGTGTGCGTCTCTCCATTATTCGTCGCTTTTAACTTTCTTTTTTTTTTTAAACTTAACACCGAACTCCTTCCCTTGGACTTACCCTTTTCTTCAGACTGGACTCTCCTAGCTCCCCTGCGCTGCGCTCTGGGCCTGACCTCTCCGCTTGCTCTCCGCCTTTCCCCTTCCCGGTGCTCTCCTTTCCTCTCCTTTTCCAGCTCTTTCCCTCCCGCCGTCCCCTCCTGCTCTCGCTCTCTCTGCTTCTCCGAGTCTCCGGCTCTCTAGGGCTCTCCTCCTGTGCCCCCACCTCTCCGGGCTCTCTGTCCCTGCTGCGACTCCCTCTGGTCCCTCTCTCCTGTTCCCCTCAGACCTCCCACGTCCTCTTCTGCTCTGGTCTCTGCTGCACCAGTCTCTCCACCGGGGTCCCCCCGCGAAGGAGGCACAGGACTGGGGCGGGGTGCCGCCCTTCCTCTGCGCCCGAGTCCAGGCTGGAAGCTGGGCACTCACCCTGCCAGTGCTGCCTTTCCGTCCTCCCCCGCTCCCGCCAGCCCTCTTCGCTTGGGCCCCAGGGACAGGGGTCTGGCGGACGTCTGCCCAGACGCAGTGGGGAGGCTCACCTTCCATGTCCCTGGTGACGGTGCTGAAGTGCATGCCGGCCGGGGATCCCAGCGGTTTCACAGGCTCGGAGGACCCGGGGGCCAGATGCGTGGTGCGTTCTGCGGCCTCTGCTGCAACCAGAGAGGCGATGCTGAACGCGCTGGCCCGGAGAGACAGCGGGCCCCGCGCGTCCATAGGCACCCAGCGGCCTGGCCGGCACCGCCTCCGACTGCCTGCACCCGGCCCCACGGAGGCCGGCCCAGCCCACGGCCAGGGGCGGGAGCCCGCGGTGCCACTCACCACTGCGGCCCCATGCCCAGGGGACATGGCGTCACGGCCCCCCACCCCTGGCCAAGGGGGCCCTGGCGGGTGGAGAGCCCAGGGGATGGCGCGGGCCCTCCTGCATTTCAAGCTCCCAGCCCTTTGCCTCAGGTCCCAGGGGCCTCTGTGGCCAGCACCCCCGGACCTTCTGCAGCTCCCCAAGGCCTGGCCTCCCTCTGTACAGCAAGGCCACCGGCTTCCACCGCCCCGAGGGGAGGCTAGAGCAGGCGCCCCCAGCCTGAGCCCGGCCGCAGGGTTCTGGCTGGGCCCTGCCCTGTGCTCCTCCCGCCTCCCCAGCTGCCCCTGCACCTGGGCGTAGAGAGGACCGTCCAGGCTCCGGCAGTGGCCACGGGCGGAAGGCCCCAGGGCTGCAGGGCCGGTCTTTCCTCGGTGCCCGGGACCGGACTGGCCCCGCGAGCAGCTCCCGGGCCCCTGTGGGTGGCTCACGGTCGCACCCGGGCACCCTGAGCCGAGGGACACCGCCCAGGCCGCCTAGCCCGGGAACCCGAGCGTCACGCGCACCCGCGCGCCGCCCGCCCCTGGCCGGGACGCTTATACATCCGGAGGGTGGGCAGTGCCCGCTCCTCCGACCTCCCCGAGCACCGGCCGGGCGCAGGGAGGGCCGGGGGCGGGGCCTGGACTAGCCGAGGGAGCCGAGGACACGTCGGAGGAATTCAGGCCGAGGCCGGGTCTGGTTGCTCGCTGCCCCTTGCCCGCCCCTCGGCCGGCCTGCCCTCCTAGAAGGCCCGACTGCCCACTTGGGCCTGCAGGCCCAGGCTTCCCGGATGCTAAGCCTGATTCGGCCCGCGCCTCCCCGCACCTCCTGCCTCTGGGGCCGCCTCTGCCCAGTTGGGGGCACCCATGGCCGCCCAGCCCAGATGCCCCCATTGCAGGGTGCCAGGCCTCTGTGACCCAGGACTTGCTTGGGCCCTGGGCTGAGCCTCTGGCCCTCAGGCCTGTCTCCAAGGCCTCTGCTGCTTCACGTGGATAGAGTAGGAGGCAGCAGCGTCTCTGGGGGTTGTTGGAACCTCAGGGTGGAGGACGTGCTGGCCCAGAACCGGGGTTGGGGGGGCCTGGGAGTCACTCCGGCTGGAAGCACGGGGCTCCCAGGCCTGAGGTCCAGGACTGGCGCGGCCTAGAGTGGAGGTGGTGAGCACGTGGGCCCTGCTGTGTGCCGGGGTGGGCAACCGAGACCTCGTGAGCGCTGGGCCCCGCCCCTCCCCCCGGATGGCCCCTACAGCGCCATGGACCAAGCTGGGAAGGCGTGATGTTGCCAGGGGGTGCCCTCCCCACAGGGTGGGCAAGGCCGTGATCTGTGCGGCCAGGAAGCAGGTCCAGGGAGTCCGGTGATGTGGGAGCAGCTAGGCTTGAGCTCCCCACCCCCCCCCCCCGCCGCCCACGCCCTGCAGCAGGGCCAGCCCGGGGCCTCCAGGAGCCCAGGTAGAAGGACCAGCTGGCGGGGGGACGCTGCTGCAGGAGGCCAGTGTGTGCTGGCAATCAGCACCCAGAGGGGCGCGCAGGGCGTCCCCAGGGGCACTGGCGGGCAGGCAGGAGGGCTGTGCGCGGTCCTGGTGTGTGTGGATGCCCGTGGCTGTGCCCCGTGCAACCGAGGAGCCTTCCCGTACACCTGGGCGAACACCGGAAGGCTGTGGGCAGGTGCTGAGTCCGAGGGAGAGGCTGGTGTTGGGAAAGGAGCAGAAGTGAAAGTGGAAACCCCGGGGCCTCTGGAGTTGCAGGGTCAGCCTCCCGGCTCTGTCCTGAGGGCCCCAGCCTCAGGCGCCTGAGGTGGGAGACAGGAGAGGGATCCTCTCGGCCCTTGTTAACCCCTCGGTGCCTGAGCTGGGACGTGGGCGGCCAGGCCAGATGGGGGAGGCACAGAAGGGAGTGGGCCGGTTCTGGTTACGAGCGCAGCGGACGAGGTCCGGGCGCTCCTCCTGCAACTCACAACTCTGCTTCCCCTGCTGCCACTGCCCACTCCCACCACCACAGGCCCCTGGAGCAGCGGCAGTGCCGCCCAGCTGGAACCCAGCAGCAGGGGCCGAGACGCTGCAGAGTCTGCGATACTTTGGCCACCTGATGGGAAGGGCCGGCTCATCAGAAAAGACCCTGACGCTGGGAGGGACTGGGGGCAGCAGGAGAATGGGCGACAGAGGCTGAGATGCTGGAGGGATGGACGCTAAGCTCTGGGAGCTGGCGATGGATGGGGAGGCCTGGCGTGCTGCAGCCCATGGGTCGCAAGGAGTCAGGCACGACTGGGAAAGGGGACCGGACCCCTCGGAGTCGCCGCCTCCTGCGCCCCAGGGGTGCGCTCGCCGTCCCTCCCACCCCCACCACCCATCGCTGCGCCCCCCCCAGTGCCCTTGCCGCCCAGCGGGAGCACGTGCCCTGCGGTGTCGCACCCGTGCTCCCTCACCTGGCCTAGCGTTGTTCCTCCGCCTCCCCCTGCCGGCCACGCCGCCGAGCGAGAGGTGGGAGTAGGGCCAGGCACCACCGGGGCCCAGAGCTGATCGGGGTTCTGCCCGCTTAGGGCACGATGAGCCCCTCCACCTGGGACGCGGGCTAAAGACAGGGCCCGCCTTTCCCCACACCAGTCAGCAGGATGGAACCGGGATGAAACCACGTTACAGGCCCTAGAGGTGGGAGTGGGGGCCAGAAGGGCAGCCGAGGGCAGAAGGTGCTGGCGGGAGGGAGCAGGTGGCCAGCCCCTGCTTCTCGGGGCTGCTCTGGGACGAGCCCCGGCCATACTCACCCTCACCCCCAGCATCCTAGCTGGGAGGGTTAGGGCAGCCCAGGGCGTCTGGGTGGCACCCAGCTCCTCCTCAGAGTGCACATGGGTCCCCAGGGGAGCCGGTAACACCGGGGTCCAGCCATCACTTCTGCCATGAGCAGACGCGTCCACGGGGTCCGCCCGGCACTCTGCGCGCCCAGCCCTGGAAGGACCGGCAGGCCCTTGGGTGTCACTGTGCTTGAGTGTTCCTGGAGACACGGTGGCCTCCACCTGCGCCGCCGCCCCCCCCCAACCGGGTCTCCACCTCCACGGGGCCCAGGGGCCAGAGCACAGAGCGGGCAGCAGCTGCCACAGCTTTCCAGAAGAGCGGGCCGGGCTTCCCTCCACCTGGCTCCTCCGTTTCAGGACTGGTTCGCAGGGAACGTTCCCCACGCCCGCAGTTCTCCTGGCCCCACAGGAAGGCCCCCAGAGCGGGCGTGCACAGTCGCACACTCTTGAGGGGGGCGGTGTGGGGTCTCGGGAGGCCGGTGGGGACCGACCTTCACTGGAGCTGGGGTGGCTCCCTCCCCCTCCCCTCCCGCCCTCCCACGAGTGCGTGCTCAGGACCTTGGCCCTTGGGCACATCCCACCTGCCTGCTCCAGCCAAGGTGCTGCGGCTGCAATGCCAACAAGCGGCTCTCTGGGTGGCCCTCGTGGGCACGAACGGGCAGCGACCCAGAGCCCCCGAGGCGGGCGAGAGGCCCCCTTCTCCCCTAGCACTGCCGAGGCTGGAGGAGCGGGAGAGGACTCTGGGCTCTGCTCAAGTAGGGAAGCGGGCGCAGTCTGAGCCAGGCTCCCATGCACCCAACTCTCAGCGGTGGTCAGGGAGGGGAGTGCAGAGCTTCAGGCCCCAGGGCGGGGCTGGGGCTGGGGCTGGGAGGAGAGGCTGGTGGGCAAGCTACACCATTCATCCCGGGTGAGGGCGGCTTCCCTGCCCAGCACCCACCCTCCCCCAACACCCCTCCNGAAGAACCGGGGAGACAGTGAGGAGGGGCTGCCAGCGCCCCCGCCCCCCGCAGGCTGGAAGTCCGCCCGAGAACAAGCAAACAGACGGCCGCGGCCGGGCCCGCTCCGGTTTCCGGGCCTGTTGACTTAGCTGCCCGCTTGGCGGGAGGACCCAGCTGCCTGGAGGGCCGGCTGTCCATCTGTCTGTCCATCTACTGCCACACCGGCCCCTCCACACCAGGCGCTGTCAGGCAGAGACGAGGCTCAGAGGCTCCGGGGACCTAGGTTGAGGGACCGCGAGGTTTCCGCCTCCGTGGTCAAGGCGGGGAGGGACAGGCCCCGCTGGGCATCTCTGCCGAGGGTGAGGGTCAGGGAGCTGGACGCCTGAGACTGTCTCTGCAGGCCCCTCTGGTGGGCGGGGGACCTTGACTGTGTGCACACTCGCCACACGCGTAACACACCCACAGATGCGCACACACACTGTACGTGCCGACCCGGGCCGGCGTGCACACGTGGGCTCGTGTGGAGCTTGTGCGCACAGGAGCACGGGTGTGCAGGGGCGTTCCCCACCGGGCCCCCACGGAGAATCGTCACTGTCCGGGGCACTCAGCCCAGTGAGCCGGGGGCCTCAGCCTCACCGGGCACGGATGAGGTCCGCTTGGAGCCCTGGGCACCCCACGGTGAAGGAAGGTCTGAATGTCTCAGCCTGCTCGTGTAGGATGATTTCCTGAAGGTGACGCCCTCAGACCGTGCCCTTCTTGAGGGCAGGTCCGATGGCAGGGACGGCACCCCGGACGCTGGGGACCAGAGCGGGCCACTGCATGAACCTTGCCAGGCAGGCCAGCCTCCCAGCTCAAGCCGCAGGCCTGAGTCGGGCTCGGTGGGCAGGTGGGCTCCGGGAAGCAAGACTTGGGGCAGGGCCAGAGGCAATGGCCAGTGACCCCCGGGCTGGGCCCAGCACCTCCGGCCACAGGGCCGTGACCTAGGGCTGCAACGCTACGTTTCGAAACTTAGAGCAGTTAGGCTAACTGAATATGTCAGGCTGGGAAGTTTCATGAGAGGCTTGATCCAGTTGGTGATTTAAATTCAAGCTGTTCTTGCTGCGACAGCCCCAGCGGGAGTCTGCCCTGAGTCGGTGAAGGGTCGGCTCCAAGCTTGAGCCCCCCTGCATCCCCCAGGGCGACCTTTTGCCCAGAACCTCAACTGGCACAGAGGCCTGGCTTCCGAGCGCTGTGCCCACCGCCCCGGGCAGGCCGCCTCACACTCCCCTCACCCGGTGCGTGGGAGCTGACGGCAGCAGGCAGGCCAACTGGGCCTCCCAGGGGCACCGTGGCAGGGACGCTGCTGTCATGGCGGAGTCGTGTGAAGGCAGAGGGGCCTGGCGGGCGAGGCTCCAGGGCCCGGACCCTTGGGCGGCCAGGCCTGGGGGGGCGGCAGGGGCAGCCAGGCCCTTCAGCCACGGGCCCGCCCAGGAGACAGCGGGGTCAGCGTTTTGAAGAGGACGGGCCTCTCGAGCTGGCCGAGCTGGGGCGGACAGACAGTGCGGCCCCGGTGTCACGCGTGGGTTAGGCACGCGCCCCACCCTTCAGCCAGCGCGCTCCCCACACCTCTGGGTCTCTGCCCCAGAGGCTGGCAGAGCTGTGCGCCCAGGTGCGCTGAGCCAGCTCCCCCGGCTCCCGAGCGGTGCCACACTGCCCAGGGTCCGCCACTGCTCGGCCGGCCCCCGGGAGCGTGGTTGGGCGGCCACTGCGTCTGTGGGCCTGGGGACAGGCAGGGGTTTGGGGAGGGGGCGCCTGGCTCTACCCTCAAGGCCCACTCGAGTCCCCTCTGCCCGGCTTCCCTGCCCGGCCCAGGTGTCCACAGCGGCCCTGGTCTCCTGTGTCTGCAGGCCTCGCCCCGCCCCGCCGCAGCCAGACAAATCCCTTTCCTCCTCCGCAGCTTTGCCAAACCAGGTTGGAATTTCTCAAAAGCAAACAGCTCAGAGCTGTGGTTTTGGGAGCCGAGATTCCTCCTGTCTTGTCTGAAGCGGCATCAGGCAGGCTGGACGGAGCCCACGGCCGAGCCCCTGGGACCCCACGAGAACGGCCCGGGGCTGCTGCATGCGCGGGGGCAGAAAGGACCCCGCATGTGGACAGAGCCTGCTGAGGGGCCGCCCGCAGGCCGGGACTCCGTGGGTGAGCACGGGGGTGGGGCTCATGGTGCGTGGGAACGTGGGGGTGAGGGCCCCCCGGAGAGCACCTCGAGGGGCCCTCGGGCTGGGTGAGGGGGGGAGGGCGCTCTCGCCAGGTGGTCGTAATCTCCTCAGTGAAATAGGAGTCGGGGTGGGCGGGGGCGGCGGGCGCCTGAGGAGCAGGAGACAGCTGCGGGGAGGGGGCGGCCTGGGGCCCTGTGCGCGGGCCCACTCCCACAGGCGCGGGCGGCTGCTCCCCCCACACGACCAACTCTGTGGCCCACGATGCTGAGAGGCTCTGGGCTGCCCCCAGGGCTGGCCCTTCCCGCGGTCGCCCCTGAAGGCCCTGACTCAGGCCATCCGGCCTCACCAAAGTAGTTGGGCCCCTCGGGGAGCCTCATCCGGGTGCGGGGCGCTGGGTGGACCTGCAAGGTGGGCACCCTGAGTCCGAGGGCCTGGGCAGGGCCGGGTGGATGCCCTATCCAGCGAAGTGGGTGCTTGGCACCAGCTGTGCAGACAGACAGACAGACGCAAGCTTTCACCAGCTCCTCCCGCCAGGGTGCCTGCCAGAACCCAGCGCAAGGGCCGCCTGCGCTGGGCGGGGTGTCAGCGGGCGCCAGGCTGTCTCAGGCCTGGCTGGGATCGGCCGGGCCCCGGGGCCAGTGGGAGCCTCCGAGGTGCCGCCTGGGGAGGCCGAGGCAGCCCCGGCTGAGCCCGCGTGGCGTGCGGGCATCGTGGCCCTGGCCTGCCCCTCTCCAGAGTGCCTGCCTGGCGAGGTCCCTGCCCTGCGTCCCCCGTGCCCAGCTCTGTGCCCCCAGCCTGTGCCCCCGGGCCCTGCCCTACCAGAACCTCGGGCTCAGCACCCTGGCCGTCCCCTCACGTGGCCGCAGACATGGCTGCCCCGAGCGCCTCACCCTCCCTGCTCGCTCAGGACAGGACGCTGTTAGTCACGCTCACCTCACCGTGGAGGGGATTTTGCAGATTCTTTCCCAGCCTTTGCCTCCGGCAACAGGAGGAGGGGGTGCCCTGCCGAGGCTGCCCCGGGCGGGTGGGCGCCCCAGGCACAGTGGAGGAGCGTGCCGGAGGGAGGTACTACCCCCCGGGGGAGACGCGTCTGGATGGCTGGGGCGGGCATGGGGTCTGGGGGGTCTCTCCCAACTCCAGCTTTCGGCCTCTGGCTTCGCAGACAAGCGTGTTCTCTGCGAGAGGCCTGCCTCCCTCATCCACAGACCCAGGCCTGGGCGCAGGGCAGTGGCCACGGTGTAAACAGCGGGTGAGGGCCGCCCCAGGCAGCACGGGGACGGATGTGGCCCAGCTCGGCCTGCAGGACCCTCGGGGGTCGTTGAGGAGTGACGGCCAGTCACGGGCGCTGGCCACCGGCATGGGCACTCTGCCGGGCTGCGGCAGTCACCCCGAGGGGCTGCGGGGTCTGAGCCCCGCCCCCTTGGTGCGGCATGCCCCCGCCTCCAGTCCACGTTCACGGCCTCTTCCGCGGTGGCCCCAGTGTTCCTGGCTCTGATCTTGCTGGACGTCTACAGAGAGCTGCCTAGGCCCTTCCAGACCAGCCCATCCCACCCTCCCACTCCCTGCCGGTTGGCCTACGGCCTGAACCCAGGCCCAGAGCGGCTGCAGCAGCCGGTGTGGACGTCCAGCATCAGGCCTCTTGGATTTCTGAGCAGGGGACCCCCCACCTGGGGGCAGCTGACACCAGAGCCCCCGCCCAGTGGCAAGGGCAAGGGTGAGCAACCTGACTGGCACGGCCGCCATAGGGGCTGGCAGAGAAGCCCAGTGCCCCTTGCCCAGAGCCGGGGGGAGACTGAGGCTCAGGGCGGGCGAGGCCCTGCCCATGGTGGCCCCAGCTGCCCACCGCCCGCCCAGGCAGAAGGGCCATTTCCTCCGGCTCGCGCCCCAGGGAGCGACACGGAGCTGGCAAAACAAACAGGCCGCTGCTCCCACAGCCGCGGCCGCTGACTGATGGCTGGAGGGGCTGGCTGTGCTGACGGACGGCCGCCCGTCATGTGTGGGCCAGGGGCGGGGGCCTGCAAGGCTGTGGACACAGACGCACCCTTGCGAGCTGGGGGCTGGCCTCACCCCACCCTGGACCCTCCGAGGCCGGACGACCCAACGGGCTGAGTCCCAGGCCGGTCGGTGCCCAGCCGTGGTCCCCCAGCGTGTGCCCAGCACAAGCCACGGGGTCCACTGGCAGGGTCCTCGTGGCCTCTCTGGGAGCACCAGGGCCCCCTCCCCAGCCTTCTGCACTCAGGCGTGGCTGGGCCAGCCCCCCAAGGCTGTGGTCAGCCTCTGTGTGTGCCAGAGGGTGGCCACAGGCCCGGCTCCTACTCCTAGAGCCCCGTGCACACTGACGGGGGCCGGCAGGGGCCCGGATCTCTGGGTGAGACTGGGCCAGGTCCAGGCGCTTCCCGCAGCGGCCCGGGGCGTCTGCCCGCGTCGGTCCAGCTCCAGCTTCCCTGGCAGCCCCTGTGTCTGTGTCCAGGCAGGATGGTCACCTCGTCTTACAGACAGGGGAGCCAAGGCTTGGGGATTCCAACAGGAGGGACCACAGGCCAGGCCAGGGTGGAGCCCCCNTTCAAGCTTTCACACACTATTTTTAATTTCCATTGATGATTTTCTGACTTGATTGTTCCTTTTTTTCTGAATTGTTAAACATTTTTATTGGGCAGACATAACTTTACAGGACATGCAGGATAAAAAAATGTAAAATATCAGTGAACATATAAAATTTCAGCAGTCTTTTGGACCAGCACTTGATTTGCACATGGGACTAAGCATCTATCTAGAACAGACATGTCTTGGGACACATAGTTTACAAACTGAATCACAAAACAATTTCCCAAGGGCTTTTCCTCGTATAATGATAAAAAATATCTTATACTTGAAAATTATTCAGTATGGTACATTTTCAGTTATGTACACAGCATAAAAGTAACTGATTACTCCTTTTATATTTGTTTGGATTTGTTTGCAAGAGCTTTCCTTTCTCTCCTGTTTATGTAGCAGTACTGATTCATGGATTCTTTCATTATTTACTGGGTTAAGGTTCATTGCCATTTGTTTGTTTTGATGCTCTAAGTATCCCAGATTTGTCTAGCAAGAGCCATTCCAGCTTCTCTGTCCTTCTACACATCCTCATGATTCCTTGAGCACTTCCTTATTTTATGGCATAAGATGTCCCAGACCCATCTTCGACTTTCTCTGCCTGTTGGTCTTGGCCTGTAGACAGGCTTTTGCCAGGGTTGCCTGGGACTGTGCTCACCAGGGCTCATACTAGTTATGCCCAGCCCCCACAGAAATTCTCCTTTTGCAGCCAGTGTTGTGACTGAACTGGCCCTTGTGTTTCTTAGGATTGTGAGACACGTCTCAGCAACAACCATCAGGAAACTTTGAAATACCAAGGCGTATCACTCACATGCCCTGGAGGGTACAAGGCACCCCTGGGGTGACACAGCGAGGTCCTGGGTAGAGAGGGAGAGCTCGTGAGCAAGCTTGGATTTGGGATTCTGCCTTTTTGAGGTTTAGAATGGGTGTCTAGGATTTTAAAGGTTCATTCTTTATTGATGAATTTAAAAAATAATAGCGGGAATTAAAGTGCGAGAAAGGAGAAGCAAGCAGTCAGTGAGATGGTCTGTTATCACGTCAGCCAGAGGTTTCTGAAAGAGGGAACTTCACGGGTGGGGTGGCCTGGCTCTTTATCTCATTGTGTAGCTGTCACGTGTTCACTGGAGATGGATGTCTTTGACATGGATGTCTCCAAAGCTTCATGACAGGCACTTTAATTGCTGTAAAAAAAAAAAAAAAACAAACAAACACAAACAGAATTATCAGTGCTGACACACACAGCCCCAACTTTGGAACCAGCTGTTTCTTCAGTTGCTTCCTTTTTGGGAAGAAGGATATTAAAAAGCCAAGACCTGGGTGAAGGGGGCCAAAAGACACAAACTTCCATTATAAAATAAGTTATACAGTAGGATTAACTATAGTCACCAGACTGCACATTACATCCTCGTGAAAGTGAAAGTCCCTCTGTCGTGTCAGACTCTTTGTGACCCCATGGACTATACAGTTCATGGAATTCCCACCTGCAATGTGAGAGAACCAAGTTTGATCCCTGGGTTGGGAAGATGCCCTGGAGAAGGAAAGGCTACCCACTCCAGTATTCTGGGCTGGAGAATTCCGTGAAATGTATAGTCCACAAGGTCACAAAGAGTTGGACATAACTGAGCAACTTTCACTTTCATGAAGGTATAATGTCCAGTCTGGTGACTATAGTTAATTCTACTGTATTGAATACTTGAAAGGTGATAAGAGAATAGACTTTAAAGAAAAAAATTATAATTGTGTATGTTAAAACTCCAAGAACTAGGGGCTAGAATGCTCTTTTCTACCAGTGTGTCATTGCTCCCGGGGCCTCTCAGTCTACAGAGTTCAGGAGTATGGATGTATATGTGTGTGAGTGTGTAAACACATGTCTAATTATTCCATCATATCTACATATATTTAAAGTATAGGTGTTTTTTTTTTTTTTAAACAAAGCCCATCACTGTAGGATTCTAATTAGAGCTGTGTAATTTAGATATATATGTCACTGTCCTTTTAATTTTTTAACAGGTGGCTAAACCCCTTGTTTAAAATTGGTTACGAACGGAAATTAAAACAAGATGACTTGTACTCAGTGCTTCCAGAAGATCGCTCCCAGTGTCTTGGAGAAGAGCTGCAAAGGTGAGCACAGACAGCAGGGGGAAAGGGAAGGAGAGTGAGAATTTCCATGTGGGGCTAAAGGTATGTGTGTGGGGGGTGTGCTTTGCCTTCCTCTGGGTTCTCTGGACCCTCCTCCCCTGACACTGTACACTCACCCCCTCAGGCTGACCCCGGGCTTAGCCCACTTTGGAGGCTAGGGGAGCCCATGTTCCCTGTGTATCTGTGGACATGGAGGGAGCCCACAGCCATAGCCATGGAGGCCGAGCTCTGTCCCTGGAGGTGGGGCCCCTGGAGGAGGGTGTCTGCCCTCCTGAGCTGCTCTTGAACTGTGAGTCCAGCAAAGCTTGGCAGGAGCTTGTTTTCTGAGACAAAGACCTCTCCCTCAAAGCCTGGTCTGGTACTTTTTCAGGTGCTTCGGTCTACACTGCTCATCCTTCAGGCGCCCTGTGACCCATTAGCCAGCACCTATGGGGCAGCCGCAGAGTGCCCTGTAGTGCAGGCCCGTCTTCTGCTCCGCCCGCCCCTATTGTACCTGAGCAGGGCTCTTCTTTACTGTGCTTTGTTTCTCATTGGAGGTACTGGGATCGAGAAATTTTGAGAGCCAAGAAAGACGCACGGGAGCCTTCTTTAATGAAAGTAATCGTCAGCTGTTACTGGAAATTCTATTTCGTTTTGGGACTACTTACGTTTCTAGAGGTAAAATCTTTTCCATACTGTGCGTTGCTTCTCAGTGTGTGCACATCAGTACTGAGATGGATGAGATGGTGGGGAGAGAGGACAGTGGTTTAAGGTCAGAAGATGAAACTTGTCTGTGAATCAGGATGTAGTTCAGTGGTTGAATTTACTTTTAGAATGGACAAGTGCTTAAAGAAAAATGCTCCAGGGGATTACAGTTGGGTTGTCCAAAAATTCTTTCAGGTTTCCCATAATAGCTTTTGGCAAAACTTGAATGAACTTTTAGCCAATATTTTTCTTTTAACTAATTAAAACATAGTATTGTGGAAGGATGGCACTGACAAGAAAATAATTTTATACCATATTAGAAGGAAATGGCACCCCACTCCAGTATTCTTGCCTGGAAAATCCTATGGATGGAGAAGCCTGATAGGCTACAGTCCATGGGGTCACAAAGAGTCAGACACGACTTGAGTCCTTACTTACTTAGGACATTGTTAGTGCTCAGTAAATGATATAAATGCTGAAAGTTATCCTTG
>SJYA01003506.1:284568-298544 GCA_006410615.1 Neotragus moschatus | reverse complement strand
TGCCTGGCGTGCGGCCAGCCCCGGCTCCTCTCCTGCAGCTGTTGGTGGCTGTGCCCAGCTCTGCAAGTGCACACACCTGGGCAGTCGGCTGCCCCAGTTCCGGGATTCTTGGTAAGGGGTGAGGATGAGCTGCCATCCCGACAGGGGGCCTGGCACCCACCCTCACCCCCGCACCCCCAGGCCCCCCACCCCCGTGCTCTGCACACCCACAGGTCGGCCCGCTGAGACCACCCTGAGAGGGGCCCCCAGGCACTGTGAAGGCACAGGCCAGAGTCTGCACCCCACTTAGGCTGAGATCTCCCCAGGCCGGTCTCCTCGACAGGCCTCTCCTGTCTCTTTAGGTCACTGCCACACTCCCAGCGACACTCCCAGGGGCCCTCAGCCTGGACCTCCTGGGAGCGCCCCCCAGGAGGCACGTCTGGGGCTCAGTCCCTCAGGGAGGGACATCGGGCCTGTGGTCAGCAGCCCCCCAGGTGAGGGCCCCTCCACGGGCAGGAAGCCCCATCCTGCCCTGCCCTCCTGCGCCCTGGGGCCTCTGCTGGCCTGTGGGCTCCGCCATCTCTGAGTGCCGTTGCTGGGCAGACTGTGGCCCCTCTCAGTGTGAAAGGCGGGGCAGCACCGTCACTGCCACCCGGCTGGTTGGGGTCCTCGCCCCCGGGGCCTCTGCCCGGTCCAGCACGAGCTGTGGGGTCTGTCTATTCCCCACCCTGCCCCAGGCCTTGGGGCCAGAGCATTTGGAATTCAGGACTTTCACCCGCTCACAGATGACCTCATGCCTCACAGGGCCCTGGGGCTGTGCCTTGAAGTTCTTGTGCTGAGGACATTCCCAGTGGCCCCAAGGTCGAGACGCTGTGCTTTCCCTGCAGGGGGCTCGGGTTCCATCCCTGGTTTGAAGCTAAGGTCCCCCATGCCATGCCGCCAAAACAAATACTAAAAAATTTTTTTAAGATTTTGGTAGTGAAACACAACTGCTCCCATGAACTGGAATAAATAAAGACCACGGTAAACGAATATATCGCTTTAGGATTGGCTTTGCCACCAGATTGTGAAAGCCTTTCTTTCAGAGCTTTAGGGAGTTCGGGATTGTGGATAAAGGCGTGGGGCCAGAGAGGACACTTGGAGCGCAAGGCAGGACCTCTGAGCCTTCACCAGCCCTGGGGGCCTCTGTGGAAACCCCATCTCAGGGCACCTGGAGCTTAGCAAAGTGGTCCCGTCCGGCAGTGAGAAAGGACACTTTAAAAGTTAGCACCAACTGGCCCAGGCAAGCCTGAGACTCGGAGGACGTGCTAAGCCGCCCTGTCCTGGGGGGGCTCCAGGCAGCCCCAGGTCAGGGAGTTTGAACTCGGCCCTGAGGGGACTGGACTGCCAGAAGGGCCCAGCTTGGCAGATTACAGGTTTTAAAACAGTCCTGTAGACAAGAGGCCGGGAGGGGTGGGACACCACAGAGGCAGCTCTTTTCCCTTTTAAGTGTGCTCCAGGGGAGGGAGGGGGTCAGCAAAGGTGGGTTGCAGCCCAGTCTTGGGCCCAGAAACCCCGCCTGGAGCTGATGGCGAGAGGGCCCAGAGCCGCCCCAGGACTCCCGAGGGGAGGCCCGGGTCAGGCCTCTGGTGAAATGCCCAGAGGTGAGTGACCACGGGCTGCCGGGCGGGAAGCAGGTGGGGTCTGCTCTCCCCCAACCCATCCTTGAGTCCAGGAGACACCCCGGATCCTGCCACAGATGCAGGGGCTGCCCTTCCAGCTGAGAGACCCTGAGGGACAGATCACGGCTCCGCTGCCCGAGCCAGCGTGAAGGCTTCAGCCAGTGATTCACAAGCCCGTCTTCTGTTCTGCCAGGTGGGATGGCAGGGGGGCCTCTTCCGGTTTCTCCAGCCTGGACGCTGCCAACTGACCACCTGGTGCAACCCTTCCAAGGCCCCTGTCCACAGCAGGTCATGACCTTGGGGGCGGGTGATCTTGGGCAGGAGAGCCCAGGGACCGCCCAGCCTGCCAGCCTGCCTCCCGCCGCGGGGCTGTGGTTAAAGGAAAACCCAGCCTCCTGGCTGGGGGGAGCAGGTCTGAGCCCGCCCCCATCGCCGGAGCAGGAAGGCTGGGAGTGGTACAGGGAGAAGTCGGGGAGATGCTCCCTGGTGGGAAGAACGCTACTTTCTAATTCACAAGAAAAAGAAGGTAATGAGTGAAAAAATAAGCTACACCCAGAAAAATCTGCTCCACCAGCTTGGGCTACAAATAGCTTGACGCTTTTCAGAAAAACAACAAAAAAACCAACTCTTTTTATTTCGGAAGTTCTCCAGAGGCCGCATTTAGCTGCTGCGAATCGTCCTTCCTGTCAACATAGACGCGTGGGCATCTGTGGTCACGTGGGCATTGGTGCCTCTGAACACGCCCTACGCCCGGAGGTGTCGGATTCGAGACAGGGCAGCCTGTCCAGGGGACTGGGGACCGCTGGCGACGCACTCCAGAACGTTCGACCCATCTGAGGCCAGGGACGAAGGCAGACGCCGAGCTGGACACAGCTTGGCCATCGACACCCCATCTCTGGGCCATGGGTCCCATTGGCCCCTGGGGGGTCCGACTGCCTCTTTGAAGAAAGGGCCACCAGGAGAGGAGAAGAACCACACTGCCCTTCACGGGGACACAGAAGGACCATAGTCAGCTCAGAGTGGAGTTAACCCACCGAGAGCACCTTCGTGACGTGCAGGACTCCCCCTTCCCTGCGTCCCAGACCACTCAGAGCCTCAGACCCCTCGAGGCTGGGGCCCCCGTCCTCAGTGACAGCGTGGGGCTCAAGACAGACACCCCACCCCACTCGTCACATGGGGGCTGTGGTTCCCGCAGCCCATCCCCGCTGGCCCAAGGGTGGTGCCCTGGGTCACTCACTTATGCAGTCCGTGCCCGGGTGTGGGGCCACCCTGGTCAGGCTCAGTGCTGGCCCAAGAGAAGGGCCCGCCGCGCCAACGGATGGGGGCTCGCTGCTCAGGCCCCCACGGTGGGCACCCCAGCACCCCGACCCACCCCCACTGCCCGGCCACCTCCCATATCCCACCCCATGGGCCATGCGTTGCCTGCTGGCTTCTGGCTCAGGACTGTCCCCCTCTGAGGTCCCCACTTCTCAGGGTGATGCTGGGGCCATTGTGGGGGGCGCCCAGGCTGGGGTCCATGGGTCCTCTTCTCCCAGAGGGTTCCTGGTGTGCAGGAAGGTGTCACCCTCCCCCACCTCCAAACCCTGAAGCTGAGGGGCACAGCGTGCTTTGCCGGCCTCCTGCCTGCTCAGCCCTGCTGGGGGCGGGCTCCGTGCCTGGGCACAGACCGGGAAGCGGGGTTCAGAGCGCAGGGGGACGAAGGCCTGAGCGAGGGCCCTGGGGCAGCAAGCAGGCCTGGCCCAGGTGGGGGTGTGGCCATCCTGCCCTATGGGCCGCAGCCCCGCCCGCCCCAGGCCCAGGGGTGCCCTCTGCCCAGACAGGCCAGCAAGGGGTCCACGGAGACAGCTGCCCCCAACATGGAGGGTGAGGGGCTCATGTGTGCAGCCAGGAGCCGTGGAGAGCCCTGCCCTCACCCCACCTTAGACCACTGTGATGATCAGGGCAAGCGGGCTCTCATGTCCAGTGGACAGCAGCCACGTCCCAGGGACACAGCGTCCACGGCAGCTGCCCGGCCAGGAGGGCACCGCCAGCCCTGCCGCGTGCCGCCAGAGACAGAGCCTTGGTCCCCACCGCAGCCCCGTTCCCTGGATGGCTGGACCGAGGGACAGAGGACGCCTGTGCTTGGCCCCAGGGGCCCAGCCTGAGGACCCGGAGCAGCAGCAACACCCCTCCTTGGCGAGGGCCAGTGGCGGGGGGCCTCCACACCTTCACGATGAGACGGGGCCCGGAAGACGACGGAGGACAGTGACTCAGTCAGTGGGCGCTGGTGACCAGGGCCAGGGCCCCTCACCAAGTGCAGGCAGGTCTGGGGCTTTACGATGACCCAGACCCAGGCCCGCCCTCCTCCGTGACCACCTCTGCCTTCCAGAAAAGGCTGGGTGTTGGGGTTCCAAAGGCTGGCCCCCGTGCCCTGTGGTATCCCAGCCCCATGCCCGTCCTGGGGTCATCAGGCCAGGGACGAGCGAGAAAAACCCCTGGGAGTGAGCAGCGTGGACGTGGCCTTGGGTGGCCAGCCCTGGGCACCCAAGGAAGGGCAGGAAGGCCCCGGGGTCTCGGCTCAGTCCCTCCTGCCCCTTGTTCTGGCCACAGGCCGCGGGGGGCTCCTCTGCAGAGCTCTGCCCACCCCAGGCAGCCTACTGAAGGGAGCCGTGCTGGGCGCCTCTAGTGGGGTCAGCAGGAGTCCCCGCACCTCCGTTACCAGTGGCTTGGAGTCGGGCAAAGCCCAGCCTGAGTGCCTCTGGCCACTGACCCGCTGGGCTGAGCGAGCTGGATATGGGGCGCACTGGGAGCCGGGCCTGGGGCCCCCGAGCAAGACCACCAGTGGGCAGGTGTTGCCAGGACTCCCTCCTGTCCCGCGAGCTCTTGCCAAAGGCTGGTTTTTGCAGCCATGACTCTGCACAAGCACCCTCAGGTGCCGGCACTCCCTGAGGGGTCCTGGACTGTCTCACCCCGGAGTGCTCACCCTGTAGCGTTCACCCCGTGGACAGCTGGGCCCGGCTTCCTGGGCAGGATGCGCAGCTGAAGGCTAACCGGGTCCTCCCAGCGGGCGCCCTGCAAGGCGCCACACAGCAGCACGGGGAAAGGGGCGCCAAGTCTAAGCGTTTGGTGCTGATCTCTGGGCACTAAAACGTTCTCTTTTCCCCCTAAATTTTCAATTTTATGTTTTAAATTTAAGCCCGTGATTCTCCTTTGAGCTTGCTCTCGTATAAGGTGCAAGAGGTTGGCTGCCGTGTTTGATGGCTTGTGAGCGTCCACGTGCTCCCAAAGCATTTGCTGGCTCCTCCTTGTTGAAATGCTTTTGAACTTGGTTGGGGGACTTCCCTGGTGGCTCAAATTCTGCCTTGCAGTGCAGGAGACCTGGGTTCAATCCCTGGTTCAGAAACTGAGATCCCACGTGGCAAAAAAAAAAAAAAAATTTAAGTAAAAAGAAACATGTTTGTAATTTGGGTAAGTCTCAATTTACTGATTTTTCATTTTCTACCTCAAGCTTCTTTTGTTCTCTCCAAGAAATCTTTGCCTACTTACTCCAAGGTCATGAACCATATTCTCTCTCTTTCTTCTCTAAGCTTTATATTTTCAGGACTGCCTTTAGGACTGTGATCCATCGTGAATTCATCTGTGTGTGTGGTGTCAGGCAGAGACCAAAGTTTACCCAAATGTTCCAGCACCATGTGCTGAAAAGTTTAACCTTCCCCCCTGAACTGCCGTGACAGCTCTGGTGAAACTCACGCTTTTAGCTTGCCGTGGATCTCGCTCTGAATTCTAGTCTGTTGGGAAATGACTACCTGTTGCTGCAGAACAGTCAGACACTTAGTGACTAAGCACATCAAGTTCAGCTCAGCTCAGGCGCTCAGTCGTGTCCAGCTCTGTGAGGCCCCGTGAACCGCAGCACGCCAGGCCTCCCTGTCCATCGCCAACTCCCATGGTTCACTCAGACTCACGCCCATTGAGTCAGTGATGCCATCCAGCCACCTTATCTTCTGTCGTCCCCGTCTCCTCCTGCCTTCAGTCTTTCCCAGCATCAGGGTCTTTTCCAGTGAGTCAGTTCTTCGCATCCAGTGNAGTGCGGGAGACCAGGGTTGGATCCCTGGATTTCACAGATCCCCTGGAGGAGGGCACGGCAGCCCACTCCAGTGCTCTTGCCTGGAGCATCCCAGGGACAGAGGAGCCTGGCGGGCTACAGTCCGCGGGGCTGCAGAGTCGGATACGACTGAGTTAACACTTTGACACACACAACCCATGAAAAGCGTCGGCTCCTGGCCGGCTGCACCCATTATCTCTGCTCTTTGCTCGGAATAAACTCACTCCGGTCTGAAGCCCTGTGCGCCTGGAAGCTCTTTCCCAGCCCCGCGCTCAGATGGCCAGGACGCCTTGCTTCTGCGGATCGCCGACTCCCGGCCCTGCCCTCTGCCACCTCCTCCCCTTGGCAGCCACCATGTGCTGCCCACGCCCCCGGGTCTGTCTCTCTGTCGCAGGCGCGTCTGTGTGGTGTGTGTCACACGCAGGGGGCACCTGCCTCTCTGGCTCGCTCCGCCCTGTGTGGCTGTCCCCAGCGCGGCCCGTGTGGCTGCCCGCGGCGTCGCTTCATTGCCTGTGTGCCTGAGCAGTGCTCCCCTGCGCGTCCATGGCTTATCCACTCATCCGTCAGCGGCGCCGAAGTCGCCGCCACGCTTTCCCACTGCGAGCGGTGCTGCCACGCACACTGGGGGGGCAGGTGTTAACTTGGGGGCAACCTTCTGAGCGTCCCTCTCCCTCCTTGGCATCCTGCGGCCTCACTGAAGGGCCTGCAGACCCAGCACCTTCAGGACGGGCCGGCCCCCCGTCCTCAGTGTGGGGAGAGGCTCCTGTAGGCCGCAGGCTGGACGGTCCCCGCGTCCCGGAGGCTGATCACGGGAACTGACACAGCACAGCTTCCAGAGAGGCTCGGGGAAGGGGGCAACTTGGCCAAGCCGTGGGGTCACGGCCAGTCACCCCCGCGGTCAGTCAGGAAGGGGCCTCTGCTGCTTCTCCTGAACCTCCAGCCCTCCTGTCGAGGTGGCCACTGCGGGCTTTCACCCGAGGCGGGAGCCGCCGGATGCTGGGCTGGAGGACCCCAAGCCATCAAAACAGCTGAGCGTCCTGCCGACGCCCTGGGTGGGTTTTGGGGCCGCTCAGGACGGGTCACAACGTGAGAAGTGGTGACTGGGCCCTGCGCGTCCACCCTCAGAGCCTGGGGAACCGGTGGGCGGGCGTCCCAGTGGCGGGAACCAGTGCAGGGCCCGAGAAGGGCATTGAACTTGACCGAGATCTCGGCGATAAAACGCAGCGGGAACAATGGGGGGAAAGCCGGGACCAGGGGTGCAAGAATAACCCATCGGGCTCGCAGGCCAGCGCTTTCCTGAAGGGAAGAGAACTGCTAGGAAAACAAACTCTGCTTCGGGGCAGCAACAATGGAACAATCCCGCTCCTCCTGGGCTCGGCTTTACGGGCCTCCAGAGGCTCTGTGCTCCTGGAGATTAGCCCTCCCTGGGGAACCAAGAAGAAAAGGAGCAACAGCCACACTGCCTCCCCTCACATGAGGTCACCCCTTGGAGCGGCCGCCCCGGGAGCCAGCCCTCCGGGGCAGCGTGTGAGCCCGCAGGCCAGACCTTCTCGAGTCAAGTCGGGGAAAGGCTGACAAAATACCCTTGAGTTCCAAGGAAAGGAAACAGGAACGGCCCCCCGCCTGCTTCCTCCCAGCACCACCGGGCCAGCGGAACCTGGGCGCCCGCCCCGGCCACGGAGCAGCAGGTGGGCCAGCCCGGCCAGGGCTGATCTGCAGGCCTGATTAGTCATTGTGTGCGAGGAATGTTTTCAGCTGAAATAATAGACAAGAGTTTCCCTAGAGAAAATATACACTCCGGTCTTTTGGAACCACTTAACACGACCGAGTGAAGGTGCGCTTGGAACAACATGATACATTTCTCTGGAAGAATGGCTGGTACAAATCGATGTCATCGCGATGGAGATGAATGTGCCCCTTTCATGAGGCTCCCAGGCCGCAGGTGAACCCGGGCCATTGTTATTCAACCAGTGAATATTATTTTTACATAAATCAAGGTAACGCCTAATGACGGCTGAGCCTCTAAATCACCCGCCTTTTCCTATTTGGAACATAAAGCTGGGCTGCGGCCAAGGGATCCGGGAAACAGGGCTCTGAGTGGCAAGCCAAGGAGGCCAGTACCGTCCGCGGTTCACGGCCAGACACAGGCTCCCAGCCCCCGGGCACCTGCCACAGCCACAAGCCGGCCGTGGGCACCATCAAGGCGAACGCCGAAGGGAGACAGGGTAGGGGGCGGCCACTGTGAGCCGGCGCCACCCCAGCCAGCGGGGCTGCCGGCGCCAGCCCAGCCAGCGGGGCTGGCACAGAAGGGGTGGCCGAGGGCGAGGTGTCGGTGGGGACAGCTCCTCCTGATCAACCTCATCGGGGCGTGCAGACAGCCGTCTTCAAGCTGCAGCCTCACATGGTCGGAGCCCATTGTGTCTGAGCCCCTCATGT
Organism: Neotragus moschatus; assembly: GCA_006410615.1. Taxonomy (NCBI): domain Eukaryota; kingdom Metazoa; phylum Chordata; class Mammalia; order Artiodactyla; family Bovidae; genus Neotragus; species Neotragus moschatus. Next base: position 290,387 of record SJYA01003506.1, on the reverse strand, counting down.
AAGGGTGCCCATCAGGCTGCACAGACCCCACCCGACGGACTCACTGTATTTAACGGGCCTGCTATGTCGCTTCAGTGGTGCCTGACTCTTTGCAACCCCATGGAGCCCGCCAGGCTCCTCTGCTCCTGGAGACTCTCCAGGAATACTGGAGTGGGCTACCCTGCCCTCCCACAGGGGAATCTTCCCGACCCAGGGGTCGAAGTTGCGTCTCTCATGTCTCCTGCACTGGCAGGCTGGTTCTTTATCACGAGCGCCACCTGGGAAGTCCTCATTTTAAGTGAATCATCTCTCTAAAGCTGCATCTCCACACACAGGCACACTCTGAGACAGTCAGGACGTGAACTTGGCGGGAGAGGGGGCACTCAGCGGACGACAAGGGGGCAAAGGAAGACGCTGGCACCCTTCTGCTGCTGTGAAAGAAGCAGACAGTGCCCAGCTCCCTGCTGCCCTCCAGGCCCTGGCTTGGAAAGCCAGGCCCTGTGATGACAGCGTGGCCCAGCTCGGCCACGCGTCAGCAGGTGGAGGGGAGCCTCTTGGGTGGGGGTCCCACGGGCACCTGCTTAACAAAAATCAAACCACAGGACGACATCAAACGACACTCCTGTCCATCACAGGACACGCCCAACAGGGAAAAGAGACCCCGTGGAAGGAGAGCAAGTGTTCAGGAATCACATGTCTGACAAAGCATCACCATCCAGAACGTACAGAGGGCTCCAAGAGCTCAGCAGCGACAAGCCCAAGAGCCCAGCTGGGGTGAAGCTCTTGGAGAGGCCTTCCCCAAAGACGCTCTACACAAGAAGACTCTCGGCACCGCGGACGATCGGGGGAAAGGCCAGTCGAAACCACAGGGAGGCGCCCCCAACACCTGGTAGGCTGGTCACGGTCACTGCTTAATGCCCATTTTTATTTATTGATTTGGCTGCTCCAGGCCTTAGTTGTGCCTATGGGATCTAGTTCCTTGAGCAGGGGTGGAACCCAGGCCCCCTGGATTGGGAGCATGGAGTCTTAGCCACTGGACCACCAGGGAAGTCCCAAGGATGGCTGATTTCTTTTTTTAAGAAAACAAGTGTTGGTGAGAATGTGGGGGGAAAAGGGAACACTTGTGCAGTATTAGTGGGTTTGTGAATTACAACAGCCATTATGGAAAGCCACATGGAGGCTTCTCAAAAATATGTTTTCAGTCACTCAGTTGTGTCTGACTCTCTGCGAGCCCATGGACTGCAGCACTCCAGGCTTCCCTGTCCATCACCATCTCCCAGAGTTTGCTCAAACTCATGTCCATCGAGTCGGTGATGCATTCTCCAAAATGACACCACACTCCTCTGGGAATGCAACGTCAGCAGAATAATTCACCCCCAAAGCACCGCGATCAAGGTGGCCGTCTGCTGGTATGCGGCAGCCACTTCTCACTGGGAGCTCAGAGCGTGACCTGGGGCTCTGAGACATCACCACACCCAACACATAAGTGCCCAGGTCCTCCTCAGCTCCCTGGGCAGGCGGTCCAGCGTGAGGCGTCTGTTCAGCCCGTGCTCGGCACGGAGGTGCCACTAACACTGCCTCCAACACCGGGGGTGGGGCGCTCGGGGGGCGGTGGCCCTGGGTCTGCAGTGGGTGGAGAGCCGAGGCTGCTGGCACAACCGCTGCCCCGGGGCTGGGCACGTAGACACGGTTCAGACACCACGCTCCCATCGTGCACATCCCCACCACTGAGGAGAGAAGGAAGCAGAGACTCTGCGGCTGGGACCTGGTGGGGAAGCCGCTGGTCCCCTGAGTCCTGCTTGGTTTTTGCTTCTTCCCGAAGAACATCGATTCACTGACTCCCCGCAGATGGAGGTACACGAGACGGGGACACCATGAGTCCCCACGTGACGACAGGGTAGCCCACTGCCAGCATGCAGGACCCAGTGCCTGAGACTGCCAAATCGTCAGGGCCACGATTAGAAAAGCTGATGTTAGGAAAGAGAACCGAAGTGGGAACTCGGGCCTCTTCTCGCCTGAGGCTGTCGAAGACCCTGGAAGCCACGGAGGCTCGGAAGGACGGCTGTGGCCCCAGGAGCTCCCCCTGCACCCCGAGCTTGGGAGTGACCAGTGCAGGCTGGTACCCACCTGGGCTGTATCCCTGTGCCAAGGGCCACCACGGAGCCCCTGCATACGCCTTGGAGGCCGTGCAACCTGAGTCCCCGAGACTCAGCCGCCTCGTCGTGGGGCATGGGTAAATCCTGCCCATCCTTTAGGGGTGACTCCCTCAGAGGGACTCATCCAGACCCTCCCCACCTGATGTGCCCCCCATCGAGGGCTGGCAGGCTTGATGTGACGAGGCATTATCTGCCCAAGGGGCTCCGCCACCTTGGGCCCAGGCATTCTGTCTCCCGAGTGCCTGGAAGAACTAATCACAGAAAAACGAAAAGTGAGGTTCTGACAGGGAAGGCGGCTCGTCTGCGGTCACTCAGCAAGCCCTGGGGAAGGTGAGGAGACCCAGGTCGCCTGGGCACCGGGCTGGACCCAGCTTTCCAGGAGCCCGCTGCCCATGAAGCCGATGGCACTGTTTTCCAAGTTGAGCAGATTCGGGGAAAGTGTCGTCAGCCCAGGCCTGACCCTCGCTTCGAGAACCTTCCCCCCACCCCTCCGCCCCTGGGCTCGGAAGCACCTGGGCTGACATCACTTTCCGGTCACCCAGGAGGATGGGGCGTCCTGTATCGCGTCCTGCAGAAGCAAACGGAGAAGCTGTGCTGCAGGCAGCCTCTCCTGCCCCGACCGCACGTCGCTTCCGGCGGGGAGAGGCCCTGACCCCGCTGGGCCGCGGAGGCCGACTCAGGTCACAAAACACCTGCTACAGGCTCCGCCCGGGGGGCAGCCGCGTGGAGAGCGAAGCGGCGCCCAGCCCACCCTGAGCTGGAAAAGTTCTCTGGACAGTGTTCAACTGCCACAGCCCCTCTGGTGGGAAACGAGGTCTGATTTCACTGGGTGAAGATGATGCCTCATTTAAAAGCAAAACTGAAACCACCACCACCCCCCCCATTACGATGGCTAGCATTTGAAAAAACAGAAAATACGAGCGCTCCACGGGGGTGTGGAGAAACTGGAACCCCTTGCACAGCTCTGTGGGCAGCCCGAGTAACAGAACAGCGACCTGGGGGGCACTTGCACCCCCAGCTTCACAGCCCCTTCAGCCACAACAGCTCACGGGGAAGCAGCCCCCGTGTGCGTCGCTGGGGGGACGATGAAGCCAACCGCAGCAACAGAACAAGTCGGATAAACACACGATGGAGTGCCACTCGGCCCCAGAGGGAGGAAATCTTGACACCTGCTACAAGGTGAATGACCCCTGAGGATGTGACCCTCAGGGAAAGCCAAACCTGTCATCCCACGTACATGAGGTCCCTGGAGCCTTGAGACTCACAGAGACGGAGAGTAGACGGGGCCAGTGGCTGTGGAGGGGAGGCGGGGTTAGCGTTTGCCGTGGACAGAGAGTCAGTCTGGGAAGATGGAAAGTTCTGGAGACGCTGGTGGCAACAACTGCACAATACGAACGTACTTGATGCCACTGAGCCATACGTGTAAAAGTACCTAAAACAGTAAACCTTATGGTACGTGTATTTTACCACAAGAAAAATTGGAAAAAAAAATGAAAGCCCCAAACCGAAGAAAACCAGAGTGACGGCAAGCAGAGGTCTGCCAGCAGTGCTGCAGCGGCCCGGGAACCCTGGTTCTTACGCGTGTGGGCGTTTTTGAAGGAAGGATACTTTAATGGACGAGTGTCCAGGCAGAGAGCCAGCAGGGCTGCAGCTTCAGGCTTCTGGCTGGATCCCGTACAGTCTTAATGCAGTCAGCCACCACTGCAGCTTCTGGTAATGATCTTTAAAATGGACTTTTATACCAAGGTGGCCATTCCATAGCCAACTTGCTGTTACTGTTTGGTGCCTAAGTTGTGTCTGACTCTTTGTGACCCCATGGACGGCAGCAGGCCAGGCATCCCTGTCCAACACTAGCTCCTGGAGTTTACTCAAACTCATCTCCATTCAGTCGGAGATGCCATCCAACCAACTCATTCTCTGTCACCCCCTTCTCCTCCTGCCTTCAATCTTCAGCATCAGGGTCTTCTCCAATGAGTCACTTCTTTGCATTAGGTGGCCCAAGTACTGGAGCTTCAGCTTCAGCATCAGTCCTTCCAGTGAATATTCCGGGTTGATTTCCTTTAGGACTGACTAGTTTGATCTCCTTGCAGTCTGAGGGACTCTCAAGTCTTCTCCAACACCACAGTTCGGAAGCATCAATTCTTCGGGGCTCAGCTTTCTTCACAGTCCAACCCTCATGTCCGTACATGACCACTGGAAAAACCATAGCCTTGACTAGACGAACCTTTGTTGGCAAAGTCTGCTTTTCAATACACTGTCTAGGTGTCATAGCTTTCCTTCCAAAGAGCAAGCACCTTTTAATTTCACAGCCACAGCTCCCAGCTACATTGCTTTTGGAGCCTAAGAAAATAAAATTGCAACTGACCTGGGCTCCCTGCATCACGATGTTTTATTACATGTAAGCTATCGTATCTTCTGAGCCTGAACAAAGAGGAGTTTCCTGGTTTTCAGAGCTGTAAGCGAACAGACTCCGGGCTTACCCCAGCCTTAAGAGTAAACCCGTGCTAGCTGTCCTACGGCTGGCCATGAGATCGCTGTCACATGAAAGGCACCTGGTAAAAATCTGCCAAAGGGAAAAATGTTTAAGGTGATATATTTTATGTTGTGAATACTTTACCACAATTTTTTAAAGTCACACAGTGAGGGGGCAGAGAATCTATCCAAACCCACCCTGTCATCATCTTCACTTTTCACCCAGAGGTGGCTGGGAGCAGAGAGCGGCCCCTCCCTAAGTGGTCAGCTTCTGAGGAAGTCCCCGTAGTTGTCCGGAGAGCTGACCACGTGAGTTGCCACCACCCGCCTGATCTCTGTCGAGGTGGGGAGGAGGCCCCCCAGCCTGGGGTGGGAAGGGCCAGACAGGAAGCATTTCCGGCTCTGCCGGCCACACGGCCCCAGGTGTGGCTGGAGACCCGTCTCCGTGATGACCGTGTCCCAGGAGAGCTGTGTACGGACACTGACGACAGAGTGGTGAAGTCTCCTTTCAGCTTCCTCCCGCCACGGAACGTGGCAGCAGCCACTCTGAGCGCCTGAGCAGGCATCAGGCGGGTGGGGTCCAGCCTAACACCCCCCAGGGAATAGCCTGGACAAAGGGTGAAGCCACAGTGACCTCAGCTGTGGAGGAAACAGTGTGGACAAGCGAGAGGCCGCAGGGCCAAGGGTCAGTGGCCATGTGCGCGCAGCCTGGCCCCGAGCCTGGACTGACGTCGTCCCTCGGAGAGCCGCCCCAAACACACAAGAAGCGGTTCACCTTCCACAGACCCACAGTGGACCATGGGGTGAGAAAACTAACCCAGAGATGGCCCCAGCCGGCAACTGTCCCCCGGAGGGAAGGCCAAGGCCACACTCGCACACCCTGGGCCTGGGCAAGGAGGACTCGCAGATGCCCTCTCCCTCCATGGGGCTGCCGACAAAGGCTCGGGCACTCGGCCATGCCCACAGGCACGGGGCAGCCAGTCCGATGCCTGCCCTCCACCTCTTGGGAGCCAGAAAGACACCCTTGATTCGACCTTTATGCCTGTTTGCACACCTGCAGAATGGGAATGAGACGCCTAGGCCCTTCTGGTGCTCTCGGGGTCCAGCCGAAACAACTGGGGACCACTCTGTATGCCCTCCCCCACTCCCACCCCGCCTCACCCCACTCCCCCCACTCTCACCTCCATTCCCGCCTCCACTCCCCCCACTCTC
>SJYA01003506.1:250494-281218 GCA_006410615.1 Neotragus moschatus | reverse complement strand
CCAGCTTACTCACTGCTGTCTGGTCTCTGCGTCCAGCTTACTCACTGCTCTCTGGTCTCTGGGTCCACTGCTTCCAAGCAGGACCCTCAGAGCAGCTGCCAGGTCCCGGCCGTGAGTTTTGGGATTTGCGGTGGGATCCAGGGACACGTGTCTGGCTACTCTGGCTAATTCTCACGTGCGCTGAAGTCCGCGAATCCCGTCCCAGTGCCTCCCTGCCTAACCCCTGGGAAGGGGGCGCTCTGGGCTCAGCCGAGTCTGGCTGCCTGGCTGCAGGACCAGACTTCACTGTCCCTTCTCCAGGCGCAACCACATGCCTGTTGGAATGGCGGCCTCTCTCCTCCCCTCCTCATTCCCAGGGGCCCCCCAGAGCCCGCCTCTGCCCTCACCCGGGGTCTGTCCTCCCCCCGGACGCCTGATGGCCCCTTCGCCCTGGTGAGCGGATCTTTCCTCTAAGTGTGAGAGGAGGCTCCTCTCCGCAGCCTCCGGCCTGCCAGACCCCTGAGCTCAGCTCTTCTGCCTCCCGCCACGGTCTGTGGGGAACGAGAGCCGGAGACACTGTCTGAGGCTGCATCCTGGGCGTTGTGGGCACCGCGGGGCCACCCTTTGCTGCAGGGAGGCCCCGCTGGGACAGCCCCGGCTCGCGCATGTTCAGTGAAAGTGTGAGAGGAAGGGGTGTCTGCAGGGGCGACCCAGGCAGCGGGGGTGAGTCCACATGCCCCACACTGGCCTCCTGGGAAGGGCTGTGGCTGCGAGCACCGCCCCGCCTCCTTGGCGTGGTCAACCTGAGCCTGGACGTCCAGCTCTGACTCACCCCGTCCTTGGGCCAGTGCTGGTCTGGATGCCAGCTCCCGAGGGCCTGAGCATGCCAGCAAGAGGCCGCGATAGCATCTGAGGGCTGGCTCCTGGGAGCCGCGGGGGCGTGGGCCTGCGTTCACAGCCCCTTCCTGCCCTCTGCTCTCGGCCTGGCAAGCTGGGCGGGCCACTGCCTGAGGAGGCAGGAGGTGGGGGCATCCTCCAAGGGAGATCCTGCCCAGACACCGGCCCTGAGTGTGTGGAACGGCCACAGAGGAGCAGGAGCGCGGGGGCCTGCAGCAGGTGGTGGGCAGGCGTTCCGGAGTGCCGGGGCTGTGGGGACAAGGGCAAGGGTCGGAACTTTGGAGCTGCTGCCTTCCGAAGGTGACCACCGAGGCTCCCCTGGTGGTCCAGCGGCTAAGACTACACACTCGCAGTGCAGGGGCCCAGGTTTGGTGAGCTCACGTGCCACAACTGAAACAGAAGTCCCTGAAAAAAATCTTGTTCAAACAGAGTAGTCCTGTTGTCCTGGCTTTAAACTTCTTCTTTCCTGTCTGCACCCCTGAACCGTTTTGCTCCTGAGCAAAACTCTCCAATTAGTCCTGGGCATTTTGGTCAGAATCAGAAGCCCCCCTTGACATGAGGAGATACAGGAGAAAATTGCAAGGGATCATAACTTACGTGTATTTTCTGGGTATACACGGAGTTTTTGATGGCTAAAGACAAACAGTGCATACGGAAAGCCTCAACAGACTTGAAGACTCGAAAATTCAAACTTCTGTAACGTTTTGGAAAAAAATCATTAATAGGTTAAGTGAAAAACAGCAAAACAGTATACGCCACATATATTAAAACCAGTAGCGTCTCTAACACATAAAGTGAGAAAACACCAAGGCTCCACGCACACAGACCCTCCACCAAAGAGGAAATAAGACTGAGTGTAAGCTGGGGAAAAAATGCGACTTCCTTACTGTGCAAAGACGCGCAAATTAAGGTAAGGCGCCATTTTGTACGCGTGTAATCGGTCAGGTTTAAAAGCCGTGACTGCCTAGAGCCAGTTACACTCGGGGCAGTTTCATACGCAGACAGGGGTGTAGGGGACATGCCCTCTGGGGTGTGAGCCAGAAATGCCACTTGGAGGAGATTTTCCTGAGAAAATTATCTGAAATACCAAGGCTCGTGAATAATGACATTCCCCGCGGCATTATTTACAATAGAATTGTTATGTCTGAAACGTGTCTTGAGGGATGGTTGCATAATTACCAAGATGGTCTTCACCAGTATACTGTGAATCCAGCATCCACCCTGAGACAGGAAGTGCCGTTCACTAAGCCCCACGACAGCCCTTGAGCCCATTACACCCCCACTTTATAGAACTGGGACGGCAGAGGGCTCCCTCCGGGCTCCCTCCCGGCTCCTGGGACAGCAGGGGACCCAACAGAGTAGGGCTGTTTATAATGTGAAGCCGGATGAAAAAGGACCGAGAGTCACCCCACTGATCTCGGGTGGAGAGGGTATAAGACATCTGTGGAATGCAGCAGGCTGAGGATGGGGTGGCCGCCGGCGCGCGGAGCCCCCGAGAAACCCTGTCCAGGGCCGACCGCGCGGGCATAGGGGCTGCACACTCCAACAGGGCCCCTTGCCGCCGGGGGCTCCCCTCCCTGCTGGGGAAGGCGAAGCCGCAGTGCCCTCCTGTTCTGCCAGCCAGCCGGCTGGCCGGCAGTGCCCGCTCGACGGGAGCGATGTGGATGAGCCGCCAGGCTCGCAGGAGCCGGGAGGCCGTCTCAGAGACCGGGAGGGCTCAGTGGCTGCCTCCCTCCAGCCTTGCGGCGTCCACCGTGGGGGGCTTCCCTCTCATCAGTGGCGGGATGGGGCAGAGAGAGCCCCGATCCCTCCTCTGAACTGTGGACTCACCAGCTGTTTGTCACGGCACCCTGGGATGGGCACAGCGGCCCCCTCACCCCCCACACGGGGCGCCGTGGGCCCGGGGCAGGCCTGGCATTGGTGGGGAGCTGCCTTGGGAGCACCAGTTGTGCCAGGAAAGGGCCCAGCAGAGCTCAGTGCCCCGAGGAAAACGTCCTTAACTGTTTCAAAGCCAGAAGACAGAGGGGTGTTATTTCTCATTCCCCCCACTCCTCCGCTCCCAAAATAAAATCCCTTAACTTGGGGCTTCTCACAGCCCAGTCCTCTGAAATCTGGAGCCTAAATTTAGATCGTCCCTGGAAGGTCACCGGGGCAACCGGCAGGGGCAGCCGGCAGCGGCTCGAGATAAGCTAACTTTTGCTGACTCAGGCCCCGCACAGGGCTAATGAGGCCGGCGCGCTTCCCCTGGGAAGGCAGAGCGACGGCAGCAGTGGAGCAGGTGGCCTCGGCTGGTGGCTGGCTTGGGAGCCCCCTCGCCAGAAATCAGGGCTCCACAGCCCGCCCAGCCTGGTGCCCTTGAGCCTCGGCCCGTGGGCCCAGGCCCACCACGTCCCTCATCCCGAGGCCGCCGGCCCCTCCTGCCCTTTCCTGCCTCTGGGCTCCTGTGCGGGGCTTCGTCCTGGGTTTGGGCTGAAGCATAACACCCTTCATCACCTGGTGTCACCCTCCCAGCCAAGGGCATACCTGAAAGGCCAGCCCCTGGTGGAGGGCAGGTGTTCTGCAGACGGGGCTCGTGCATAGGAAGTGTTCCGGAGACTAGGGTGGAAGGGAGGGCCTGCAGGGCCTCACACCCCCGTGGGCTGGGCCGGGCCTCTGTGACAGCTCTGATTCAACCGCGGCCGGCCCCACGACCAACGGCGGTGTCGGGGTGGAAATCAGGGTGTGCGAGGTGGGCACAGGGCCTTTCTTCAGTCCCCGGGACACTGTGAGGCCGTCCCCAAGCAGATGTAGCCTCCCTGGGGCTCCCCGGGGCACCAGACCAGATGGGCCCAGAGTGGCAGAGGAAGACGAGAGGGCAGACGAAGGGGTGAGCCCTCTGCTGGCCGCAGCCCCGAGGTGTTGGGGCGTGGGGGGTGGCAGGCGGCCCCACCCAAGCAGATGGCCCCTGTGCTGGGGTCAGCCAGCCTGCAGACAGGCAGCTGCAGCTTGGGGTCAGAGAGGCATCTGGGAGGAAGTCCCTGAGCAACACAGCTTGGTAGGTGCATGTCCTTAGTAGGAGCATCGCAGTGCAGGCAGAAGAGGCTGTGGGTGTAGACGGGCCAGTCTGCGGGCCGAGAAGGGGCAGGTGGTGGGTGCAGCTGGCTCACGTCCCCGGCTGCTCCTGGAGTTGGCGCTCTGTCTGCAGGCAGGGCGAGCCGCAGCGGATTCTAGGCAGAGCCTGACCCCGGAGGGGGACCTAGGTGACCTGAGGGGCCACAACAGTGGACCCTGGGGACGGCAGGGTGGAGCGTGGTGGGGGGACTCAGCAAGGTCCTTGGATTTGGCTGTGGGGACGCAAGACTGGAAGGGTGGGTGGGTGGTAGGGCTGGACCGCCTGGAATGGACAGGGAGAAGGGACGTCCAGGAGGGTCTGCAGCAGGAGGGAAGAAGGGAATGAGGGTGTCTGGGAGGCAGTGGTCCTTGGGGCTCCATCCCTGCAGGGGGGAGGGGGCTGGGGTAAAGGAAGGGGTAGCATCGTCCCTGCAGTCCCACAGGGCCCAGCAGACTTGCCTCCGGTGCCGGCGCCTCCCCGTGCGGGAGCACAGGTGCCCTGTCACCTGCGGAAGAGGAGCCAGCAGCCAAGGACCGGGACTGGGGAACAAGCTGGGTGCGAGGAGCCCCACTCCAGGGTGGACTTTGCTCCAGACAAGGGGGCAGATGGAGGGGGGCTGCCAGAAAGGGACCCAGGTCCGACCGGAGCCTCAGGGGGCCCAGGGTGCCTCCCAGCGGGCCTTTGGAGAGACGGCTGAGCCATTGTGCAGAAGAATGCCCGGAAATCCCTCGCCTCCCACCTCTAGCGAGGATGGGGGCTCTTCCTCCTGGTCAGGAAGCTCGGTGTTGGCTTCCGGAGGGGGGCCTAGGGGCCGGGGTGCCAGGGCCGCTGACACAAGGGGAAGGGCAGAGCCCCGCCCCAGCTGTTCCCCAGCGCCTGGTCTGAGGCCGAGCGGGGGTGGGCAGCTGAGCCCTGAGCCAGGGCGGCTCCTGGATGACCACCTGTGCGGCCTTCCTGAGCCAAGCCTCAGAGGAGGGGGTGGGCTCCGGAGCCATGGGAAGATCCCATTGTCTAGGGTGGGGAGCCTCAGGCTCCAGCGACAGGTACTACTGGGCAGGAACTTGGACAAAGCTGGAACCCTGACCCACGCAGGCCCTCCTGGCTTCTTGGCCTGTGGGGGAGACAGTGTCGACCCTTGGAGGGCCTTCGTGGTCAGGGTGCGGAGAAGGGGCCTGGGTTGGGTTTGGACTCCAGGGCAAGCTTCCTGGAGGATCGAGTCGCGCCATGTTTGGCTAACTCAGGAGTAGGGCCGAGGAAGCCCCCAACCCAGGTCCTGGCGCAATGGCGATGGCGGGGGTGCCGGCCGACCGGGGCCAGGGAAACCGGAGCTGGCCCGGGAGATAGGGCCTGGCCGGCTCGTTCCGGAATGTGTTGGGGGAAGTCGGTGCAGATTCGGGGTCGTGCAGTTCCTGAAACGGCGAGGTGAGGCGCACAGGGAGGTGGGTCGCGGAGCGTGCGCGGCCACCCCAGGCCACCCCCGAATGGGCTCGGCCGAGACCAGGACAGCGGCTTGCCGGGGTCTGGGGCCTGGGGCCGCGGCCGGGCTCGGAGCGGTTCCTCCCGCCCCCGCAGCCCGCTACCCTGCTACCCTGGGCGCAGTTGTTTCTCTTACTCCGGCTGCCGGCGGTGCCAGCGATTGGCTGCGAATTGATGGCCGCGCGCGGATTGGCTGCCCGGGGCAGGGGGCAGGGCCGGGGGGGCGCCGAGTCCGCCCCCGAACCTTCAAAGGGGAAGACCCTCCAGACGCGCCCGCAGACCCGAGGCTGCACCGCGGAGCCGCGAGGCCTGGAGACCGTGGGAGTGAGCCGCTCGCGCCCCGAGGCCCCGGGCCGTCGGGCGCGCGTCTCGTCTCCAGCCATGGGGTCGGCGGCGCTGGAGATTCTCGGCTTGGTGCTGTGCCTGGTGGGCTGGGTGGGCCTCATTCTGGCGTGCGGGCTCCCCATGTGGCAGGTGACGGCCTTCCTGGACCACAACATCGTGACGGCGCAGACCACCTGGAAGGGGCTGTGGATGTCGTGCGTGGTGCAGAGCACGGGCCACATGCAGTGCAAGGTGTACGACTCGGTGCTGGCGCTGAGCCCCGAGGTGCAGGCGGCGCGCGCGCTCACTGTGGGCGCCGTGCTGCTGGCGCTGGTCGCGCTCTTCGTGACCCTGGCGGGCGCCCAGTGCACCACCTGCGTGGCCCCCGGCCCGGCCAAGGCGCGCGTGGCCCTCACGGGCGGCGCGCTCTACGCGCTCTGCGGGCTGCTGGCGCTGGTGCCGCTCTGCTGGTTCGCCAACATCGTAGTCCGCGAGTTCTACGACCCGACCGTGCCCATGTCTCAGAAGTACGAGCTGGGCGCCGCGCTCTACATCGGCTGGGCCGCCTCGGCGCTGCTCATGTGCGGCGGCGGCCTCGTGTGCTGTGGCGCCTGGGTCTGCACCGGCCGCCCCGATTTCAGCTTCCCGGTGAAGTACTCGGCGTCGCGGCGGCCGACGGCCACCGGCGACTACGACAAGAAGAACTACGTCTGAGGCGGGGCCGCGAGANTCATGTGCGGCGGCGGCCTCGTGTGCTGTGGCGCCTGGGTCTGCACCGGCCGCCCCGATTTCAGCTTCCCGGTGAAGTACTCGGCGTCGCGGCGGCCGACGGCCACCGGCGACTACGACAAGAAGAACTACGTCTGAGGCGGGGCCGCGAGATCGGCCTCCGCTGGGATGTGCCGCGCGCTGGCTCCGCGGAACTCGGGGCTCCGCGCCCACACTGGACTCTGGTCAGCGGCCCGTCCTCTCCCGCCTGGGCTGCGCCCTGCCCCGCAATGGCGATGCGCGCTTGGGACGACCCCGCAGTGACTTTCCCACGCAGTGCTGGCCCCACCACGTAGGCAGGGCGCGCGTTCCTTCGGCTGTTGCGGGCGCTGGACTGGAGATGCCCGCTCCCTCCCCAGGGGCTCCACACTTCAGAGGGACAGACTGATCCCAGGAGCCCCAGCTTGGACTGCCAGAGGGACGTTTACACCCACGGGCTGGACCTCGGTCTCTACCCCGGACTTCACCAGGCAAGGCTTACAGACCGCAGATCCTGTGTGGGACCGGGCCTGCCCCCCTTCGCAGCCTGTCGGGGTGCGAGTCTTAGTAAACGGTTTGGATACCCTCCCCTGTGTTCTCTCTTGTCTCTTCCTGTGCCCAGCAGCCCCCTTTCATCCGCCGCCCCCCCCCCCCCCCCCCTTTTCNGCCCCAAAGCCGCGCGCCGGCCTGCTCCTGCTCTAGGACAGTGGCCCCCCGCGTGCGGCCGGGCCCGCACCCGCACTCGCGCCCGCCTGTACCCACCGACGTCCCGTGATACTCGTATTGCTCGTAGTCAAAGAGGATGTCTCTCCTGTAAGGACACAAGACGCTAGGTCTCCACCAGGAAGCAGAACAGGAAGACATTGGGGAAGATGCTAAAATCCGACGGCACCCAAGAAACACGATTTGCAGGGGGAAGAGGAGTCTGGGCAACTTGTTTCTTTTACACGCCTACGAGATGCTTCACACAACTGCCATCCATCCGCTTTGTGAGAGTTTATAAACTGAAGTATCTCTTACAAATTACGACAGCAAAGGGCCAGGGCATCACCCCCAACGGACAGCGTGTCTGGGAGACCTGGGGGCCGGCCTGGCCCTCGCGGGACCAGAAGCGAAACGGAGGGGCTCACACACCATCCTGCAGGCACTGGCCCAGAGGCGCTCAAGCAAGCCCGTGACCCTAACATGGAGCAGAGACGGGCACTGCTGACCCGTCTTCCTGCCACTGGACGCAGTCTCACCTCCGGGCCTCCCACTCTCTCCGCTGCCTCCTCTTCAGGGTTTGCTCCGCGATCTCCTGACCACGACAAAGAGAACAGAGGGCTGAGAAAGAGCCAGGAGCTCAGCCCCAGCCTGGGAGGGTTCTGATCCGACGGTAGGCCAGCGGCTGGGTGGGGGCACCAGCAAGGGTCTCTGTGGTGACGGCGGCGTCCCGGGTCCTGACTATTTCAGTGGCTGTGACAGGTCACCGTCGGGGACACGGGCAAAGTGCACACGTGCTTTCAACTCATTTCTGACACGTGCGTGGGGATCTGCATTGATGTCAGAACCAGCTTATAAAGGCAAGGGACGGTCCTGATGAGGGACCTTCCAGAGGGTGAAGGAACGCCTCCCTATCCCGTGACTTCATACATCTGTCAAGCCTCACGGAACTGTACACCTGGTGAAGGTTATTATGCAAACCCCCAGGTTTCGTTACTAAACTAACATAAAGAACTCTCTGACCTTCCTCACAGGGCCAAGTGGTGTCCTGTACCCTGCCCTCACGCCTGTGGGACTCCCAGCCTGGTCAGAAGGGCTCACACAGCTCAATTAAAAAAAATAATAAACCAACCCAATCAAAAAATGGGCAGGAGATCCAAATAGACATTCTTCCCAGAGTCAGCGCCCACACCTGCTGCCTTCCAGCTCTGCCTGGGCCCGCAGGCTCTGGGTTGACCCTTGACCTTCAGGAGTGACCAGCTCCTAAGACTGTGGTGAAAGGCCCAAACCCACCTCCTCCAGCCGTGTGCGCTTCTCAGAGGGCTCTGACTCCTCCGCGCTTTCATTTCCCGAATGTTCTTCATCCTCATCTTCATCCCAAAAGATGTCCTCATAGGCGGGAACCTCAAGGTCACCATCTTGTTTGACGAGCAGTTTGATCTACGATTAAAACACAAAGCCACCAACCTCCCCTCTGCCTGACGGAAAAGTATCCATCACATACTTTCTCTCCCAGAGTCTTATCTCCCGAATTTGCACCCCGCTCAGTGCCCAGGAAGTACGGAGCCTGCAGACGGAACGCCCGCGCAGTCACTCAGGCCTGGATGAAACACCCCCCTCAGGCCCAGACTCAGCCAGCAGAACAAGCACCTGGCACCTCAGCCTCCGGCCAGGGGCAGAGACCCGCGGCCGCGCAGCGAGCAGAGCCACCCCTGAAAGAGGTCCTTCGTGAGAGGGTCTCAGGGCTAAGGCTGCTGTGGGTGCGTGTCCGCAGGCGGCTCAGAGAGCTCAGTGAGAGGGCACGCCAGGCTCACCGGGCCCCACACGGCTGTCCTGGACCCCACACCACCCAGGTACCCGGGGAGCGTCCTGCCCCATTTAGAGGGCAGTGCCTCTGAGGTCCTGGTACTCAATAAAGCCGGCTGGCCTGGGCTCCGAGTGCACTCGGAGCAGGTTCTGGACTCACGGCCTCCTGGGTCAAGATCCCACACACGCCTTCTGAGCACCTCCGAGGGAGGTGACGTGTTTCTCATCAAAGGTGGACAAGTCCAGGGCCTGTCCTCAGGCTGCTCCAGCCCCGCAGGCAAGGGGGACACACGCCTTGCCAAGAACCCCAGGCCTGACGCCGTGGCATGAAAGGAGCGGACGGACGGGCGGGCGGGCTCGGGGCGTCTGACCTACCTGGGTGCCANCAAAGGTGGACAAGTCCAGGGCCTGTCCTCAGGCTGCTCCAGCCCCGCAGGCAAGGGGGACACACGCCTTGCCAAGAACCCCAGGCCTGACGCCGTGGCATGAAAGGAGCGGACGGACGGGCGGGCGGGCTCGGGGCGTCTGACCTACCTGGGTGCCATTGTACACGTTCACCACGTTGACCGGCCTGTGAGTGTCACACACGAAAAACATGGCCTCCTCGTCAGGCTGGAGGACATCCAGCAGATCCACGTTCGCGCCACAGTTTATGAGGACGAAGTAGCGGAACTAGACAGAGAGGGGCGTGGTGAGCAAGCGCGCGGGGCAGGCTGTCTGCCTGCAGCGCCAGACCTGAGTCCTGCAGGGACTCGTCCAGCCCGCTGCACGGCGAGGCTCTGGCAAGGGGCTCCAGATGTGGCCACAGCTGGCCTGTGCCGAGTGCTTTAGCAACCCCACGCACAAGTTCATTTCCAGGATGACACTGTGAGGCAGGCACCATGACTGTCCTGCCAACGAGGAGTAGGCAAAGGCCGAATCTCCTCTGGCCTCAGGCGTGAGGTTCAGAAGATGTGGACAGACCTAGAGTTCAAATGCATAGCGGGGTCCTTCCCAACCTGTCGCTCACTCTTCTGCAACAGACTCCTCTCCGTGCTGGTGGCACGGCACCACGTCAGATCCAGCAAGCCTGAGGCAGCTCGCGTTTAACAAGCGGCTTCCCTGGTGGCTCAGATGGTGAAGAGTCTGCCTGACAATGCAGGAGACCCAGTTCAATCCCTGAGTCGGGGAGGTCTCCTGGAGAGGGAAATGGCCACCCGCTCCAGTACTCTTGCCTGGGAAATCCCATGGACAGAGGAGCCTGGCGGGCTACAGCCCATGGGGCTGCAGAGTTGGACACAGCAGAGCGAGCAACGCTAAGTGTTAAGTAAAGCTGTCTGTTATGTCCTATCACTGCAGAAAACCCTCTCCTTGTAAGTGCAATCTGGCACAGGCCCCTCTCATGAAGACAGGAGCACCAGGTGAGGGCTTGTCTGCCAGTGGGACCCTCTTCCAGACAGCAGCCCCTTCCTGGGGGGGCGGTGGGGTCTAGGATGTCCTGTCTCTCATCATAGCTCCACGTAGAGCTGAGACTGCCCAAATTCCAAAGGGAGAAAGTATGTTCCTGAATTTCCAGTTGGAAACTGGGATACACTTCTTGGAAAAATAAATGTGAAATAATGGTCTAATGTAAAGTAATTTTAACCAAGTTGTATCAGAAACAACCTTCCAAATCCCAAGCACCTGAAAGTGAAATGTGTCTAAACACAAGTTCAAAGCCAGAGCTTGTCCACATTCACTATCTTGTTTCTGTTGTAATTTCGTCTCTGCAATTGGAGGGTAAGTCGCGCGCACACAGAGCTCTCTTTCTTCTGTGTGGCCTAAGAAAGTCGATAGAGATACACAGAAGCCATTGTAGAAATACTGCGTTCTTTACCAGCAGCACCACTTGGGAAGCCCCACCGTAGAAACAGAAGAGTGCTCGGTGTTAAGAAGTTGCAATTGAGAGATAAAGCCCAATATTGTCAAATGCATCTCTCATACCTGTTCTTTATGCTCTAGAAATGCAGTTTCAAGTTCTTGCCACCCAGAAACTGGAACCAGCGTATACTGCACGTGGTCACACTGGAACAGAGCCTGGAGAGAGAGAATTTTCAAAACCTATTGTATTCAGAATGTCTGCAATCCATGTTGAAATGCACATGAAAAGAAAATAAAAAGATGGGCTGAGAGACAACAGATGCTAACGTAAGGTCAGTGAAATGTTGGTGTCAGCAAGGAGGTAATGGGAACATGATAGTTCACTGAACTGTACTTCAGCTTTGCTGACCATCACCAAAACAAAACACTGCTGAAAAACTTGGTATTTCTAGGTTTTTAGTGAGTAATTCCTGACCCAAGGCCTGACCAGAGCTCATGTAAACCTTGCTTGAGTGGCCGCATGCTCGGTCATCTAGGCCGAGATGACCTAGAAACCCCATCGGCTGCAGCTTGCCAGGCTCCATGGGGTTCTCCAGGCAAGAATACTGGAGTGGGTTGCCATTTCCTGCTCCAGGGAATATTCCTGACCGAGGGATTAAACCCACATCTCCTGCATTGCAGGTGGAGTCTTTACTGCTGAGTCGTCAGGGAAGCCCAAAACCAGATTTAAAACCGAACAACAGCGATCTTTCCTCAGCACTGAAGAAGCGATGCCTTCAAACCCTGGTGCTGGAGAAGGCTCAAGAGTCCCTTGGACAGCAAGGAGATAACCCTAAAGGAAATCAACCCTGAATATTCACTGGAAGGACTGATGCTAAGTGCCAATACTTTGGCCACCTGATGAGAAGAGCTGACTCATTGGGAAAGACCCTGTTGCTGGGCAAGATCTAAGGCAGGAGGAGGGGATAACAGGATCCCATGGTTGCAGGCATCACTGACTCAATGAACAAGACTTTGAGTAAACTCCGGAAGATGGTAAAGGACAGGGAAGCCTGGTGTGTTGCAGTCCATGGGGTCACAAAGAGTCGGACACGACTGAGCGACCCAACAGCGCTCTTTCCTATTAGGTTAAGGACTCAGTATCTCCAGAATCCCTGATGACACTCCAGTGCCCTCGACTGTCAGATTCTTCTGCCTCGAACCCCAATGTCAAGAAGCTGCCGCAGGCCTGCCGGTGTCTCCAACGCAGCCGTTCTGTGCCCAGCTTGTGGCCTTCTGCCGGCTTCTCCTCTAACCCACCTAACGCAGTCCCTCCCAGGGCGCAACCTGGCGGGAGTCCCCGCCCCGCTCCNTTTGTGCTTAAAAATGCTCTGTAAGGACTGTTCGGGGATCGTCCCTCCCTGGAGGTGACTAAACCCCGGCGCACCGGTCCAATAAATCCTCTTGCTGTTTGCATCGAATCCGAGTCTCAGTGATCTTTGGAGCGACGGGTCCTAGGAAAAGACCGCAAGGTCTAACAATTGCTAGTAAACTATTTCATCAGTACAGGGCTTTGCTTTTAACAATGTGTGCTTAGAATCCAGTCAAGAGATGCTGTCTTGTTAAGGTTTTTATTTAACTTGTAAAAAACCATATACCATAAATTTAGCATTTAAGCCACCTTTAAGTGTACAACTCGTTGGTGTAAAGTATAGTCGTGTTGTTGTGTAGTGGATGTCCAGAACTTTTTGGTCTTGAAAAGTTGAAAGTCTGTCCCTGTGAAACACTTACCTCTCTTGCTAGCCTATGGCAGCCACCTTTCTTCTTGTGTCTGAACTTGACTGCCTTTAGTACCTCCTATAAGGGGAATCCTACAGTGTTGGTTCTCCCCTGTCTGGCTTATTTGACTGAGCACGAAGTCCTCAGAGTTCATTATCATTGTCCCACGGGTTGGAATTTCCTCCCTTTTTGGGGCTGAACAATGTTCCATTGTGTGAGTGGACGGAACGTTGTTATTCGTCTCTCTGTCAGCGGGCATTGGAATGCTTCCAGCCCTTGGCTATTGTAAAGAGCGCTGCTGTGAACATGAGTGTACCTCTGTATTTTCAGACCCCAGTTCCGATCCTTTGAGCAGATACCCTGTCGTGCAGTTTCGTGTTCTTTCTCTCCGGCACCTCACAGTAGTCACAGTGCCCTGAGAACACCTGGGTTGCTGGGCAGCCTGGGTTCTGAGCCTCCCTGTAACCTGCAGTTTGGGAGCTGGGATCTTGCGTTTGTGGTGGCTCCATGTCTAGGCTTCACTTGTGTGTGGGAGGGAGGGGTGTGGTGTGATGGAATGCCCCACAAGAGGGGTGAGTCCTGGGCCTGGGTGGGACAGAGGAGGTCCAGAGAAAGGTTAGGGTGCTCCTGGAGGCCGGGGTGTGGGGCCGCTCCTGGCTTCTTCAGAGAGAGCTTTCCTGATCGTCCTCTTAAAGCCGCGTCCCGCGAGCTCTCGGTTCCCTTTCCCTCTTGTGCTGAGGACGCTGCCACCCAGATGGTTTCCTGTGCCTGCCTCCCGTGTCTTGCACGTCACCTGGCAGAGGCTCTTGGTTATGGGTGTTTCCCTGGTGCTTGGAGACCAGAGCCCAGCAGATGGTGGCACTCCTAAGCACAGGACGAGAGGAACGGGGGTGGGGACGTGGCTGTCACTGGAGATCCTGGGACCCGCTGGTGGGGGACTCGGGCTGGAAGAGGTGAAGGACAGGCTTGCTGGGGGCACCATCTGAGAACGGCGGGGACGAGCTGGGCAGCAGCTGCTGGGAGGTGCACCAGACTCCTGGGAGGTGGCGGCTGGGTGATCTTGCTCTGGCTGCAGACGGGAGGACCGGGCTCGTCTTCTGTGCTAACTGTAGCATCTCCTTCCTCCCTCTAGTTCTCCTTCAACATGTTCGACCACCCGATTCCCCGGGTCTTCCAGAACCGCTTCTCCACGCAGTACCGCTGCTTCTCTGTGTCCATGCTCGCAGGGCCCAACGACAGGTCAGACGTGGAGAAAGGAGGGAAGAGTATGTGCCGCTTTATGTGAATCGTAGCCCTTCCCGCCCCAGCCTGCAGGCCCGGCCCTCAGCAGCCCTCGTCCGCATGTGAGCGGGATCTGGTCCCGTTGGCGTCACGGCCCCCGACGGCTGAGAGGTGGAGTGAGGGTCCTGTTGTGATCGCGTTCACAGCTGAGGGCCGTGTGCTTCTGTCCAAGAACTTCCCGCTGGCCAACGGATCAGTATGGAATTCTGCCTGCCCCACTATCTCCTTGAGCACTTCCGTGTAGACCTAACAGAAAGCACGCTCTGGGTTTTGTTCTGTTCTGTTTTTCTTGTCTTAACACGTCTCAAACATTCTTTCCACAGTAATTATGCCGCCCTCAGCCCTCGACCAACTCAGTAAGTACTGGCTACCCGACTTGAGGACAGAGATGATGTGAGTGTGGGCACCGGGGCCCCACGGAAGCCCCTCAGCACCTGGGTAGAGGCCCCTTCAGCAAGGCTGATTGGGGACCGTCCCTGAAGGGTGCTCGCTGGGCTGGGAGGCTGGGGCCTGTGGGTGCTCCCCTGACAGCCCCGCACCCAGGTCCCATGGAGACTAAAGGCGGGTGTGAGCGCCAAGGCCATTCACGCTGCTGGGGTAGCTGATGACCTTGGCTGGAGGCTCGGGGTCTCCCCCTCAAGGACGGTGGCGGCCCCGGGAGGACGCTTCGAGCAGGCCTCTTGTCTCCCTGCACCTCTTGCCTCAGCTCCAGCCACAGTTCTGAGTCCTCCACCCCAGGAGCTGCTCCCCACCCCCGCCTGCCTCGTAGCAGGAACGGGAAAGGCCACACTGTTCTCCCTCCCTCAACCCCTCCTCCAACGAGAGCCACTCGAGACCTTCCACCCCGGCCCCACTCCTGGAACTAGGGGGACCCCGACCATAGACGCCGAGTCCCTTGGGGCGGGGGGTCCACACTGTCGGGTGCACGCGGGGCAGCTCAGTGGGGGCCAAGTGCTGGCTTGGGCTTTGCACCTTGCCCAACCTAACCCCAGACCAGCAACTCTCTGGATTGGTGTCCTCACCTTTGAACAGGACACACGGGGCCATCTGTGTGACTGCTCGGGGGCACTAGTGCTTCCTGGATGGTGCCTGTGGTGTGTAAACAGCCAGGGCCCCGTGGCACCGGGCAGGGGCAGGGGCTGGCCCTTAGGGAGCACTAGCTGCAGCTGCTACACCCGTGGAGGGAGGCCTCGAGTTGTGCTCCACTCAGCCGGGTCGGGGGGTGAGTAGACCCAGGGCACGGCCCTGAGGCCCAGTTATCACAGAAGAGGGGCCGGCCTGGAGCCCGACTCGTGTGCGGAGCTGACCCAGGACTGAGACCCGCTGTGGTGGCACACAGACGTGAGGGGAGGCTCAGGGGCCGATCGGACAGGGGCTCAGGCCGGTGCTGGACAGACCTTGTCAGTCCCAGTGAACGCCTGTGGGTAGAGGAGGTGGGGGGGTGCAGCACGCTTGGGCGCCCCAGCTGCTTCTCAGAATCACAGGTGCTTGAAAATTGCTGCACTCAGAGACACGGTCCCTTCAGCGGCAAGAGCCTCAGGCCCGAGGTTGGTCCTGGCCAGTCCGTTCCCCCTGACCCAACGCAGTCCGCTGCGCAGCTCTGCAGCCCAGGGCACGCTGGTGACGAGGGCCCGGTGCCTGAGGCACCTTGTTCCTCCTGGTGCCCCACCCCGGGTGCCCAGCTTCACCCCCCCCCCAGCAGCCTCCCTGGCACGGGCGTCTGGGCACTCTCGGAGGTGTGCTGTTGGGCCTTCTGACTGCCCAGCACCNCCGCTGCGCAGCTCTGCAGCCCAGGGCACGCTGGTGACGAGGGCCCGGTGCCTGAGGCACCTTGTTCCTCCTGGTGCCCCACCCCGGGTGCCCAGCTTCACCCCCCCCCCAGCAGCCTCCCTGGCACGGGCGTCTGGGCACTCTCGGAGGTGTGCTGTTGGGCCTTCTGACTGCCCAGCACCTGGTTGATGCGCAAACTGTGAATAAGTGTGCAAACACGTCACTTTCTAGAGCTGGGATTTCAGACGAGCGTGCGTGTAAGTGGTGGTGTCTCAGCAAATGTCAGCTCTAGCTGCAGCGCAGGGTCCGCTGGGTGGGCAGACGCACAGGGCTCAGCCCCAGGAGGGGCCTCGTGCCTGCCAGGGGTGGGGTCTTCCCCAGGGAGGGTCTAGGGACAGGGTTTCTCTTCCTGGAAGAAGCTGAGCCTCGTCCCTCGCCCTTTTCAGGCCGACTTAACATCACCTACCCCATGCTGTTCAAACTGACCAACAAGAACTCGGACCGAGTGACGCACTGCGGGGTGCTGGAGTTCGTGGCCGACGAGGGCATCTGCTACCTCCCGCACTGGGTGAGCAGCCGGGCCGCGCGCCCTGCCGCCGGGCGGCTGTCACGTGTGGCCCTGGACGCGGTGCTCCAGGACCCCGCCTGGAAACCGCAGCCGAGCTGTTAAACTACCGTTTCCTGGGTCAGGCTTGTTTTAAGTGGTGGAGCAGGGGTATTTTCCAGTGATCCGAACACAGAGTTTTAGAGTTTTAGTCCGTGTTCTTCTCCCTGCTGTGTGTGTGCGCGCATGTGCGCCTGTGCCTGCGTGTCCAGAGCACTCAGCCACGTTGCCGTGGGAACGGAGCCTCTCTGCATTCAGGCTGGCCCAGTGCTGTCCACAGGCCGGCAGAGCTGCGCCTGCACCGCAGGGCGGGGCCCATGGCAGCTAGGGGTGCTGCTGGTGGTGGGGGGCCGGGCTGCAGCGTCCCCAGTGTGCGGGCCCCACGGCTGCCCCCTCTGTCCCTTTGACCTTCAGCACTGTCTTCTGTGTATGCCAGCTGCTCTCAGTGTCGTGGGTGCTTTGAAGGTACCCGAGGGCCCTGTTTTTTACAACGTCTTATGTGTAAATGCAGTGTCCCGGACAGTGTAGAAAGGCTGGCCCGGGGCCTTGGGGGTTGGGTAAAGTGGGCAGCGGTCCCTGTGGGAAGGCTCTGGCCTGGGGAGGCCTGGAGCTGGCAGTCGGGGCCTCGCCTGCCGCCCTTCCAGTGACTGGTTGCCCCAGGTGTTCCCGCAGTCCCCCCCGCCCGACCACGCCCCTACTGCATCCCCTCTGCTCCCCTCCAGATGATGCAGAACCTGCTGCTGGAGGAGGGCGGCCTGGTTCAGGTGGAGAGCGTCAACCTGCAGGTGGCCACATACTCCAAGTTCCAGCCGCAGAGCCCCGACTTCCTGGACATCACCAACCCTAAGGCCGTGTATCCTCCTGAAGACGCGCGGGTTCTTTGCGGGCGGAGCTGTGCAGGTGGCGGGTGACAGCCAGCCCCCGTGGGGTGTGCCTGCCGCGGGGCCGCAGAGCAGGCGTGATCAACACTGACGGGAGCACTGGTGCTGGGCCGGTGCGTGCACCCGGCGTGGGGGCCTGGGNCCAGTGCTGTCCACAGGCCGGCAGAGCTGCGCCTGCACCGCAGGGCGGGGCCCATGGCAGCTAGGGGTGCTGCTGGTGGTGGGGGGCCGGGCTGCAGCGTCCCCAGTGTGCGGGCCCCACGGCTGCCCCCTCTGTCCCTTTGACCTTCAGCACTGTCTTCTGTGTATGCCAGCTGCTCTCAGTGTCGTGGGTGCTTTGAAGGTACCCGAGGGCCCTGTTTTTTACAACGTCTTATGTGTAAATGCAGTGTCCCGGACAGTGTAGAAAGGCTGGCCCGGGGCCTTGGGGGTTGGGTAAAGTGGGCAGCGGTCCCTGTGGGAAGGCTCTGGCCTAGGGAGGCCTGGAGCTGGCAGTCGGGGCCTCGCCTGCCGCCCTTCCAGTGACTGGTTGCCCCAGGTGTTCCCGCAGTCCCCCCCGCCCGACCACGCCCCTACTGCATCCCCTCTGCTCCCCTCCAGATGATGCAGAACCTGCTGCTGGAGGAGGGCGGCCTGGTTCAGGTGGAGAGCGTCAACCTGCAGGTGGCCACATACTCCAAGTTCCAGCCGCAGAGCCCCGACTTCCTGGACATCACCAACCCTAAGGCCGTGTATCCTCCTGAAGACGCGCGGGTTCTTTGCGGGCGGAGCTGTGCAGGTGGCGGGTGACAGCCAGCCCCCGTGGGGTGTGCCTGCCGCGGGGCCGCAGAGCAGGCGTGATCAACACTGACGGGAGCACTGGTGCTGGGCCGGTGCGTGCACCCGGCGTGGGGGCCTGGGTGAGCGTGCTGGGCGCTCTGCGGACCCTGCCCGGGGGCAGCTGTGCCTCCCTCCAGGTGCCCTGGCAGAGCCGAGTGGCAGCAGATCGCTGGGGAGGCGGCACGCTGTGCTTGGGCACCAGTCCCTCGTCCGGGCACTCGGGGGCTCAGTCTTAAGAACTAGTTACTATGTTTTAAAGAAAGAGCTTACAGGCTACTTTTTGTTTTAAAATTGTTATTATTAAATGTCTTTAGTCTAAAACATATGGCAAAATACAAGTTACTGCCCAAAAGGTAGAAACAGCAGAAGTATAAGTGAAAACATCTTCACTTTTGAGGGAGCTTTACCTACGTTTCGTCCCGTGTTTTATCTATAGGGCTTTTTAAGCCCTCGTTGCGGCGTAACACACGTGTGGCGACGTGCACGCTTCAGCGAGTTTGGCTCATGCCGCCAGAAGGGTGGCTCTGCCCCCGTCCCCCTTCCTCCTGCCTTCAGCCGACCCCTGGCCCCAGAAGCCTGGCCGCCTCCTGCCTCAGAGACCTGCCTTTCTCAGGGTTTGGGGGCCTCACTGCCCCGTGGCTGGTTCTTTCCCTCAGCGGAGAGTGAGGGTCACCCCGTTGCCGCATGTTAAGAGACATGTCCTCCTTTACTGAGTCATCGCCCCAGCTCGGCCCACGACTGCTCAGTGCACAGGGTGACCTGATGCTGCGGAACCCCTGTGGGCGCTTGTTTCAGGTGTGAGGACTCCCTCTTCTCTGTTCGCCTTGACTGTGTGTGTCTGCAGGTTAGAAAATGCATTGAGAAACTTCGCCTGCCTGACCACTGGGGACGTGATTGCCATCAACTACAATGAGAAGGTGAGTGTCTCAGCCCCTCGCGTGCCGGGACCTCGAGGCCAGGAGCGTGAGCCCGCTTCTCACTTGCTGTGGGAGCAGACGCCAGTTGCACACAGACACACCCACACTCTCCAGGGTCGGACGCCGGTTGCCCTCTGACAGTTTCCTTCTGTGAGACATGCAGTCCTAAGAGTTGTTACTGTTCAGTTTACGGATTCTGAGTCACAGTTCTGTATTTTCTCATAAACTAAGAAGTAGTCTTGTTCCCTTTAGCTTATTGGGGACGTTTTCGTCGTTGCCTATCTTAAGGTCTCTGGATTACAGGCGATCTTAACATCGTACTTAAAGTATAAGAGCAGAAAAAAAATCAGTGATAAAAGATAGTGAGTTTTTTGCATGGTGAGGGAAGGACAGTTACTCAGGTGTGCGTAGACTTGAAATGCACGTCAGGGTCTCCATTTTTGGAAGTATGGAGACTGGATCCTCCAAAGGGCCCTTCGGAGAAGACTTGGCAGCCTGTGCCGAGGGCTGGTCGCCTGTCTGTGTGTGGCGCAAAGTCTGGGTCAGGGCCTCCCTGGGAACCTCGGCCCTTGGAGGGGCCTAGTGGACGCCGAGGAGCCTCGTGCCAGGCTGTCTGGAAGCAGCAGCCCAGCTTTGTGGTGCCCTTGGGGCTGCCGCAGGCTGGAGAACAGTCCTTCGGGTTCTCTGTTCTAGCTCTGGGGGCCCCACTGTGGGTTTCATGAGTCAGTTTGGAAACACAGCTGTAGACAAAGGTGAGCACGTGCCCTGGAGCACGGACACGAGTGCTCACGCAGCCTCGATCACGGCAGCAGCAGTGCCAGAGGCCACCCGGCAACAGACTCACTTCCATCACTCACGAGGGGGCCTGCAAGCCGGACGGGGGGCGTCGAGCCTTCTCGCTGTGCTGGGAACCTTCCGCTCCCATTCAGTGCTCTCAGTGGTGGAGCTGTCTCAGCTGTCCATTGCAAACACGAGACGCTCGCCGGGCAGAGAGAGCGAGCCTGAAGCACGCCGGAGAGGCCGCTTCCTGCTCCTCGCCCTGTGAGTCGGTGCGCCGTCTCCATACACAGGCCCGTCCCCGACACCACAGCTGGCTTTCAGCCTCCTTTCCTCCTGGCTGCCTGGGGAAGCCCTGCCGCCTTACGGGAATCATGGCATTCGCGTAACCAGTCTGGTGCGGGCAGCCTCAGTGCACCCCACGGTGAGCCGCGCTGGAGCCAGCGTGCTCAGCACCGTCTCGCCCAGCGCCTAGCTCATTATCTGCTGGCAGTCAGTTCCTGGGAGTGAACTTTCCTGGGACAGACATTCGGTCTTTTGCAGCTAGCTGCCTAACTGCCTTGTCAGATTGGAGTCTCTTACGAGGGTGATCACCCGGGGGACAGGCCCGGGGGGCGCCCACTCCGCTCTCCCGGCGGGAGGTGTGGCCCGGGAGGCTGTCAGGGGCGTGAGCGTGTGCGGGGCAGGCATGCCGATGCGTGTGGCGGGCCCAGAGTGGCCGGAACCAACCCCTCCTCCCCCGGCAGATCTATGAGCTGCGGGTGATGGAGACCAAGCCGGACAAGGCCGTGTCCATCATCGAGTGCGACATGAACGTGAGTGGCCGTGGAGGCGGGGGCCGGGGCCGCTGGCCGGGGCCCCAGGGAGGGCTATCGGGGGCCTGCTGGCCGTGTGGGGAGGGCTGTCAGGGGCTGCTGCCCGGGGCCCCGAGGAGGGTGCCGGGGCCGCTGGCCGCGGCCCCAGGAAGGCTCACCAGCCCCGGGGATTGCCGGGGAGCAGGTGAGTGGCCATGGGGGCAGGGGTGTCGGGGGCTGCTGGCCGGGGCCCTGGGGAGGGCTCACCGGCCCCAGGGATTGCCAGGGAGCAGGCAGCAGATGCTTCCAGACCCTCCGAGGAGGCCACTGACCTGTGACCAGGGGCAGGGCTGCTGTCGGTCCTGAGACAGCCAGCATGTCAGCCCTGCCAGTGGCCCGTCTCCTTGGAGGCTGAGGTGGGACTACTCAGTTCCAAGGAGGGGGCTGTTAGTCCCCACAACGGCCCAGCACGCCAGGTTTACGGGCAGGATGCCCAGCAGAGGGGTTCCGTCTGCCCGGGTCTGTTTACGTGGCGTTCTTGAAATGACAGCCTTCACTAACGGAGAGCAGAGCAGTGGTTGCCAGCTGGGATGCGGCAGTGAGGTCACGGGGAGGGAGGGGTCCCTGTGGTGTTGGATCTGCTTTGGATCTTAACCGGGGTGGGTTCACTGACTGCAGTGATGCTCAGAACAGAACACGTGTGTGTGTGTGTGTGTGTGAGAGAGAGAGAGAAAGAGAGAGAGAACACTGGGGAGGTCTGGGCGTGGCGGGGTCGTGGTACCAAAGTCCTGCTGTGACTGTAACACGTGGGCCTCCTGTGTGGCCCTCCTCTGTGGCCCCACCTGTGTGGTCCTCCTCTGTGGCCCTGCCTCTGTGGCCCCACCTGTGTGGCCCTCCTCTGTGGCCCCTCCTGTGTGGCCTGGCCTGTGTGGCCCTCCTCTGTGGCCTGGCCTGTGTGGCCCTCCTCTGTGGCCCTGCCTCTTTGGCCCTCCTCTGTGGCCCCACCTGTGTGGCCCTCCTCTGTGGCTCCTCCTCTGTGGCCTGGCCTGTGTGGCCCCACCTGTGTGACCCTGCCTGTGTGGCCCTCCTCTGTGGCCCCGCCTCTGTGGCCTGGCCTGTGTGGCCCGCCTCTGTGGCCCGGCCTGTGTGGCCCTCTGTGGCCCCGCCTGTGTGGCCCTCCTCTGTGGCCCCGCCTGTGTGGCCCTCCTCTGTGACCCGGCCTGTGTGGCCCCTCCTCTGTGGCCCCGCTGTGTGGCCCCTGCAGCTGCACTTGGACCCACGCTGCCCCAGCTCAGAGGCTGCGTGCGGCCCCGAGTCACAGTGCTCTCCTCCGGGGTACAGGTGGACTTCGACGCCCCCCTGGGCTACAAGGAGCCGGAGAGGCAGGCCCAGCACGAGGAGTCAGCCGTGAGTCGCTCCCCTTGCCCCTCCCCAGCTCTGCGCACCCGCCCCGGGGTTCCGCCTCTGCTGCTGCCAATGCGGCCATGCCCTCCCCGCCCAGCCTCGCTCCCAGCCCTGTGTGTCCTGGCTGTCCAGTGCTGGCAGAGGGGCATTGGGGGTCCCGAGGAGGGCTGGGGCCCCACTGAGAAGCCGTCCCGGTTTCCTGTCCCTCCAGGAAGGCGAAGCTGACCACAGTGGCTACACCGGGGAGCTGGGCTTCCGCGTGAGTGCCACTCCCTGCCTGTCAGGGACGCCCCAGGGACCCCAGCCGGGCCGGGGGACCCCACACACGTGCACCTGGCACCTTCTCAGTCTCCAGCCCCTTCCCCATCCGCTTTCCTCTGGGTCCTCCCAGAACCTGCCAGGCAGCCCCAACGTCTTAAAGACTCCTAGCCTAGCAGAAAGTAGCAATAATGCACCCCTCGGGGCTCGCCGGCCATGACCTCGGCCGTGGCCTCTGGACCAAGTCCCGCGGCACATGGTGGCCCCCCGCCCTGCTGCCGTCCCTGGGAGAGCTGGAGAATGTGGGCAAGGCTTAGCCTGGGCCCGGGCAGCAGGCTGCAGAGCTGAGCTGTGGGCAGCCAGTGCCCTGGGTGCTCACCTGAGCTCATGGAGCCCGGGGGGCTGGGCGCTGAGCCCCCGAGGCCGTCCCGCCCACGACCTGCAGTGCTGCCCCTGCCCTAGGTCCCTCTCAGCCCACGTCTGCTCGTCTAGGCCTTTTCTGGCTCCGGAAACAGACTGGACGGGAAGAAGAAGGGGGTGGAGCCCAGCCCCTCCCCAGTCAGGCCTGGAGACATCAAGAGGTGGGTGTGCTGGCCCTGACCCACCCCCAGCCCAGGGCCCAGCCTGCCGCATTCTGCGGGGTTGCGGGCACTGCCCCGCCGTCCGCAGGCCTCATCAGCCCTCTGTCCTGCCCAGAACCCGGCCGTCCGGCTCGTGCCGTCAGTGGCCGCCTGGCCTCCTCTCCCAGTCGTTTGCTTCAGGGACTCGGGGCAGAGGGCTGGCTTTGGCGGCCCTCACGGTGACAGCAGGGCTGAGCTGCATCCCCGCTGATCACGTGAGATGCTGCGGACGGGCCTGTGCCCGACCTCTTGGGGAGTGAAGTGCGTGCAGGGCGAGAGGCTGGAGGACTCTGTGAGCCCGGGAGACCCTGCCCCGTGCCCTCTGCTCCCCCGGAGTTGGCAGGGAGGCGCCCGCTGGCGGGCACCAGGTGCAGTGGGTGCAGCCTCGAAGCAGAAGGCGGGCCCTGCTTCCTCTCTGTGCTCACCAGGGGACTCTAGTCCCTTCTCCTAGTGCCAACGTGTCTCCTGCTCTCTCTCTGTAGAGGAATTCCCAACTATGAATTTAAACTTGGCAAGATCACGTTCATCAGAAACTCACGTCCGCTGGTCAAAAAGGTGGAGGAGGTGAGTGTGTCACGAGTCAGGACAGGTTTCCTTGGCTGCTGGTGACGAGGGGATTCTTTCCCTCGCGAACGAGGATCTCCTTCCGTGTGTCCTCCATCCTGGCCCTTCTCCCCGTGGGCTGGCCGTCCTGCTGAAGCCGTGTGGACTCTGCCGGCTCTGTGGTGGGGACTGGCGAGGGCTCAGCGCCTTGCCCTCCTGTGCGAGTCCCGCCCAGGCTTCATGGTGCTGTTCACTGAGATCTTTAAGCCCCAGGTTGGTCTTGCAGGGCAGCTGCTGTGATCGTCTGCCTCTCACAGACTGGAGCATGAGGTCGCTGGGGTTGGGGCGGGGTGGTGTTCAGGGTGCCCAGGCTTCGGGCAGAGCTGACCACGGAGCAGCCACCCCAGCGCCTCCACACTCCAGACATGCCTCCCTCGGCCTAGGGCAGGGATGGGAGGTTTCGCCTTACGGGCCCTTCTCCCGGGTGCCAGGAACTGGCTCAGAAACCCCGCACAGCCTGCCGCCTGGCCACTGTGACTCTGCTGGCGGTTTGGGTTTGGGTTAGGTGGTTAGTCCCACCTCAGACCCCGGTCTCCTGGTTTCCTTCTTGAGGCTCTGTCCCCTGGGGAACAAGAGGGGTTCAGAGACCCACTCACAGCCCTTCCTGGCCGTAATGCTCGTCAGGTTGACGCCATGTTGAGACCTTGCTAGGCTGAGAGAAGCTCCCACGTTCCCCCCACCAGGCGTTTGCTCACCCCAACCCAGGTGCTGGCCTGGCCTGCCAGCCTCGGCATCCTCGGCTCCTTCGTCCCTGACCATCGTGAGGATGGGGAGATGGTGTGCACAAACGTCCAGGCTGCGTTGGGAGAGGGTGTGGCCAGCAGGTGCGCTCCCGCTGCCTGTTCTGGGGCATAGGTGGCACACTCACGGGGGTTGTGGGGGGGCCCGAGGAGACCGAGGTGCCTGACTGGGTCGCCGCAGCCCTGCTGGGGCAGGGGGCAGGGCCTGTGCTGAGGGCCGAGCGTCTGTCCCAGGGCACTCGGCCCTGCCCCCAGGAGAAGGCCCTCAGCCTGGCAGTGGTAGTCTGTCCCTGGTGTCCGCCCCGCCTGGCTCCCACGCACAGGCTGGGCTGGCTGCAGCTGGAGGAGCTTTGCAAGTGGAGCCCAGGGGAGGTCCCAGCCCACTCCCCCAGAGTGAAGAGTGCAGTCGGAAGGCTTCCCTTGCCAGCACCCCCGTCCCGGGAGCTTAAAGACACCAAAGGGGCAGGAAGCACCAGGGACCTCCAGGCCTCAAGCGCAGCGAGTGGAAACAGCTCCTGGTTGGGGCAGAGGGAAGACCCTAAAGCTTCCAGGAGGTGGAGATTCTGCCATGGGTCAGGAACAGCGGCGTCTCAGCTGGATATAAGCCAGGACACAGTGGAGCAGGGTCCTCAGACTTCTGTGCCTGGTTCCTGCAAATTCCTGTGTCAAAGCCCTCACCTCCAAGCCTGAGTGTGATTGTGTTTGGAGGTGCGGCCTTTCCAGATGTGAGGTGGGACGAGGCTCTACGTGGGTCCTGATACACACCAAGGAGATGCGGACACCCCAGGGAAAGGCCTGTGAGGACGCAGCGGAAAGGCAGCCACCTGCCAGCCACGACCGGCTCCTCCGGGGAAACCACAGTGCTGGCCCCTGGGCCTCGGGGTCTGCGCCTCGCTGTGAGGAGGTGTGCCTGTGCTCAGGGCCAGCCTATGGTGGTCTGGCGGCCCCAGCAGTCTCACACCAGCCCCATTGGTGAGCCGCCAGAGGAGAGAGGTTCTCACTTGTCTCAGAGCTCCCTAAAAAGCCAGCTCTGTGCCCTCTCAGGAGGCTGCTGTGACACACTCTGAAACGAGGGACTACAGTAGAGACGAGAAAGCCTGCCACCCTGGGAGCAGGGCCTCCCCACGGCTGTGTACACCCCTGGAGCGTGGCCCATGCAGGCAGGGGACAGCCCCAAGCGCCTGGGGGGCAGGTTCCTCAAGCGGTGAAGTCGGATCTGTGCACGCCAGAGAAGCCAGGCTCCCGTGCTGACCGCAGGATGGGCGGAGGTCCTGCAGGGAAGGAGCGCTGCCTGGCTCTGTCTCGGCATGCCAGTGCGTGGCCGCCACCAGGAGGACCCTGTACGGGGCAGCGGAAGAAGCACCAGCTGCCCCAGGTGGTGGTCAGCGGTGGCTGGGAGCCCGGGTCGCCATCAGGAGGACCCTGCACGGGGCAGGGGAAGAAGCACCAGCTGCCCCAGGTGGTGGTCAGCGGTGGCTGGGAGCCTGGGTGCTCTTCAGCGGCAGTGTCTCCCCAGATAGCAGCAGAGCTCGTCGACAGTCCCTTGCTGTTTTCAGAACTTCTGGAAGACAAGCAGTCTTTTCTACCTTGGTAGACTGAGGGCTGTCAAGTCACCATTCTGCCAGGTGTACCTGTCTGCCAAGGAGCTGAGCCTCTAGGGGAAGTCAAAGCTGTGTGCAGAGACGCTGAGTCGCTCACCAAGGCAGCTTCAGTGCTGCAGAGCTGGGAATAGCAGCGGCCCGGGCTGGAACCGGTGTGAGGGGAGAGATGCGTGGCGTGAGCTTGGGGCAGTTGTCTATGGAGGCACACAGCAGGGACTGGAAGTGTGTTTTGGGGTGGTTTTTCTTCTAGTGGGTATATTTTGTATTTTCTACATTGAGAGTGATGCCTTTGCAAAACAGTGTATATTCAACCTGAGGAAAAAGGCTGTGGTTATTCTGGGTTTGTTTTCAGTTCAGTAGGTGATATTTACATTTGTAGGAATAAAGTGGGAGTAAGGAAGATGGCGGGGTGGTACCTGAGTCAGCAGAATAAAGCATTTCTAGCAGACGTCCAAGGAGTGTCTGAAAATGGCGTTTTCTCTCCACAGGATGAAGCCGGAGGCAGATTTGTTGCTTTCTCTGGAGAAGGACAGTCGTTGCGTAAAAAGGGAAGAAAGCCATAAGCTGGGACTGTTGACTGATTGGAAAATAAAATAATTGCAAAAGGCTGGCTTTTAGTTACTGGCTCTGAGGGGTTGCTCCATCACTTTGGGTATGCCTAGAGTCACCTGGAAGAGGGCAGGAGACAGCGGCTGTGTGATGGATTTGGGGGAGAGAAGGCCTTGGGGGGCCTCTCCTCATGCCCACATTCACTGCTCAGCTGAAGTGGGAGCCCCAATTCCTGCTGAAAACAGTGAAGGGGTTGGATTGCGCTAAGTTGTGCTCTTTTTTTCCCATTTCTCCTTTTCCCAGGTCATACTTAGCTGTCGCCTTTGGACTGGGAAAAAAGTGGCTTAAATAAACAGTGATCATCCTGTTACGCTGGCTGCAGCTTAGGTGTTTGAGGAAGGGGGTTCGTTTTTATTTTATATGTCGATTTTTTTTTCTCCTAAAAACTACTCAGAAGGAAAACCTGATTAGAAGCATTTCTGCTTTTCAGTTCAGTTGCTCAGTCGTGTCCGACCCTGCGACCCCATGAACTGCAGCATGTCAGGCCTCCCTTTCCATCACCAACTCCCAGAGTTCACTCAGACTCATGTCCATCGAGTCGCTGATGCCATCTCATCCTCTGTCATCCCCTTCTCCTCCTGCCCCCAATCCCCTCCGGCATCAGAGTCTTTTCCAATGAGTCAACTCTTCGCATGGCCAAAATGCTGGAGTTTCAGCTTTAGCATCATTCCTTCCAAAGAAATCCCAGGGCTGATCTTTNTGCAGGTGGAGCTGAGGGAGCCTTCACTTGGGCGCGCTGCACAGTCAGGCACACGCTCCTCCTGTCTTCCTCCCGCTGTGTAACTGCTCCCCTCGTGATGAGCTCCTTTGTAGGACATGGTTTTCACGCTGCATAAGCAGAAGCAGGTCGGGATGCTTAAGCGATCGTTTAGGCACTGGTGCGAAAGACTCTGAGCTGGGCAAAGTGGGCTGGACTGTGGGCCGGGGCTCCTTCCTGTGGCCCCCCCACCAGCCTTGAGGACAGGGAGCCTCACGGTGCCTGCCCTGCCTGCTTCGTGGTGCGATTGGGGTGTTTGCTTGGGGAGGAAGACAGAGGGCTCCCGGGAGTCTGAAGTGCGTTAGAAACCTAGAAGATAACGATAAAAGAAACTGAGACTCTTGGACCTGTCCGTTGTCGAACCTCCTTTCTTTTAAAGTCCCCAGAAATCAGCCCCAGTCTCATGGAGCGGTCAGAAGGACCGTTGCTGGTAAGTGACAGCTGTCCTGAAGCGCAGGCTGACTGATGGTCTGGACCACGCCTGCGCCGGCCTGTAACGACTGGTGAATGGCGGGAGCTGCTTGGAATCCCCGTGGTGGGTGGTGGCCAGTAAAGCCACCTTACTTCAGTTTAAGAAACCGGAGAGATGGCGGTGCTGTGGAGAGCACGTCCCGGCGCTTTCTGGTTTCCTGACTTTGCACTCTGTCCCCTGACTGACTGTGCAGCTCCAACGTACTCTGTCTGGGCTCTCAGAGCCCAGGGAGGGAAGGCGCAGCGTGCCCGTGTTCCGCAGAGCAGGGCCCGGTGGCTGGGATGTGGGGCAAGCGTCTGCCGAGCACAGGTGTGCTCGCCTGCCTGCCGTCTGTTTCCAGGCTGACGAGATGGTGAGGCCTTGCCTCCAGGGGAGGCTTTCTCCATCCCCGCACTGCTGGCGTTTTGGGGCACGTGATTGTGTGGAGACTAGCCCATGTGTTATAGGGTGTTAGCGGCAGCCCTGGCTTTTGCACTGGTGCGCCTTCGCACACTGACACAGACGTCACCCACTTGTGGCGATAGAGCCTGTCTCCAGACATCGCCGGTGCTCCCTGTTGGCCAGATCAGAACCCCCAGTTGAGAACCACTGTGCTGGGGAGGTGAGTCACATTTTGAAGTCATGTCACAGAAAGGAGCTTTGAACGTCAGAGCAGGTTCGAGACATCATCGTCTGTTAACTGAGTTCTTGGCCTTTTGCCTCCGCCTTCTGCACCTTGGCGAGACCCGGCCCTGCCGTTCGACCCGGTGCCCAGCCTTGGAAGGCCGCCTTCAGCTGAGGCGTCACAGGAGCCTGTGAGGTTTGCCGTGTGTGTAGCGGTTACATGCGAGGGACTGTGCACACGTGTGTGCGCGTGGCCTATTCCGTGTTCTGGGAGACGGTATGCTCAGCCGCTCAGTCTTGTCTGGCTCTCTGCGACCCCGTGGACTAGAGCACTCCAGACTTCCGCCCCACCATCTCCCAGAGCTTGCTCAGACTCACCAACCCTGAGTTGTGATGCCGTCCAACCCTCTCGTCCTCTGCTGTCCGCTCCTCCTCCTGCCTGCAGTCTCCCCAGCCTCAGGGTCTTTCACAGGCAGTTGGCCCTTAGCATCTGGTGGCCAAAGTATTTTACTTTAGGCCTGGCCAAGGTAAGGTTTGTCTCTGATTGGCTTGTGACTGTGTATTGGTTAGAAAGTGAGAGCAGTTGTGTTTCGGTTGTAGGGAAACGTAGTCTGTGTTGAGAAAACGTGGCTGGAGGTTCGTATTCCTCCCCGCCCCGAGCCTTTGGCCCCTTGTGGCGTTCACGCACAGCTCTTGAGTGAAGCCCGTTCCAACGAGAGGGGCCGGGACCGACAGGGCCACGTCCTCCATCGGTTCCTGGCGCACACTTGGACGGCAGTGCTGTGGAAAGGTGTCAGGCAAAGTTTCAACAACAGTGTAATTTGCCAGTTGTCCCGTTGCTTTGCGGTGTGTGTTTTTCTCTTGTTTGCGATTCCTTCTCATCCCGCAGAGGATTTAAGGCCTTTTACTGCCATTTAAGAACTGTCAGCTTGAAGGGGAGGCGCAGGGAAGGGGGTAGGCGCCGCAGCCGCCTGGGTGCGAAAGGCCTGCACAGCCGCTCTGAGGACAGGCCGGGAGGAGGTGATGCTTCGTGACCGCCGTGGTCATTCACGTAACCGGTGCTGTTGGCCCGGGTCAGACTAGTCCGACAGGCTGCTGTCCGGGGACATGCCGGGTCTCTGCCGCTGGCGGGGATGAGGCTCCGGGAGCCGGTAGGTGGGGGTGCGCTGTGGCCTCACTGACGTCGCCCCGCAGCACGCAGCTGGCTGACGCCCGTCCTGGGGGAGCCACGCTGGGCAAGCCTGTCTATCGGTGGTTGCTGTCGGGGACCTGCTCACCCGTCCCGCTCGATTGTGAGCTGCTTGAGGACAAGGGTTTTGCCTTCTGTTTTGGAGTCAGATGGTCCTCCTCTTGAGTCTCTGCTGCCGGCCAGACCTGTGTTCCGGAAGGCTCTTGACATCTCTTACCCGGTCTGTTGAGTGAAGCGGGACACCTGCCTGGCCTGCTCCCAGCTCACCTGTGAAGGCTCAGGACGTGTACCCTCTTCACAGTCTCGCACCAGCTTACGCCTGGAGACAGTAGTGGGGTTTTGAAAAGTAACCAGGATATGTCTGACGAAGGCTCAGAAGCAGCTGGGTGGGTTTCTGTTTTGCATCATACGCTTGGGGTTTATACCCTAAACCCTGAATCCTCCTGCAGAGAAGTCCTGTGGGATCAGAGGTGAATGTGCGCCGGGCAAGCACGGGACAGACCGCTGGATCTGTCCAGAGTGCAAAGCGGACAGCCCCCAGGGAGGACGTGGGGTTGGGGTGTGCCTGCTGCAGGCCTGAGCCTGGCAGCAGCGGGAGGGCCCTGCAGCCGTGGCCCCGACCTGGGACCTGTCTGCCTCGAGCCCTCCTCTTGCCCAGCGGTGCGAGGCGCCTGTTTCTCCAGACGTCTGCCCTCCGTGGGCAGTCCATCTGTCACGGTGTGCGGCTCCTGAGACCTGCTGAGGTCAACAGCATGCCTGGAGACAGAGCAGGCATTGGGCATGGCGCAGACCCTGGCCGCCCACCCGCCTTCCGCAGTGTCTGTAGCATGCCTGCCTCTCCCGCAGGGGTAGGGCGTGAGCGCCGCCCTGGGGAGCAGCAGGCGACGCCATTCCCGCCAGGAGGAGTAGGACGGGGCGGGGTGGGGCAGGGGCAGTCTACTTGGGGCTCCCAGGCACCTCGTGTGAGAAGAGGGGCCGGAAGGCTCACCCACGTCTCCCGCCCGCTCCTCCTGTGGGGTCTGCACTCCCCCCAGGCTGCCCGGCAAGAAGGCCTGATCTGGGGGAGCCCTTCTTCCATTGGGGAGCTGTCACAGGCAGCCAGGTCCTCTGCGGGAGGAGTGTTCCGGCAGAGGGCGGTCAGAGTACGCCTGCGGGGCGGGCCTGGGGAGGGGCACTGCCGGCTTCCGTGGGTCCAGGAGTCCACCTGGCATGGCCTCGGGGGCCTTCCTGGCTGCGGCCTTGTGACTCTGCCAGGCCGCGGGCCTGGGCCAGGTGTGGGAGCCAAGGGACCTGAGCAGAGGCTGTGGCCGTTACTGGGCAGGAGGCGGCCAGGGAGGCGCTGGTGCGGTGAGCGTGCGTGTGTGTGGGTGCGGGTATGGACGTGTGTGTGGGTGTGACATTCATGC
>SJYA01003506.1:236903-250399 GCA_006410615.1 Neotragus moschatus | reverse complement strand
CGGGGGTGGGAACGGGTGCTGACGGGGGTGGGAACACGGCGCTGACGGGGGTGGGAACGGGTGCTGACGGGGGTGCTGATGGGGTGGGAACGGGGTGCTGGTGGGGGTGGTCTGAGAGCGGAGTGCTTGTTGGCTCTGCACTTGTCATTTGAAAAATGTAAAAAAGTTTTTCTGAGAAAAGACCTGTTTTCTTTAGGAAGTTAGAAAATGCAAAAACAAGAGCACATTGGTAAAACTTTGAATGTGGCCTTTCAGACCATTTGGAAAAGGTAACGAGATAACTGGGTGACTTGGTGCTTTTAAATACACCCACCTTCAGGACCTCCCGGGGGTCCAGTGGTTAAGACCGCATGCTCCCAGCGCAGGGCCCGGGGGTCAGCCCTTGTTGCGGAACTAGACCTCATGCTGCGTGGGACAGCCGAAAGAAATAAACACACGTTTTACTTAGTGCGTACACTACATCGTAAAGGTACCTGGACCGTTGAAGACCTTAGCCACAGGCCCACAGCACGGCAAACCCCGTGTTCTCATTGCAGCCTCCCTCCAGACAGCTGAAGTGTTGCCAGGATTCTCCACTTAAATAAGTTGACCCAAAACATTAATTCGTTTCAGGTGTACAGCACGGCTTGTGTGTGTTGCAGAGCCGGCCATCACGGTTAGTGTGGTTAACGTCCGTCTCTTCACAAGATCACTTTTTCTTGATGAGAGCTTCCAAGATTTACTCAGCAGCTTTTACACACGTGATACAGTACTATTAACTCTAGTGTGGTGGTTTTTTTAGGTTGTTAAACAGATTTTCTGCTCTGTGGGAATGTGGTACTTGACTGCTCTTGCCTTTTCGTGGGTCTGGGTAGAAGGGATGGCACCTTAGAAACGCGCGGGAAAGGGACAGCGGTCTGCAAGCGTGCGCCTGCAGCGGCTTCAGCCCTGGTTCACGGCGCGAGAAGCTAAAGCCAGCCCGGCGACGGCTGCCTGACGCGAGCCTCCAGCTTCCTTCCTGTGGCCGTTGTGAGCGTCTCGGGCAGCTGACGCCCGAGAGGTGTCTGCGGCGGTGCTGACTTAGGACCCAGAGGTTGTGGTTGAAGCACCGGGGGTCCCAGAGGCCCCTCGGCCGTGCAGTGGGCTCTGCTCCTGGCGGGGCTGCCGCATGAGCCCCCCGCAGCCAGGAGGGCCCGCCGTCCCAGCAGCCGTGGCACACCACGGGGCCTCTGCCCAGCCTCTTGCGACTGTCGGTGTCGGGGCCCGCTGTGCGCTGCGGGGCCTGGGGAGACCCTGAGGAGGCAGCCGAGGTACCCGGCACTCGCGGTCCACATCCTGCGGGGCAGAGTGAGGCGGCCACACCGTTCCTGAGAGAGCATTCCGCTCTCGGGGGTGCGGGGTGCCCGTGAGGGGAGTGGGGGCGGAGGGGAGAGCTGGTGGGCGCAAGAGGGAGGCGCCAGGCTGGGGGGCGGGCGGGCCTCTGCGGAGCGTGCAGGCTATGGCTCGGACGTGCACGCTTGGCACCTGCAGGGGGAGCGTGTCCGCACGCTGATGGCAGCCACAGGTGTTTGACACTTATTTTTGTCTCACAGATGGGCACTGGTTTTAGAAAACAGGCTGTGAGGGTCTGTGTACGAGGTTTCTGCTTCCTGAGTGGTGGCGGTTCTGCCTGTGTGGTTTCACCCGCATGTCCCCAGCGGGAACGGCCACGTGGGTCCAGCAGCTGGACAAGTGCGCCCAGCTCCCGCCCCACCTGCCCGCGTGTGTGCAGCCGTACGTGGTCTGGTTCGGGTTTGGTTAGCGTTTGTTCAGGCTGTGAGAAGATGAACGTAAGGCTTACCGCGTTACCACCTTCTACATGTGCTATTTAGTCGTGTCCTGCGTGTCTCCACACATTTTCATCCTGCAAAACCGGAGCTGCCCCGCCCTTGGCGCCGCCATTCTGCTTCGTGTCTCTGGATCTGACTGCTCTGGGACCTTGGTACGAGTGGGATTGTGCAGTGTCTGCCTCTGTGGCTGGTGGTGTGGGTTACCAGAACGTCTTCAGGGCCCTTCCACGTGGCGCCCGTGTCGGGATTTCCTTGCTTTCTATTGCTGAATGATGCTCCACTGTGCAGACACACCACGTTTCCTCAGCCGTCGTCCGCCGCTGGNGTACGAGTGGGATTGTGCAGTGTCTGCCTCTGTGGCTGGTGGTGTGGGTTACCAGAACGTCTTCAGGGCCCTTCCACGTGGCGCCCGTGTCGGGATTTCCTTGCTTTCTATTGCTGAATGATGCTCCACTGTGCAGACACACCACGTTTCCTCAGCCGTCGTCCGCCGCTGGGCCCTGGGGCTGCGTCCCCCTCTTGCCTCTTGTGGATGAAGCTGCTGGGAACACGGGGTGCAAATGCCTCCTTGAGACCCTGCTTCCAGCCCTTTGGGGCATAACCTAGACATGGAGTTGCTGGATCCCAGGTAGCTCTGGGCTTCCCTCGTGAGTCAGATGGTAAAGAACGTGCCTGCAGTGCGGGAGATCTGGGTTCGATGCCTGGGTCAGGAAGATCCCTTGGAGCAGGGCATGGCAGCCTGCTCTAGCATCCTTGCCTGAGAATCCCCGTGGACAGAGGAGCCCGGCGGGCTGCAGTCCACGGGGCCGCGCAGAGGCGGACATGGCTGAGCGGCTAGGCGCCGCCCAGCGTGGGTCACTGCGTCTGCACTCCCCTGAGAGCTGCCGTGGGGGCTGCCCCTGTTTCCGTTCCCACCAGCCCACAGGCTGTGCATCTCCGCCTGCTGCCCACCAGCCCTGGTCGTCACCTCTCTTTGCTTCTCCCCGTGGCTGTCCTTTGGGGAATATCTGTTTGAGTCCTTTGCCTGTTGTTTACAGGTTTCCGTGGTCTTCTCACCCGCGAGCGTTTGTCTGTCCCTGGCTGTGGCTTCAGGCCTCAGTGCCCCCGCGGGGTCTCTGTTTCAGCGTTAGGCCTTAATCGCTCTGCCCGTGGCATATGGGAGCTTAGTTCCTGGGCCAGGGATCGAACCCCCACCCCGGCATTGCAAGGTGGATTCTTATTCAGTGGACCACCAGGGAGGTCCCCCTTGGCCCATTTTGAATCACAGTTTTCGAGGGTTTTTTTGTCATTAAGTTTTAGGAGCTTTCTGATATTCTGGATACCTGATGTTTCCAGCATTTTCTCACTTTCCACGGGCGGCTTTTTTCCTTTGCTGATGGCGTCTTCTGATGACTGAAAGTTTTCAAGAAATCCGGGTTGTCCGGTCTCCCTTAATGCCCATGCCCTTGCTGTCACGTCTTGACAGATTGTCGCCCAATCCAGTGTCACGAAGCTTTTTCCGCTCTCTGCTTTCTTCTAAGAGTTTTTCTATTGTTTCGTTCAACATCCGGGCCTTTGCTCCATCTCAGGTTGGTTATTGTAGGTGGTGTTAGGTGAAGGTCAGGACTCGGGGGCGTCCTAAGGCCCGGGAGAAGGGTTCTGTCTGAGCGCCCTGGTCAGAACCGGCTTCAGTAGCTGACTCTTCCTGCCCTGTGGGGAGCCGCGTGCTGCAGCCCTCGGATCAGCACCCCAGACAGCACGGGAGTGGGGTGCTCAGGGGGCTTAGGGTCAGGGCCATCTGGGAGCAGAGCCCAAGGGTGGGCTGCCGGCCGCGGTGGCTCCCGGAGTGCCCCTCACTCGTGTTGCCGTCTCTGCA
Source organism: Neotragus moschatus (assembly GCA_006410615.1). NCBI lineage: Eukaryota > Metazoa > Chordata > Mammalia > Artiodactyla > Bovidae > Neotragus > Neotragus moschatus. The sequence goes on along the minus strand of SJYA01003506.1, from coordinate 246,736 downwards.
GCGGCCATCGGGGGCGCGTCTCTATGGCTCCACGGCAGGCTCTTGGGCTGCAGCCACAGTGCCACCGCCAGAGCCCCTCAGAGGTCCCTCCATGTGTCCTCTGGCCTGGGGCGCTCCCCTGCGGAGGAGATGGGTGCCAGCCTTGCTGAGCGCGGCGCACCCTGTGCTGAGAGACTCTGGACTGAGGCGCAGGCCACAGAGGCCCTGTGACGTGGAGCCCTCGTCTGCGTCCTCGGGCCGGCCGGCTGTCCTGTAGACGAGGGTTCCGGCCGCCCATTTGGGGGATGAGGGTTCCGGCCGCCCGTCTGGGGGATGAGGGTTCCGGCCGCCCGTCTGGGGGATGAGGGNTGAGAGACTCTGGACTGAGGCGCAGGCCACAGAGGCCCTGTGACGTGGAGCCCTCGTCTGCGTCCTCGGGCCGGCCGGCTGTCCTGTAGACGAGGGTTCCGGCCGCCCATTTGGGGGATGAGGGTTCCGGCCGCCCGTCTGGGGGATGAGGGTTCCGGCCGCCCGTCTGGGGGATGAGGGTTCCGGCTGCCTGTCTAGATGAGGGTTCCGGCCGCCCGTCTGGTGGATGAGGGTTCTGGCTGCCCGTCTGGGGGATGAGGGTTCCGGCCGCCTGTCTAGATGAGGGTTCCGCTGCCCGTCTGGGGATGAGGGTTCCGGCTGCCTGTCTGTAGATGAGGGGCCGCATAGAGAGCTGAAGCACCTTCCTCGAGGCTCTGCAGCTGGTGAGCAGCAGGGCCCGGGCCCACCCCCGTTTCTGCCGTCCCCACGTCCTCCAGCTCAACAGTTCCTTCTCCATGGGAGCTGCTACTGCCCCTGCCCCCAGGTCTGCACTCTTGGGTGGTGCCCCGTCTTCTGGCTGACCCTCCGCCTTGGGGGCTCAGGGCACCTGTGGTTTCTGCAGGAAGCCCTGGGCCGAGTTCAGGGGCTCTGCCCCCGGCTCCACGCTGAGGCTCTCGGCGTGTGCATCCTGCCTCCCTGGGGTTGGGCGTGTGCTGGGCCGGGCTCTGGGCGCTCCGGCTGGGTCTGCAGGCAGGTGAGTGTGCTGTGCTCCAGCCGGGCCCTGGGCGCTCCTCGCTGCACCACTGGGGACTGATGCCAGCGCAGCTGGGACCTCACCCGCTCCGATGGCAGCCGCTGGGCAGGGTGGCCTATGCAGACCCCGAGGGAGCAGGTTTCTTGGGTCATCTTGTCCCCATGCGTCCTTTCTCTTCCCCATGGTACAGATGGCAGGAAACCGCCTTCACAGCGGCTTCCCTGCAGCCCCTCTGCCTGCGGGGACGGGCGGCACACCCCCGTGCTGCCCACACCTTCCTTCCCGGGGCCGATGTGGACGGTGTCTGGGCCCTCCTGAGAGTGGAAGGGGCCTGTGTGTGTCTGTGCCCCAGGACGAGCTCTGGCGGCTGCTGCGCACGCCGCTGGGTCAGGGCTGACAGCTGCTAGGCAGAGCTGACCTGTCACGACAGAGCTGTGGCTCGGGGCCTGCAGTGACTGCTGCCTCCAGAGAGCAGAGCAGGAGTGCTGGGCGCCTGCGCCCTGCCATTCGTTCCCCGCCACCGTGTCGTGGCCAGGCGAGGCCTTCCTCGGCCTCGTGGAGGCTTGTGCTTGGCTTCACCGTGGCTGTGCCCTCTGGGAGATGGCGCTGCGGGGAGCCACACTGGGCTCGGTTCCCGCCTGCTGTCATGTGACGCCAGAGCCTGACCCGCACGCCCGCGTCCACCGTGCCCCTCTGTTGTGTGGAGACAGGGCGTCCTCAGCTGAGAGACCCGTGGCGCCCGCCCCACGTCTGTCGGTGACCGCTGATGTCCAGCTCGCCATCAGGCCACTCGTGTGTCCCTGAGCCCCCTCCCTGGGCCGGGCCCAGGGTTGAAGGAGGCCGAGAGCTGGGAGACGCCCATGCACGCAGTCTGCTGCGGAGCCTCCGCTGGTCAGTCTGCCCAACTGGCTCCAGCCTCGCGGGCCCCGGTGGGGCCTGGCCTTCCCCACGGGGAGTGCTGTCTGATTGACCGCACCCCGTGGGGCTGTGCTGGCGGAGAAGACTCCGTGAGGCCAGCTGTACTAGAGGGGGGCGGGTGTGGGAGTGCCCATCGGTGCCGCCCCTGGGACTGGGGTGGGCCAAGCTGCCTCCCAGACACGCCCACCTGCTAGTGGCCTGGGTGAATTGCGGGGTCTGCAGGCCCAGCCCGCGGGCACAGGACGTTGCCCACTGTCATGCTGTGCGCTGCTCTGCCCGGGCGGCTGTGGGCGGCTCTCGCCGCTGCTCACTCGAGGGTTTGCTGGCAGCCTGCTCTCCCTCGGGCGGTGGGCGAGGGCGGCGCCTGAGTCGCTGGCCGTTTTGCACCTGCTGGTATGTTACTATGCCTCTTTCCTCTGTTCCCAGGCAAACCGATTTTTTCAGTTGATATTCACCCGGACGGGACCAAGTTTGCAACTGGAGGGCAAGGTAGGTTCTGGGGAACAGCGGGTCGCTGTACCCACCCTCGCCCGCCCCCCCGCTCTGCAGTGCGCCCGTGGCAGCTCACGGCCGAACCTGGGGCTCCAGCGCGCTCTGAGTGTTCTGGCAGCAGGTCTATGTTCTGGCCCCTGCTGAGTGGACTACTGTCGAAGGCAGCCTGCATCCCGGCATCCTGAGCGCGGGGAGGCTGGTGGTCCCATGACAGAACTGGAGGGGGCTGGGCGCAGGCTTCCGCCCGCTGTCACAGCGCGTCTCTCAGGGATCAGGAGAGCTCCGCGCAGTCCCCGGGGCCGGGGCTCCGTCCTCATCCGCGCAGGTGTGCCTGCCTGCCCGGCTGGCACCCTGAGGTCCAGGACTGATGAGGAAGCGTCCTAATATCCTGGCCCAGAGGCCATCTTGGGGGTGCTGTGTGGAGATTTTGACAAGTCCACGTCCAGGCCCTTACTGGTTTTCGCTTTTGTACTAGTTAGTTAGTGAGGGGCTGCCCTTTTGGGAGTTCCCAGCAGTGGAATCCCTCCTGAGATGCTCAGGTGTGTGTGCCAGCAGAGTGCCCGCTGTCCGGCAGGGGGGAGGTGTGGGGTGCCCTGCACAGCCGCTTGTCTCCCGGATTGGCGTGAGGCCCCCCTGGGCCCCTGGTGGGCCCGTGTTGGAGGCCAGGCCAGGGTCGAGGGCAGAGCCCGGGCCTCCGAGCCCAGCAGCGCTCGTTTCCGTTCATCTGCCTGGTCAGCCTGACTCTGTGCCGGGTGAGGGCGGGGCGTGGTGTCCTGTGCCCGCTCCAGACTCATCGGGTCGTTTCTGCTCCCCCGCTCCAGGACAGGATTCTGGGAAGGTTGTAATCTGGAACATGTCTCCAGTCCTCCAGGAGGGTGACGAGAAGGACGAGAATGTCCCCAAGATGCTCTGCCAGATGGACAATCACTTAGGTATTGCAGGGGGCCCTTTGCTGGCTTTGCGTGTTGGCACAGTGCCCAAGGCTAGCACGTGTGTTTAGGATCAGAGCGATCAGGCTGGGCGGCGCTAGCTCCCGTGGCCTGCTGTCTGACACACAGATCTTGGCTGCACACCTGGGTGAGTTATGCAGCAGAAGACCCGGCCCGCCCACAGAACCACCTTTGGACAGTCTGCAGGTACCTCCGGTGATTTCCTGCTCACGAGTCATTCCTGCCTGATTCCACGGGGCTTTGGGACCAGTGGCCTGGAGGCAGTAGGGTTCTGGGGAAGGGTGCCCACGAGACAGCTAAGCAGACGCCGGGACAGCCGCCGGGACAGCCACCGTGGCCCTCGGGGCCTCTGCCAGGCCCTCGGGGCTCCCCAATGGGGTCGCGGTGTCCTCTCCCGCGGTAGCGCCGTAGTTCCCTGCCCTGGAGCATCTGGGGGCCATACCCGGCTCTGGGGCCCGCACAGCTGCCCCGGAGACTCTCGCTCCCAGTTACGCACGCCCCCACGGGCACTTTGCCCCTCCCGCCATCCACGTGAGGGCCACAGCCTGGACAGCGTCCTGTGCCGTGGGGCTCCAAGGGCTCTGACCGGCAGGCCAGGGTCACTGCCCGCTTAGTTGGCGCACACAGGGCAGTCTGCCTGCAGTTGGGAAGGAGCTGGTAGGTGACTTGAGGCCAGTTTGACGCTCTACCGAGCCACTTCCCTGGATGCTCTGGAGAGGGTGTCTCAGCCTTTTCTCACAAGCCCTCCTGTGGAGGGTCGCCCCTGGTCGGAGACATGTCTCCGCAGGCTGCACCCTGCTGACGTGAGGGGTCTGAGTTCCCAGTTCCCGGACCGCATGCTCAGCACTGACCTCCCAGAGACGAGTGCCCCCGCGGACTCTGCCCTGGGCGGGCGCTCATGCCCACGGTCGACGCTCCGCGCGCCTGCTCCTGCCCCGACAGAGCGGCCTTCCTGAGCTGCGCCTGCTGCCCGGCCCCGCACACACATGACCACTCTGTTTCTCTCCCTAGCGTGCGTGAACTGTGTGCGGTGGTCAAACGGTGGGATGTACTTAGCTTCCGGGGGAGACGACAAACTGATTATGGTGTGGAAACGGGCTACGTAAGCACTTTTTCTTTTCTTCCGTCTCGTTCCTGGAAGCTTCTTTGCTGGTCTTTATCCCACCCTGGCACTGAGGTCCCCAGAGCCCCAGCTTCAGGGTGGCAGCAAGTACACGTGCTTGGGGGCAGCCGCCCGCCTGCCTGCAGACCGGCTCAGCATTCCCAGGGCTGGCGCCGGTGGCCTCTCTGGTTTTGTCCTGCTAGTGAGGTCTCCCCGCACACGGGATCCAGAGCCCGCCTTCCTTGGCGTTGGCCTGCCCCCTCTCGCCCGGGGATCCACGGCCCCCCCTGCCCCGAGCGCCTGCAGCCGCAGCGCACCATCTCCGGGGCCCCCAAGGTTGGGCCCGGGCCTCTGGGCCAGGCAGGCTAGGGACCAGACGCCTCCCGCTCAGCCGGAGTGTCCCCGGGGCTGCGGCTAGGAGAGCCTGCCTGTAGCCTGGGTGGGTTCTGCCGGACAGAGGGTGTTAGGGAGGCACGCCTGCGGGGCCTGGGGGCCACCCCAGTGCTGTTCCAGCCCCAGCGTCCCAGCAGGGAGTTCACGGCCCTGCAGGAGGGCCTCAGGTTCTGTGGCTTTAGCCAACATAGAGTAACGTACGTGGTACCCAGTTTGGGAAACAAGCAGATCACAATCCCACCAGTTAAAGGGAGCCACAGGCTGTGTTTGTGTATTTCCATGCGTCCTGGGCTGCGCTCCCGCGTAGCTGACGTGAGGGAGCTCGTTGTGAGCGACATCCGAGCCTGTGGGCGTCACGTCATTCTGTCTTTTGGACACGTTGCCAAGGCTGGTCGGGCTGCGAGCGTCCACCTGGTGCACAGATGCGGCCGCGCCCGCCCAGCCCACGCCATGCAGCCGGCCGCTGTCTGTCTGTCTGTCTCCGTGGCGCCTGGCCCCCTCTGACTCCTCTCTCGCGCAGGTACATCGGGCCCAGCACGGTGTTCGGCTCCGGTGGCAAGCTTGCCAACGTGGAGCAGTGGCGATGCGTCTCCATCCTGCGGAGTCACTCAGGCGGTGAGTGGGCTGCCCGGGGTGGGGGGGCGCCGCAGCGGCCCGTGGAGCGCGGGGCCCCGGCGCAGCCCTGCGTCTGGCCGCCCCGCCCCCGCCTGCTCCAGCGGCACCAGTGAGCCCACTCCTGCCCTCATGGGCCGTGTGTTTATATCTTTAATGTAGAACTCCCCACGTCCCGCTGTTTATCCTGGGAACTGAGTCACTGCCTCACCAGCGGATCGCTAAGTCCGTAAGCGCACTTTCTTTATTCCGCAGAAACCCGCACACGGGGCCCACTGGACGCTCCTTCCTTGACTTTGAGTGTATTTAGAGTGTCTTCACTGGGCACTTTCATGACTGGACTGAGGTGGACAGCACTTGGTCAGAGGCCAGGGACCCCAGGCCAGAGTCAGCGCAGTTCAGTCTTCCTCCGAAGCCTGCCGTCTGGCCGGGAAGGGCCCGGCAGGCGTGCCCGGGGGCTGGGGGCTGGCAGTGAGCCGGCCGTTCTCACCCGCTGCATCTGGGGGTGCCGGCCGCAGGTACAGGGCCGGTCCTGGAGGGCTCGTGGCCCTGCTCATGGGGGCCCTTACGGCCCTGGTGCCTGAGAGGGACCCTCCAGCCACGCTGTGGCAGAGGAGGTGGACTCGGGCTCAGGCAGAAATGGCCAGGGCCCAGCAGGGCCTGTGCGCATTAAGAGGAGAGGGACTGGGGAGCTTCCAAGGCAGAGCAGCGGGGGAGCGGGCCCCTCGCTGTGCCCATGGAGCCAGTGGTGGAGGGTGTCCCGAGCCCTTGGGGAGGAGCCTGCAGCTGGATGGGGGCCGGGGGGGCACGCTGCAGACGGTGCTGAAGGGTGAGCAGGGGCTGAGGGAGGGCCACTGGGTCACCCTGACGGAGTCAGCTGAGTCTCTGGAACCCAGCAAGCTGCCCACGAGGCTACCCAGGTTGGGAGCTCAGAGAGGACTGCTGTGGGCCCTCACCTGAGACTGGGTCTAGCCCACCCCCCAGGGCTCCTCACAGGCAGGCAGAGCTGCTCACCTTCAGTGGGGGCACCTCCGGTAGCAGGCGTGAGCAAAACCGTTTGAGAAAAAGGATCCTTGAGAAGGCAGAGGCAGGTGGGTGGGAAGCGTGGGGTCTTGAGAAGCAGCATGTGAAACCGTGTGCTGGGCGTGCTTAGCCAGGACGGGGAGAAGCGCCATGATGAGACCACAAGGTCTGGGAGCGCGTTTAACCTCGATGGACGTCGTCAGAGTACAGTGTGATGTGTAGTGTTGAGCTAAAGGCAAAACACAAAAAGAAACAGGGTTTGCTAGAAAGTTCTGGTTTCCACAGTTGGCACCACAGGGTTAGGGGAGCCTGAGCACATGGTAACCATGGGGCAGGCTGGGCGCCACCTCCAGAAGTGGCTTCTGCGCCCACCGTGTGCCGAGGCATGGTTTCTGACTATTAAGAGCTATTCTGAAACATAGAAATATTTACTCTTCAAAGGAGGCTACAACCCTGAGTTTCCATCAGATATGAACAAAGCTGGAAAAGCAGTGACACCAGAACACTTGTGCATTTAGCAGCATGCGATAGCGACTCGCTTCCCTGAGTGCGATTCGTAACAGAGGGGCTCCGTGCTGTGTGCTATTCACACATGTTAGCACGAGGAGGTTAGGTAAGCGGAGCCAGGGTTATCCTGGGGCATCCTGAAACGAATGTTAGATTATTCAGCATCAGTTCCTAGTAAACATCTTTTTTTTTTAATTGCCATAGATAACTGTTTCCTTACTGTGATAAGGCCTTCCCTGGGTCTTTGGAAGCAAGGGCAAACAGAGGCCGCAGCTGAGCCTCGCCCCGTTGGTTCGGAGAGGAGACGGGTGTGGCTGGTGTCACCACGTCACTCCTGTGGGATCTCTGCACTGCAGTTAAACAGAGTCAGAAGGTGTGCAGGGGTGCCCTGGAGGTCCAGCAGGGAGGACGCAGCCCTCTGCCTCCCAGGTGCCGAGCTCTGTCCCTGGTCTGGCGACAAAGACCCCACCAGCTGTGTCAATTCAGTCGCTCAGTCGGGTCTGACTCTTTGCGACCCCATGGACTGCAGCACGCCAGGCCTCCCTATCCATCAGCAACTCACGGAGTTCACTCAAACCCCTGTCCATCGAGTCGGTGATGCCGTCCAGCCATCTCAAGCTGTGTGGTGCACCAAAAAGAAAGTAGATAAACTGGAAAATAATACAGAAATGAGATGATGTAAGGAATGAAGCTCTTAGAACTTGGAAAGCATTGAAGAGCACTCAGACTGAGCTGGCCTCGCACAGGAAGACTTGGTTTTCTCTAGCAGTAGCCAGAGTAGCGCTTGGAAGTGTCCAGTGACTAACAGAAATCCGTGCAGTTTCACTCAGACTCCTAAGGAAGGTCTCAGAAGGTGGAGTCCGGCAGGGAGAGCGGAGGGCGGGGAGGGGAGGAGCACGCGGCCCGCCCAGGCCAAGGGACCCGCAGGGCAGTCGCCTGGGGTGTGGCCGTGGGCTTGGAGCTGGGGCCCTTGGCTGAGGGAGGAAGAGCAGCGTGGGGGCCTGGGCTGTGGGGCAGGGGGACCCAAGGCAGCGTCTGGGTGAGGGCCTGTTGGGCTGCAGGGCTCGTGGCGGTAAACTTGGAGCGGGTGGTTGGGCAGATCTGGGGAGCAGAGTGGAGGTGGTGGTGGGGGCAGACCTGTGAGCTGGTCGCGGGGGGCAGTGCAGGGGCCAGCAGGTGGGGCCAGGGCCTGCGGCACGGCTGAGTAGGGGAGGGGGGAAGTGAAGATGCTGAGATCCTCGGGGCGAGCCCCCCACCCCCGGTCCACAGATGGCGGGGCACCAGGGGTCGCGTCGGCCACGGGGCAGCATGTGGAGGCTGTGGCCCTGGCGGGTGTGGTTCCCGCAGGTGCGGTCCAGTGCAGGCCCAGTTGGGCAGGGGTGGGCACCGAGCCCTCGAGGTGGACGGGCCGGGCCGTCACAGCTGGAAGAGCCATCAGAGAGTCGGGGGGAGCGGTGGGAATGAGACCAGGGAGGGCCCCTGGGCGGGGCTGCGGGGACAGTGGCCAGGGCCAGGAAGCGAAGGTCGTTGGTGCAGGTGGAAGACTCTAAGGATGTTAGAAAAGTCGTTCTCTGGGAATTGCAGGATGGAATGGTGCTGGGGAGTTGGTGAGCGGGACAGTGAGGCGGGGAGCGCCTCAGGTGCTTGGTCTGAAGGCAGGTGCTCCGAGCTGGCGTGCGGGGAGGTTGTGTCCCTTGTGGATATTGACCACAGACTTGGCAGTGGCTCCAGAGGGCCTCTGATAGGGCGGGTCAGGACGCGGGGAAGCTCACACAGAGGGACGGGTGTCCGCAAGGCCACGGGCTCCTAAGAATGAGGACTGTGAGTTCAAGGCAGTGCCAAGGCCCCAGAACCAGAGGAAAGCGTCGTCGTCCGCGGGTGATGGGTCCGCAGCCACGCGGCAGCTGGCTGGGCCAAGGAGGCCGTGTGAGCTCACCTGCAGACTGCGTGGCGTGCTCTAGCCGTGAGAGGCGCGCGGCAGGAGACGGAGCGAGCGCTCGCCCACCAGACCACCGGCAGAGCGGATGTTGTTCACAGCTAACAAAACAAGATGAAGCATGAAAGAAGTAACATCTTTAAAAGCACCGCAAGGGAGAATGACAGACCTCACGCAATGATCTTCTTTAGGAAGGAAAACTGAGGGGTTGGCAGCTGACGTCTGTGTCGTCCGCAGTTCAGGAAGTCGCTGAGAAACTCACCTCCCTACTTGAGCAGGCCTCTGCTCTAGGCCTTGGAAGCACAGGGGTCTGGCGTGTGCGTGGAGCCCCCAGCACCCACCCAGGCTCCAAAGGTTCCTGTGCCCCTCGCTACAGACCTGCCTTCGCCGAGACCCACCCCTACAGCCTCCTCCCAGCACACGGGGGTACCAGGGCGGCCGCAGACAGTGTCAGACTGATGGGCAGTCTTGCCGTGCCAAGTAAACAAGATAGACTCAGCGGGCGAGAAGGGAGCCATCCTGAAGCTAATCGGGGGGCTTTGAATCGGACGTCGTGCTCACGGCACGCGAGGAGCCCCGCCCACAAGTGCCCCACGTGCGGGGTGTGCAGAGCGCCGTGGGTGCCAGCCTGCTCCCGGCCCGCACCCGCAGTGCGGAGTCGGGCGGGAGAGCTTGTGCTGCCCCCGAGGGGCTCACGGCTGGAGGAGAGGGCCTGACAGCTCTTGAGTGGCGGCTCTTTCTGTCTTCGCCCCCAGCCCTTCCTTCGTGCACCCCGTGCCCAGCCAGGCGCTGCGCTCGGAGGAACCAGAGCGCCCTCGGCCGTCTCGCCCACTCTGCTGGGGCTGCCGTGCTTCCTCT
>SJYA01003506.1:210224-236467 GCA_006410615.1 Neotragus moschatus | reverse complement strand
CTTGGAAGTGTCCAGTGACTAACAGAAATCCGTGCAGTTTCACTCAGACTCCTAAGGAAGGTCTCAGAAGGTGGAGTCCGGCAGGGAGAGCGGAGGGCGGGGAGGGGAGGAGCACGCGGCCCGCCCAGGCCAAGGGACCCGCAGGGCAGTCGCCTGGGGTGTGGCCGTGGGCTTGGAGCTGGGGCCCTTGGCTGAGGGAGGAAGAGCAGCGTGGGGGCCTGGGCTGTGGGGCAGGGGGACCCAAGGCAGCGTCTGGGTGAGGGCCTGTTGGGCTGCAGGGCTCGTGGCGGTAAACTTGGAGCGGGTGGTTGGGCAGATCTGGGGAGCAGAGTGGAGGTGGTGGTGGGGGCAGACCTGTGAGCTGGTCGCGGGGGGCAGTGCAGGGGCCAGCAGGTGGGGCCAGGGCCTGCGGCACGGCTGAGTAGGGGAGGGGGGAAGTGAAGATGCTGAGATCCTCGGGGCGAGCCCCCCACCCCCGGTCCACAGATGGCGGGGCACCAGGGGTCGCGTCGGCCACGGGGCAGCATGTGGAGGCTGTGGCCCTGGCGGGTGTGGTTCCCGCAGGTGCGGTCCAGTGCAGGCCCAGTTGGGCAGGGGTGGGCACCGAGCCCTCGAGGTGGACGGGCCGGGCCGTCACAGCTGGAAGAGCCATCAGAGAGTCGGGGGGAGCGGTGGGAATGAGACCAGGGAGGGCCCCTGGGCGGGGCTGCGGGGACAGTGGCCAGGGCCAGGAAGCGAAGGTCGTTGGTGCAGGTGGAAGACTCTAAGGATGTTAGAAAAGTCGTTCTCTGGGAATTGCAGGATGGAATGGTGCTGGGGAGTTGGTGAGCGGGACAGTGAGGCGGGGAGCGCCTCAGGTGCTTGGTCTGAAGGCAGGTGCTCCGAGCTGGCGTGCGGGGAGGTTGTGTCCCTTGTGGATATTGACCACAGACTTGGCAGTGGCTCCAGAGGGCCTCTGATAGGGCGGGTCAGGACGCGGGGAAGCTCACACAGAGGGACGGGTGTCCGCAAGGCCACGGGCTCCTAAGAATGAGGACTGTGAGTTCAAGGCAGTGCCAAGGCCCCAGAACCAGAGGAAAGCGTCGTCGTCCGCGGGTGATGGGTCCGCAGCCACGCGGCAGCTGGCTGGGCCAAGGAGGCCGTGTGAGCTCACCTGCAGACTGCGTGGCGTGCTCTAGCCGTGAGAGGCGCGCGGCAGGAGACGGAGCGAGCGCTCGCCCACCAGACCACCGGCAGAGCGGATGTTGTTCACAGCTAACAAAACAAGATGAAGCATGAAAGAAGTAACATCTTTAAAAGCACCGCAAGGGAGAATGACAGACCTCACGCAATGATCTTCTTTAGGAAGGAAAACTGAGGGGTTGGCAGCTGACGTCTGTGTCGTCCGCAGTTCAGGAAGTCGCTGAGAAACTCACCTCCCTACTTGAGCAGGCCTCTGCTCTAGGCCTTGGAAGCACAGGGGTCTGGCGTGTGCGTGGAGCCCCCAGCACCCACCCAGGCTCCAAAGGTTCCTGTGCCCCTCGCTACAGACCTGCCTTCGCCGAGACCCACCCCTACAGCCTCCTCCCAGCACACGGGGGTACCAGGGCGGCCGCAGACAGTGTCAGACTGATGGGCAGTCTTGCCGTGCCAAGTAAACAAGATAGACTCAGCGGGCGAGAAGGGAGCCATCCTGAAGCTAATCGGGGGGCTTTGAATCGGACGTCGTGCTCACGGCACGCGAGGAGCCCCGCCCACAAGTGCCCCACGTGCGGGGTGTGCAGAGCGCCGTGGGTGCCAGCCTGCTCCCGGCCCGCACCCGCAGTGCGGAGTCGGGCGGGAGAGCTTGTGCTGCCCCCGAGGGGCTCACGGCTGGAGGAGAGGGCCTGACAGCTCTTGAGTGGCGGCTCTTTCTGTCTTCGCCCCCAGCCCTTCCTTCGTGCACCCCGTGCCCAGCCAGGCGCTGCGCTCGGAGGAACCAGAGCGCCCTCGGCCGTCTCGCCCACTCTGCTGGGGCTGCCGTGCTTCCTCTGAGGCTGGGCGGGGCCACTGTGTGCTCCAGGTCTCCTGTCCAGTTGCAGGGCCTGAGTGGGAAGTGCTTCAGGGTGGTTTGGAAACTCTAGTGATGGTGGTCCAGGGTTAGGTCTGCCCAGCCGTGAGAAGCCCGGGGCCGCTGACTGGCCGGCCAGCTGACAGGCTGGCGGGCAGGGTGGAGCTGTGTGTGTGCGCCCTCGCCACGGTGAGAGACTGACCGCCCACCCTTGTCTTCCAGATGTGATGGACGTTGCGTGGTCCCCCCATGACGCCTGGCTGGCCTCGTGCAGCGTGGACAACACCGTGGTCATCTGGAACGCCGTGAAGTTCCCAGGTCTGCGCCGCCTCTGCCCCGGCGGTCTGGCCACGGCACCCCTTGGTGCTGGCTGCAGCGGGTGGTCCAGGTCCCCTCAGCTGGCCTCTCAGGGTCTTGCCAGTAACTCAGGTCTCCATCGACCGTGTTTGGAAGTTGACTCTAGAGACAGCAGTAGCCGGGCGCCCGTGAGGCCTCTTGCCAGCCAGTGCATCCTCCCCGCGGGCTCGGCCTCTGGCCCCGGCGTCTCTCTGTGATGCCCTTGGGCGTGAGCAGGTGAACACGGTCCCTCTGCAGAAAGCCGGTTTCCCTGCTGACGGGCTGGACTCCCTCCCAGCGGCAGAGCCCTGGCCAGCCCTGCGTTTCCAGCCCACGAGGTGCTTCCTGTCCCTGCTCTGTCGGGCCGGGTCCCGTCTTGCATACCCTCGTCCTCAGTGAGGACGAACAGGGAACCCGCGGTGCAGGGCCCGCCCCTGCGCGGTCAGGACGGCTCTGGCGGGTGGGCTCCTGTTCAGAAGAGAGACTAGCAGCAGGGCTGTGCTCCCAGCAGGACAGGGGGTGCGTCTCCGGCCCCTGCCCCAGGGGGCGCATGTAGCCTTGGCGTGTGCGTTAGCCGTGGCTGAGGGACGGCGCTGGGGCCCAGCTCCCGGGTAAGAGCAGGCTGCAGGCTCTTCTGCGCGGGCCGGGGCTGGGGGCTGGCCGGGATGGCTCCTGAAGCCTCCTCTCTTGGCCTGCCGGCCTCCCACCCGTGTTTCTAGACGGAGTTTTCCCCAGATGGTCTTTCCAGTGCTTCTTATTTGTCCTCACAGAAATTCTAGCCACTCTGAGAGGCCATTCTGGCCTGGTGAAGGGCCTGACCNGGCTGGCCGGGATGGCTCCTGAAGCCTCCTCTCTTGGCCTGCCGGCCTCCCACCCGTGTTTCTAGACGGAGTTTTCCCCAGATGGTCTTTCCAGTGCTTCTTATTTGTCCTCACAGAAATTCTAGCCACTCTGAGAGGCCATTCTGGCCTGGTGAAGGGCCTGACCTGGGACCCTGTCGGTAAATACATTGCCTCTCAAGCTGACGACCGCAGCCTGAAGGTGTGGAGGACGCTGGACTGGCAGTTGGAGACCAGCATCACCAAGCCTTTCGATGAGGTGAGGGCCCACAGTCCCCCGCCCACCCGCGCCCACACCGCCTCTGGCGTGGGGCCGAGCTGCGGAGCCCTGCCCTGGGGGAGCCCAGAGTTGTTCCCTTCCTGGGGGCTGTTAAACAGCTGCCTTGGCAGTGGCGAGGCCTATGCGGCTTGGCGCTGAAGCGGGGGCGCTTGCCGACCTCTGCCCTGGGGGCGGGCGGCCTCTGCCCTGGGGCCTGGGCGGCCGCAGTGGCTCGCGTACTGCTTCTCCTTCCCTCGTCCGAGCTCTGCCTTCGCGTGGGGTCGGAGCTGGGGTCGCTGTGGCCCGGGAGGCACTTCCCGGCTCCTCTGCGTGTGCACACTCCCGTGTCCGGCCGTCCTAGTGCAGGTGTGTCCCCACCCTGCTCTTGGGCTCTGCCTGGTGGGCCTTCCTCCAGCCTGCACAGCCTGAGTCCTAGCCCCCTCGGCCTGGGCTGCCTAGGGCTGACCCTGAGCTTCAACAGCTGCTTTTAGCAGCGTCACCTCCCCCTGCAGGAGACCTGGTGTCAGGGCTGCCTGGGTCTGGAAGCAGAGCCTCTCTGCTGTGCCCTTGGCAGTTTGTGGGGACTTCGCCAGCCTCTCCTTGCTCGTGGCATCTCCGGGCTGCGGGGGGGAGAGGGCTCGGGAGAGCGGCTGGGCCCTCGTGGTCCCTGCTGCTGTGCCAGGACAGGCTCGCGGCCAGACCCCCGAGGGTCAGCGGGGCCCCGCGGCGGCCACGGCACCTGCGCTGCAGACCCCCGTGGGCTCCCGGTGCTGGGCGGAGGAGGGCCTGTGGTCAGGAGCAGTGGACAGGGGCGCCGTCTGGCCGCCCTCGGCGCCTGTGCACTGGGCAGTGGAGCAGCAGCAGAGCCGTGCAGCTCCGCTCGCCCGAGTCCGGGGAGGGTCTTGGTGCTGGCGTTGGCCTTGGGCTCCACTCAGGCACCGGTGCTCCTTGCAGTGTGGAGGGACGACCCACGTGCTGCGGCTCAGCTGGTCTCCGGACGGGCACTACCTGGTGTCGGCCCACGCCATGAACAACTCTGGCCCCACCGCCCAGATCATCGAGCGGGAGGGCTGGAAGACCAACATGGACTTTGTTGGGCATCGGAAAGCTGTGACCGTCGTGGTGAGTCCCCTGGGCCTGTGGTTGGCGGCCGACAGCGCCGCCCGAGCGGGGCCCTCGCAGCCTGGGCCAGGCCGTGCTCCCCAGGCCCAGGCCACATGCAGGCCTGAGGCGGCGTTGGGCTCTGCCCAGCGGAGTCCGCCACATGCGGACTGAGGCTCCGAGGGCCAGCACGCGTGGCCGTCCAGCTCTTCTTTCCTTTAAGCTGATCACGGAGCGTGTCCCGGGCATCTCGGGCAGGCGGATGTGACGACGCGCATTGCCACAGTCAGGCTTTGTTAGGACTGCTGTGCGCCCAGCCTGGCCCTTTTGCGCATGTGGGCCTGCCCGAGGGCACTCAGGCTGCAGCCCTGACAAGTGGCGCACTCTCCAGGGTACTGAGACCCACCCGCGGCCGGCGTGGCTCCACGGCCGTGCCCAGTCAGCTGACCCGCCTGGTGCTGGCGATCAGACTCCTGGGGAGCGTCCCCACAGGCCTGAAGCAGGTTGTGGAGCAGCCTGTTTGAGCCTGCCTTGGTCAGCTGTGGGTTCTGAGCAGAGGAGGCAGAGGGCGTCTGAGGCTGGCAGGGCGGGGGATTGTCCAGAAGCCTGACCTCAGGCCTCTGTTCATCAGAACGGGCTCGTCCTTCCCGCGCAAGATGATAAACATCGGATGTTCTGGCCTGAGCTGTGTGTCTTGAACAACTAAGAACAGCCATGTTGGTAGCCCTAGCTTCAGGGGGGATTTTCTTAGAGTCGGGGGCGTGGGGCTGGCTCCTTTTCAGGGCTTGCCACGTAGCTGGCCCGGTGCTTCCGCGGGACACTAGTCCCAGGGCCTCCCAGCCGCCAGGCCCAGGGCCCACGCCTCTGATGCAGCTCTCCCGTCTCCCCACACCAGCCGTCTGCCTGCCTCTGGGACGAGACCCCAGCTGGGCCGCCTGTGTATGTCTCAAGTTTGGTGTAGGGCAGGCATCCCCAGCCCCTGAGGACCACCACGTGGCAGGTTAGGAAGGGGGCCACGAGTGAGCGGAGCACCGTCATCTGTTCACAGCCGCCCCTCTTCCCCGCACCTCACCTGCCCTCTGCCTCCTGCAGATTCTCAGGAGCGTGACCCACCCCACTCAACCCGATCTGCGGAAGACCATCTTCCGCCAGACTGGTCCCTGTGGCGGAAAGGTTGGGGACTGTCACTGCGGGGCACCTGTCTGATGCCCAATTAGTTGCTGATTCGCCTTTGTCATTTGGCTTCAGAAATTCAACCCTAAAATCTTCAAGAAGAAGCAGAAGAATGGCAGCTCCGCGAAGCCCAGCTGCCCGTACTGCTGCTGCGCCGTGGGCAGCAAGGACCGCTCGCTGTCCGTCTGGGTGAGTCCCCCGGGGGCAGGGGCTGTCCGTCTGGGTGAGCCCACCCACCCCACCCCCACCCCCGTTGAGCTCCAGGGCAGGGTCTGTCTGTCTGGGCGAGTAACCCCTGAGCGTGGGGGCGAGGGGCAGCAGGGGGAGGAGAGACCCCACTCTGGTGGCAGGCCTGGCCAGGAGAGGCCGGCCCGCTGCCGCGGACCCTGGATCCAGGCACAGGGAGTGCCGTCGGCAGCCAGGCTGCGGGTGACACGTGGCGCTGGCCTGCTTTGCTTTAAGAGACCCTTTGTGTCGACTCGGAGCCCCCCGGGGGCGGCCACCTGCATTGTGCAGATCGTCAGGGGTGGCTTCTGTGTAGCCGGGGCGCTCCTGGCCCCGCCCCAGCACCTCGCTGCAGTGTGTGCCGTGGGCCTGGGCCTTCCTGTCTGGGGGGTCACACAAATGCAGCTGCCCGGGCGTTACTGTCTGCACCGTCCAGCTGTCGCCCGGCGCGCTGGGGTTGGCGTTTGTGCGTTGCTGCGTAAGCAGTGGTTTACTCCTCATGGTTGACTCCCTGTAGACAGTGGGTCTGGAGTTGCAGGACTGGAGGTTATCCCCGGCTGCATTTGGGACAGTTGTTGATGGCAGAGCAGTCCCTGACCCTGCCCCAGACCTGGGCCTGCTGCGTCGTGGGCGGTCCAGCCGCGCACTCCCTGAGCTCCATCCCTGGTGCTCTGAGCAAAGCCTCACTGCGGGAGCTCAGGTCGACAGGTCACCTGCTTCCGAGGGCCTGCAGGCGGGACTGTGGGCAGAGGGCCAGGCTGGATCGCTCCGGACAGAGGACTCAGAGGGCGAAGTTCTCATGGGCTCCAGGATCAGGGTCCAGCCTCAACCTCAGGACTGGGCTGGCCGCAGGGCCTCCTGCCCCCGAGGTGGGTTCCTGGGCCCTGGGGCAGGCGGGCCAGCCCCATGTGTGGGAGCCCGACCTGCTGGACGTGGGGGCCTGTGCTCGGCCGCGTGGGGGCCCTGGGGCATGAGAGTGCAGGTCAGGCGGGAGCGCAGCCTCAGACGCAGGCTTGCACAGGACGTGTGACTCACTCTGCGTCACGCTCTCAGTAGGCAGTGCAGTGCCTGACTTTAAGAGAGTACGCTGCGTGTCCCAAGACAGAAAAAAGCGGTTAGTAGTGGCGACCCAGGACCTGGTCCAGGGCAGTGTGAGCCCGTGAGGTGTGTGGCACCGCCCCCGCGGAGCCTGGGTATGCCCAGGGGGCTGGTTCTCCGTGCGGCTGTGCTGTCCCGGGACCTGCCTTGGCCGCCGCCTCCCCTGAGGCCCTGGCGCCGTCCCTGCTCGAGAGGCCTCCCAGAGCCCCCGGGTGCCGCCTGCCGTGCGGTCTCGCGCAGCCGTCTCCCGGCCCGGCTGTGTGTCTGGCGGGTTGGGGACCACCGCCGGGGTCTTGGCGGGCGGAGCGGACTTGGGGGCGCCCTGTGTGTCAGCACATCTGGCCCGAGGCGCTTTGTCTGGTGGCGGCTCTGAGCCAAGTGGACAGGGGGGTTTCACTCATTCACTTGCCTTCCAGCTCACGTGCTTGAAACGGCCTTTGGTGGTCATCCACGAGCTGTTTGACAAGTCCATCATGGACATCTCCTGGTAAGCTGGCCTCAGCTCGAGGCCTGGTCTGGCGGAGGGGGAGGCACCCGCTAGAGCCCGAGGCCTCGTGTGGTCAGGGCTGAGTGGCTGGGCCCAGGGTCCCAGCTGGAACAGACCCTCAGTGTACATGTTAGGAGAACTGCAGGGCCTAGAGCCCTCGGATGGGTGCGGGGCCCCCCCGGGGCTTGCTCCTGGCTGCTGACGGCCGTCTCTCCTAGGAGCCCTCGGATGGGTGCGGGGCCCCCCCGGGGCTTGCTCCTGGCTGCTGACGGCCGTCTCTCCTAGGAGCCCTCGGATGGGTGCGGGGCCCCCCCGGGGCTTGCTCCTGGCTGCTGACGGCCGTCTCTCCTAGGAGCCCTCGGATGGGTGCGGGGCCCCCCCGGGGCTTGCTCCTGGCTGCTGACGGCCGTCTCTCCTAGGAGCCCTCGGATGGGTGCGGGGCCCCCCCGGGGCTTGCTCCTGGCTGCTGACGGCCGTCTCTCCTAGGAGCCCTCGGATGGGTGCGGGGCCCCCCCGGGGCTTGCTCCTGGCTGCTGACGGCCGTCTCTCCTAGGAGCCCTCGGATGGGTGCGGGGCCCCCCCGGGGCTTGCTCCTGGCTGCTGACGGCCGTCTCTCCTAGGAGCCCTCGGATGGGTGCGGGGCCCCCCCGGGGCTTGCTCCTGGCTGCTGACGGCCGTCTCTCCTAGGAGCCCTCGGATGGGTGCGGGGCCCCCCCGGGGCTTGCTCCTGGCTGCTGACGGCCGTCTCTCCTAGGAGCCCTCGGATGGGTGCGGGGCCCCCCCGGGGCTTGCTCCTGGCTGCTGACGGCCGTCTCTCCTAGGAGCCCTCGGATGGGTGCGGGGCCCCCCCGGGGCTTGCTCCTGGCTGCTGACGGCCGTCTCTCCTAGGAGCCCTCGGATGGGTGCGGGGCCCCCCCGGGGCTTGCTCCTGGCTGCTGACGGCCGTCTCTCCTAGGAGCCCTCGGATGGGTGCGGGGCCCCCCCGGGGCTTGCTCCTGGCTGCTGACGGCCGTCTCTCCTAGGAGCCCTCGGATGGGTGCGGGGCCCCCCCGGGGCTTGCTCCTGGCTGCTGACGGCCGTCTCTCCTAGGAGCCCTCGGATGGGTGCGGGGCCCCCCCGGGGCTTGCTCCTGGCTGCTGACGGCCGTCTCTCCTAGGAGCCCTCGGGTGGGTGCGGGGGCCCCCCCGGGGCTTGCTTCTGGCTGCTGACGGCCGTCTCTCCTAGGAGCCCTCGGATGGGTGCGGGGGCCCCCCCCGGGGCTTGCTCCTGGCTGCTGACGGCCGTCTCTCCTAGGAGCCCTCGGGTGGTGCAGGGGCCCCCCCGGGGCTTGCTCCTGGCTGCTGACGGCCGTCTCTCCTAGGAGCCCTCGGATGGGTGCGGGGCCCCCCTGGGGCTTGCTCCTGGTTGCTGACGGCCGTTTCTCCTAGGACCCTGAATGGGCTCGGCATCCTGGTGTGTTCCATGGACGGCTCCGTGGCATTTCTGGACTTCTCCCAGGATGAGCTGGGAGACCCCCTGAGCGAGGAGGAGAAGGTAGGGACCTCGTGGCTCTGGAGCCCCTGCAGCCTGGACAGACTCAGTACTTCCTGAAGCACCCCTGGGCTCAGCCTCTTACAGCCTGTCGCCCTCACAGATGAAGCTCTGTTCATCCAGAATCCGTCTCAGTCACGAGCGGGCATGGGCATCTTTCCTTGAGCTGACAGCCGCCTCAGGAGCGCCGAGGGGCTGCCGGACACCCGTTTGTCTCATGTCCTGTGCTGATGTGGTCTTGGACTGGCCATCAGGACAGGAAGGGCCCCCTTTCCTGGCACTCAAATCTTCCAGGTCCAGGGCCACACGTTCCACCCCCTCCAGGCAGGGCTGTTCATCTTGCTAGCCCGTGAGCAAGCCGCTGTTTGGTTAGCCTGAGCCTGGAGGCATAAGTGTGAGCTGCCTGTGGCCGGGCCAGGCCTTCTCCACGTGTGGTTTGCCTAGGAGGTGTGCTGCCGTGTCCTTGGGGCCTCGTGCGGGCCAGCACAGCTTTCCCTGCCTTGGCTCAGAGCTCACTTTGCTCGAGCAGGCCCACGCCAGCTCTTCTCTCTAGGGGGCCACTGTTGCTGGGAGCCCCTCAGAGGCCTCTGTGGGGACCCCATTACGACATCGCCCTTTGGGTGTTGTGATCTGCCTGGCTCAGGGCCCTGGGCTGGCCTGGCACCCGTAGTCCTGACCCGTGGGGGCCCAGTGAGTCCACCACCCCAGCTCTTCCCTCCCTGGGTCAGCATCTCCGGGTGACCTCCCTTTGCCCGTGAGAGCCAAGGCTGAGCTCCGAATCCTGATCCGAGACTCCAGGGCAGGGAGAGGCCCGTGGCCCAGGCCACCCTGCCCGGGTCCGTCCTGCTGGCAGGTCTCCCGTGGCCTCTGCTCTGGTTGCTGGCACACACAGCCTGCATCTTCTGCTTGTGCCTCCAGCCACACCCACGTGCTGAGACCACTGTCCCCAGTCCATGGGTGGTCTGTGGCCCAGGACTGCTGAGGTCTGGGAAGGTGGGCAGGGCCTGTTCGTGACGGTTGGGATGTGTTGGGAGCCGTGCAGGCAGAGGAAGGTTCCCCTGGCCCACACGCCAGGCCTTCCCTCGCGCTCAGGTGGGGGCCTCCAGCCTCGCGAGGCTCCTCTGGTTGTGGGAGGAGGTTCTGGGTCTGGGATCTGGTTCCCGAGAAGCCTTTGGGTCCTTGCAGTGGTTTAAGAGCCTCATGTTACAACCTGAGGGTCTCGATTTCAGTTCAGTGAGAGTTTCTTGCTATTTGTTCTGCATCAGATCTGCCATTGGGTCAGGCATTCACTCTCATCCCCAGGTGTAGACTCCTTGAAGGCTGTGAGGCCCAGGGAGGGTGCAGGGCCGCTCCTGACACGTAGTCAGTAGCAGGAGGGCTCGGGGACCCTGCCCAGGGCCCTGTCTCTCTGAGTGGGGAGCCACTCACAACTTGTCCGTGGGTGGGCAGCGTCACACCCCTCACTCGGCCTTCCCCAGAGCCGCATCCACCAGTCCACCTACGGCAAGAGCCTGGCCATCATGACCGAGGCCCAGCTGTCCACCGCCGTCATCGAGAACCCGGAGATGCTGCAGTACCAGCGCAGGCAGCAGCAGCTGGACCACAAGGGCCCCGTGGCCAGGGACGCGGGCGCTGCCGCCAGGGACACGGGCGCCGCCGCCGCGGTCGCTGGCGTCGTCAACGGGGAGAGCCTGGAGGACATCAGGAAGGTGAGGGCTGGGCCTGGCGCCCCGAGGACACTGCCCGCCCCCTTTCCAGGGCAGTGGGCCTCGGGCCCTGCCCTCCGGAGCCTGTCAGCTCCGCATCTTTCCCTGGCACCGTGCTCCCCTGGGGTGCGGTGAGGGGGATGGGAAGGGCACAGATGGAGCTGGGGGCTAAAGCTGTCCCCAGGTGGAGTGCACACAGGGTGTGACTGGAGCCCTCAGTTTTGAGCCTTCTGTGGGAGTTTTCATGAACCGTGGTTCAGAGGCAGGAGGTCAGGTCTCGCCTGGTAGGTGGCTCCACGCGGAGCCTGTGCGTGTGGCTGAGTGGTTGGCCCGGCTGGCCCGGCACGTACTCACTGCCTGGAGGCCCAGTCAGGTGGGCACTGGAGGTGCAGGCGAGGGGCTGCTGGCGCCACCGCCCCTCAGGGTGAGTTCGAGCACACGTCCCGAACCAGAGGTTCCGTCGGGTTGCGTCTGAAAGGCCGTAGCACGGGGAGCGGGGGCTCGCGTCCTTGCAGCCCTTGCCTGCTCCCAGGCACTGACGCGCTGCCTTTCGTTTGTTTCTCTCCTTTGCCAGAACCTTTTGAAGAAGCAGGTCGAGACGCGGACCGCAGACGGTCGGAGGAGAATCACACCGCTCTGCATCGCCCAGCTGGACACCGGGTACTCGCTCTCCCCTCGCCATCCCTGGCCGTCCCTGGCCTCCCCTGGCCTCCCCTGGCCGTCCCTGGCCTCCCCTGGCCTCCCCTGGCCGTCCCTGGCCTCCCCTGGCCGTCCCTTGCCTCCCCTGGCCTCCCCTGGCCGTCCCTGGCCGTCCCTGGCCGTCCCTCGCCTTCCCTCGCCTTCCCTGGCCGTCCCTCGCCGTCCCTCGCCGTCCCTGGCCTTCCCTGGCCGTCCCTGGCCGTCCCTGGCCTCCCCTGGCCTCCCCTGGCCGTCCCTGGCCTCCCCTGGCCTCCCCTGGCCTCCCCTGGCCGACCCTGGCCGTCCCTCGCCTTCCCTCGCCTTCCCTGGCCGTCCCTCGCCTTCCCTCGCCGTCCCTCGCCGTCCCTGGCCTTCCCTGGCCGTCCCTGGCCGTCCCTGGCCTCCCCTGGCCTCCCCTGGCCGTCCCTGGCCTCCCCTGGCCTCCCCTGGCCGTCCCTGGCCTCCCCTGGCCGTCCCTGGCCTCCCCTGGCCTCCCCTGGCCGTCCCTGGCCGCCCCTGGCCGTCCCTCGCCTTCCCTCGCCTTCCCTGGCCGTCCCTCGCCGTCCCTCGCCGTCCCTGGCCTTCCCTGGCCGTCCCTGGCCGTCCCTGGCCTCCCCTGGCCTCCCCTGGCCGTCCCTGGCCTCCCCTGGCCTCCCCTGGCCTCCCCTGGCCGACCCTGGCCGTCCCTCGCCTTCCCTCGCCTTCCCTGGCCGTCCCTCGCCTTCCCTCGCCGTCCCTCGCCGTCCCTGGCCTTCCCTGGCCGTCCCTGGCCGTCCCTGGCCTCCCCTGGCCTCCCCTGGCCGTCCCTGGCCTCCCCTGGCCTCCCCTGGCCGTCCCTGGCCTCCCCTGGCCGTCCCTGGCCTCCCCTGGCCTCCCCTGGCCGTCCCTGGCCGCCTCCGGCCGCCCTTCCTCCCTGCTTCCGCCAGTAGCTATGTCACCGCCCAGCCTGCACAGGCTCGTGGGCAGACGGGGTGAGCTGAGCCCAGCTCCTCAGAGACCCGCTCCCTGAGGGCGCTGCAGAGGGCTGTGGGGGCGCCTCCGCGACTCGGCTGTCCGTGCAGCTGGCCCCACTTCGCTGGAGACGCCAGGGCAGGAGAAGGGAGGCCGGCTCGCTTCTGCCTGTTTTCACACTGGCGTAGCACCCTCTTTCTCAGTAGGAGGGAAGCTGACACGTGGCACTGAGAGCAGGGTCGTCCACGGTCCAGTCTCAGGTTCAGTCACTGTTGACACTGTGTGGTCCGCGTCCTCCGTTTGCTCCTGGTTCTTGACCTCGTGCCCACTTCAGCAACTGGCCCTCTGAAGCACTAGCTTGTAGAGGGTCCCGGTGCCAGCCTGTGAGCACGCCGCGCCGTACCTAGCCAGCCCCGTGACGGCGGGCGTGTGCTGTGTGCGGAGGGCTGCGCCTGTCCGTGTCTGCACACTGCTCTGACTTCCCTCAGCACACTTCCCAGAGCCAGGCGTGCAGGGCGGGGCCAGACGGGCAGTGGGTTCGGTGGGCGTCCGCTGCTGTGGAGGCGTCCGTAGTTGGGCTGGCTTTTGTGTTGGTCATTCTCCCCACGGTGAGGACTCACGCGCAGGGCGAGTGTGAGGAGCAGGCCGTGGGCGGAGGTGACCTGTTCCCCTCCGCCCATTCGCACGGGCATGTGTACAGCAGCGCCCTGCGCTCCACTCACTCTCCTCCCGGGGCTGTTCTGAATCTCCCCTGAGGGCCACAGAGACCCTCAGTCACCGACGCATGGATTCCCCTCCTGGGGTCAGGCCTCCAGGCTCCTCCTGAAGGAGTCTTTCCCCTGAACCTACCCGGGCACCGCCCCACCCGCCGTTCTCAGGACCAGGTGAAACCGGGCTTGTGCGGAGCTGGACCTCAGAGCCTCGGGAGGGAGGGCTGTGTGGATGGGAGGCAAGGCTGGGCCTCTGTCCTGAGTCCTGCTGAGGAGGCAGGGTGGTGCCCGGGCCAGCTCTCTGCCCTGGGGCGCGTGTCTCTTGCACCAGACTTGATGCTTTTGATCCTAATGGCTTCTTCTCTTGATGGGCACGTCAAAATAAGTAACAACAGACTAGTTAGTTGTTAGCTTAGCCAACCGAGAAAAAAGGGAAAGTGCAAACATTTAAACTGGGAAAAGTGGGAAGCAGCCACAGATAAAGAATAGACCGAAAGGGTGGAAAGTCTTTTGTTGAGCTCTGCAAATAAATCTGAAAATGGATTATTTTGAGGAAAACAAAGGTTACCAAACCTGAAGAAAATCTATACAGATGAAGTCTTACGGAGGAGATGGAGAACAACTGTCACAGAGATAGGCAATCTACCGAAAGCCACCAGACTAAGACAGCTTCGTGGAGAGTTCTAACAAACGTTAAGGACCAAACCATTCTAACATCAGGTTGGTGCAAATGCCAATACGGTTTTGTATTGTGAATTTTAAATCCTTATAACTAGGCTCAAACACATCTTTACCGATCTAAATAGGAACCGTTACAATCAACAATTACGTTTTTGCCGACAAAAAATAAGTTTATTCCTGTAACAAAAACCCAACAAACTTCAGGATCCAGCAAACGTGGAAAGCACTTTCTGCATCCTGCTGGCTGTGGAAGCGTTTTCCTGCAGAAGTATGGTCAGGGTGTGTGAAGAAGTGCTCCTCCCTTGGCGAGAGACAGGTGGTTGTGATGAGGCAGAGTTCCCTGAGGACGGAGCATGGGGAGGAGCTGGGTGCGACCAGGCACTGGCGGGAGGAGCTGGGCCTTCGCTCTCGGCCGGGCGCTGCGGGAGGAGCTGGGCCTTCGCTCTCGGCCGGGCGCTGCGGGAGGAGCTGGGCCTTCGCTCTCGGCTGGGCATTGCGGGAGGAGCATTGACTTGAACGTGCTTCTCTGATGTGACGTTTTGCTGAAGTTCGGAAAGTTGCAGTGGATCAGACCGGCAGCAGATCAGCTAACAGTGACTGTGCCCTTTTGGTGCAAGTTTGGTTGGGGAAGCGCTCAGAGCCTCCTCTCGCTCCGCCGGCTGAGCTGGGCATCACCAGTTGGCATATGCAACCCACTTGTCGCATGTCACAGTCCAGTCGAGAAATGGTTTATGTTTTGTCGAGTAAGCAGAGATAACACTTTGAAACGGCGATTTTTTCATTCCCGGTCTGCTCACGAGGCACCCACCCATCGACCTTTCTCGCCTTTCCAGTTTGCTTCAAATGCTGAGCAGCCGTGGAGTGGTTGCAGCTGAGCTCTTGGACAGCTTCTCACGTGGTTCTAACAGGGTCAGCCTCCGTGGCGCGCTCAGTTGTCCTTGTCAACTCCTGCCGGCCGCCCCTTCACTCCTCTCCCAGTGCTCGTCCCCTTTGCAGAACTCCTACACGGACGGTCGCTTTGCAGGTCCTGCGTCAAGTGTGTTGTTGATCTTGTGAGTTGTCTCCACCGCTTTCACAACCCATTTTGAACTCAAGAAAATCTCTCAGATTCGCTTTGTGTCTGACGTCGTTTCCGTGGTCTAAATTTAAAACGCACAGCCAGAAGCAAGTCGTTAGCAGAAAGACAAGGGAGAAATGCACGTGAAGATGGAGGGCAACAGCCACACGGTGTTCAGAGCGTGCGCCAGTGTCGAGGCGCAGACCTCAGCAGTGCGACACCGCAGTTGTGTCTGCATCAACCTGCCACTACTGAAAATATCCCCATTGCTTAGAGAAAGAAGGAAAACTTGCCAAGTCATTTTTATTAATGAACACTGTATTGAAAGTTCACAATCAAAATGTGACAGAGATACGGTAAACTTCTGATCAGTCATTTCCAAATGTCAGTGTGAAATCCTAAATAAACTAACAAACAACCTTACACTGTGTTAAAGTGCTGCTGCTGCTGCTGCTAAGTCGCTTCAGTCGTGTCCGACTCTGCGACCCAGAGACGGCAGCCCACCAGGCTCGCCCATCCCTGGGGTTCTCCAGGCAACAACACTGGAATGGGGTGCCATTGCCTTCTCCAGTTTAAATGCTAATACACTGTAAATAAGCGGAATTTATTTCAGGAAAGCGAAATGGTTCCGGCGATTTGGGGAAACTCAGATGACCATTATATCTACTACTGCGGGCAGGAATCCCTCAGAAGAAATGCAGTAGCCATCGTGNGATGGCTAGATGGCATCACTGATTCGATGGGCGTGAGTCTGAGTGAACTCTGGGAGTTGGCGATGGACAGGGAGGCCTGGCGTGCTGCGATTCATGGGGTCGCAGAGTCGGACACAACTGAGTGACTGAACTGAACTGATTTTACTCCTGCCTTTCAGTAAATCAAAGTAAATTATTTGGTCATCTCTGTAGATGCTTAAGAGGCATTTTTATTAAGTCCAATATCATTCTTATTTAAAACTTAATTCAATAGGAATAGATAGGTGTTTATTAAACTTGATAAACTTATTTCAAATTAAATTTGAGAACGGAACAAACGTCTGCTCCTGTGACAGTGTTTTATCCTTGTTCTAGCAGTGCCAGCTCATACAGTTGAGAGAAGAGAGAAATTGGAACGGAGGGGCAAGCGCGTTGTTAGTCAAGGGTGATGTGATCCACACGAGAATAAACAGGAAAAGCTGCCACAGTCAGTGAAAGAAGACCAGGGGCCTGGGTACGACTAGCCACGCGCCACCAAGCGGCACCGGTTACCTTGGAGGGTATGGAGAGGGCAGCCTTGTCAGCAGCGCAGTGCCCAGAATGTCCCCAGCAGAGGAGACCATCATGGAGAAGGAAATTCAAACTCTGCTGCAAGCCCTGAAAGAAAACTCACAGAAACAGCAAGAAACGCACACCCCTTCCCAGATAGGATGGTTCAGTAGCGTAGAGATGACAGATGTCTCTCGGTCCCTGAACATAACAAATCACCACAGGAATTTTCAGCAGAAGACAAACTGATTCTGAAGTTATGTAGAAAAGTACACAGGAGCGGCTGAAGTGTTCTGGAAAAGATTAATCAGAGACTAGCCCCACTAGAAATGAAAACTTAGAAGCTGTAGTTACAGTAGTGACGCACTTACGCAGAAATAGAAGACTGGATACAGCGAAGAGGCAGGGCGTGGCGCTCCCGGGAACAGTCAGTGCAAGGCTGTGCCCGGTGCGCTCCCTGGAACAGCTAGTGCAAGGCTGTGCCCGGTGCGCTCCCTGGAACAGCTAGTGCAAGGCTGTGCACGGTGGGTGAGAGACGTCTCTTCAGTAAGTGGTGCCGGGAAGGCTGGATAGCGCGTGTGAGTCAGCGAGGCCAGAGCGCTCCCCCACACTGAGCACGTGAATTAATTCAAAATGGCTTGAAGAGTCAGACACACAAGCATAAAACTCCTAGAAGAGGGCACAGGCTGGCGTCTGACATACGCTACACCAGCGTTTTCTTAAGGGAGTCGAAATAGCAGCAGAAATAAACAAGTGACTCCTGTTTCCCCAGTTACCATGGTGTGAGGAGCCACAAGCAGCAGTCTCCAGACGCCCCCTCTGAGGTGGTGCAGGGAGTCCTGCCCAGGAACCAGCCAGACGTGTTTGGAGACGAGGGAGCTTCAGATCAGCCTGAAACTGCCCTTCAGGACAGATGCTTCTCGGGCACCATCGGGCTCAAGTCCACTCCACGCCCCAGGCTCTCCGTGTGTGTCCGGAGGACAGCTGCAATGCGGCCATGGCTGTGGACAACCCTGCATGGACATCGAGGTGCTGAAGAAACTCAGCAAGAATAAGAAACTGGCCAAGAAACATGAGGCCATTTGGGGGCTTCCTTTGTGGCTCAGCTGGTAAAGAATCTGCCTGNGTCCGGAGGACAGCTGCAATGCGGCCATGGCTGTGGACAACCCTGCATGGACATCGAGGTGCTGAAGAAACTCAGCAAGAATAAGAAACTGGCCAAGAAACATGAGGCCATTTGGGGGCTTCCTTTGTGGCTCAGCTGGTAAAGAATCTGCCTGTAATGCGAGAGACCTGGATTTGATTCCTGGGTTGAGAAGATCCGTTGGAGAAGGGAAAGGCTACCCACTCCAGTGTTCTGGCCTGGAGCATTCCATGGACTGTAGAGTCCACGGAGTCACAAAGAGTCAGGCACGACCGGGCGACTTTCACGTTCTGCGTTCAACATTTGGCTTCAGAGTCTCTGATCAAGCAGATCCCACGAATCCTGGGCCCAGGCCTGAACAAGGCTGGCCAGCTCCCTCCCTGCTGACCACAATGTGAACGTGGTGGCCAGAGCTGCTGAAGTGGCGTCCACGACCAAGTTCCAGATGAAGGAGCCGCTGTGTCTGGCAGTGGCTGTCAGCCAAGTGGAGACGGCAGATGTCGAGCTCATGCACACCCACGCAGCTGTCCACTTCTTGGTGTCATCGCTCAGGAAAGACTGGCAGAGAGTCAGGGCCTTGCACAGTAAGAGCTCCATGGGCAAGCCCCAGCGTCTGTACTAAGGTCCAGCTTAGTGAACCATACTCAACCATCAAAAAAAATAAATGAGATCTAATCAAACCTACAAGCTTTCACACCTCAGAGGAAACCGTGCACAAATGGAAAGACAGTCTGTGGGCTGGGAGGAAACCCACGCAGAGGACGCAGCCAACGAGGGCTTCACCTCCAAACACACAGAGAGCGCACGCAGCGCAGCTCTCTAAAAACTCCAAACGTGGGCAGAAGACCTGAACAGCCACGTCTCCAAAAGAGGCACAGATGGCCAGCAGGCACGTGGAACAATGCTCACCATCCCTAATTAGAGAAACACACGTCTGGACGACAGTGGGCTGCCTCCTCACGCCGGTCCAAATGGCCATCGTCAAAAAGTCTGCAGGGAACAAACGTCGGAGAAGGTGTGAGGAAAGGGAACCCTCCCCCACCATTGGTGGCAAGGTCAGTTGGTGCAGCCACTATGAAAACCAGTGAGGTGGTTCCTCAAAAAGTGAGGCCCAGCGAGCTCACTCTGGGCACACGCCCGGAGAAGGTTGCTGTTCAGAAAGACAGCGCACCCCGGTGTTGACTGCACCAAGCAGTAGCCAAGCAGTGGGAAGAAGCTGAATGTCCGTCGACAGATGGGCAGATGAACATGCGGGGCACTTACGCGGCGGAAGCTGCTCGGCCTTATAAGCGTGGAGTGAGGCCGTCTGCAGCAGCGGGGGCTGACCTGGGGATGGCCGTGGCACGCGAGGTGGGCCTCAGGCACGCGCCAGATGACGCCACTCGTGTGGACTCTACAGTGTGACACAGACGGGCGTCCACACAGCAGAAGCAACTCACAGGGCAGAGAGCAGAGCTGCGGTCGCCGAGCAGAAGGGTGTGGGGAGGGACGTCGGGGGTTTTGTGGGTTAGCAGGAGCAACGGCTCTATCGGGATGAGCGCCCTTGCCCAGGAGGCTGCACTCAGTGCCCTGCGAGGTAGCACGATGGGAGGATACACATGCACACCTCAGTCACTGCCGGTAGCAGAGACGCCACGGCAGTGTGAGGCAGCCACACTTCAGCAGGATGGATTTTTAAAAAATTCGGAGCCCTATCTTACAACTTATAATTCTGCACAGCTCAGAAATTTTTCAGAGAATAACATTCTGAACGTTTCAGGGTTTTTTCTAATAACCTTAGAGGTAAAAAAAATCTTTCCTACAAATTACATAAAAGTTAGACCACACAAATACAATGCATTTTGCAAGAAAAATTACATGCTAAGTAGTCAAAACAACATCCTGGGGAAAATATTTCCTGTCCATATAGGAATACAGACCAGTAATCAGATAGAATGCGGTCTTGCTGTGGGTCAAGACTTGCTGTTAAAGGTCTTAGTGTGAGCGATCTCAGCACTGATTACGATAGCACTGTTAAAATCACAGATTCAGCTGGCTGGCCGGCCACGAGATTCACACTCATGTGGGCAGAGGCCGTGGCCACCTTCTTCACCGCTGTGTTCCCAGCACCGGGCACACAGCTGCTGCTCAGTGCATACTGATGGGATGAGAATAAGCAAGAAAGTGGACACAGACGTGAACGAGCAGGTCACAGAGAGAGCGTCAGGTGTTTCCCGACGGACGGCTCTCAGCCCTGTGTCAGAATACCTGAATCAATGCTGGGAAAGGTTGGAGGCAGGAGGAGAGGGGCGACAGGATGAGATGGCTGGATGGCATCGCTGATTCAGTGACATGAGTGAGCAAACTCCAGAAGATGGTGAAGGACAGGGAAGCCTGGCGTGCTGCAGTCCGTGGGGCTGTGGAAGGTCGGACAGGGCTAAGCAACTGGACACTAAGAAACCTGTAGTAACATGCCGCTTTCATCTCTCAGATGGTCAGAGGTGAAGAAATTGATGACGCCGGTGGTGAGCGTGTGGGAAAATGGGCAGCCATACACAGCTTGTGAGGTGGACCTCAAAGCAGGGCCCAAGAACAGTTTATCCAGAGCCATCTGGACGTCCCACTCCTTACTGCAGTTCCTTCTGGGACTTTATCCCCCGCAGCATGTGAAGTCAGGGGTGCCTGCAGTTTCCCTGCGCTGTCCTCAGCACGTGCTTGGGGGGCACGCCAGTCCAGACAGCGGCCCCGTGGAGAGCGCAGGCGAGGCGCCCCAGGGCCCTCCACAGAGCCCTGCCGTGTGCCACAGCAATGCCAGGAGATGGTCGGCCGTTCCTCAGGCCGCCCGCAACGGCAGGGAGGCCCCTGTGCTGTTTCCCAGCCCCGAGACGTGCTTGCCTGGTTAACCCTCAGGTCAGGGTGCATCTCAAAGTCAGAGGCAGCAGACAGCTAACGGCTGGTGCAGTTTTTCTCTTTCTTAGTGGCACATAAAGTACCGGTTCATCTTGGGTCCAGCTGACCGTAGTGTGCGAAGCGGTTTCTTTTTACTTGTCACTTGCATGAAAACCACCCTGAAAGTGCCTTGCCCCCAGACCAGAAGCCGGGGTGTCGAGGATGTGTGAGTACTTGGCGCAGCGCCCGCGGCCTGGGCTGACTCTCCCCTTCTCGGTGACAGGGACTTCTCCACGGCCTTCTTCAACAGCATCCCGCTCTCAGGCTCCCTGGCGGGCCCCATGCTCAGCTCCCACAGCGGCCCGCCACTGCTGCCGCTGGACCCCAGCACGCCCGTCCCCTTCAGCTCTTCAAAGCCTTCCTCCGAGCCGGCGGCTGGCACCCGGCCTGTGGGCGACGCTGCCAGTAAGGACGGGTGAGTCCATGGGGGCAGGAGCAGGTCCCGGGGATGCTGGGCAGCCTCAGGTGAACAGAGGAATGGGCTGGGTTTCAGATGGGGGCCTCTGCTCAGGGTCCACAGGCTCTGTGTCAGCAGCCACAGGACCAGCCCTGTGTCTGCTCGTGCCCCCGGCCCCGGCTCCTGCCACACTCGGGATGCATCTGCTGGGGGTGCCCACAGCCCACGGCCTGGACGCCACGCTGACCATGGGGAAGGAGCAGAGGAGTGTGCCTGAGGAGCTGGCCTCCTGAGGGCCTTGCCAGGCAGGTCTCCAGAAGTATCTCTTTTAGGTTGAGCCAGGCCACAGGGTCACGGCCACAAGTGCGGAGCCGCAACCCCTTGAGGAGGGGCGGGGGGCGTGGGACGAAAGGCTGGCTTCTCCCTGGTGAGGACACGGGCCAGGACTCCCCAGAGGTGCCCAGACCCAGCTGCCGCCCTGCCCTGTGCCTGATAGTTGTGGTGATTCCGTGGCTGGCGTTACCACAGCTTCTGCGACTGTCGCAGCCAGGAGGCCTGCACCAGGGGAGGAGGGAGCACGCAGTGGGTCCACCAGGCCACTCAGGAAGCCGGGCGTCAGGGCAGAGGGACCTG
Source organism: Neotragus moschatus (assembly GCA_006410615.1). Classification (NCBI taxonomy): domain Eukaryota; kingdom Metazoa; phylum Chordata; class Mammalia; order Artiodactyla; family Bovidae; genus Neotragus; species Neotragus moschatus. The sequence goes on along the minus strand of SJYA01003506.1, from coordinate 215,264 downwards.
GGGAAGGGCAGGGTGCCGGGCCTGCGCAAGATCCTGGGAGGCCTGCAGGTCCGGCCCAGGTCAGCCCAGAGGAGGCCCTGCGGCTTCAGACCAGCGTGTGGGACGTGCCTGGACCTGGGGTGGCGGGGGTGCCTGGCTGTCCCCCTGAGGCAGGCGGAGCTGCCCAGGTGCTCCGCTTGGCCAGGGAAACGGCAGGAGGGGATGGTGGCTTCGGGACCCCATGCACTTCCAGTTAGACCTGTGGGCAGAGTGGGCTAGGGTGGAGACGGGCCCGAGGTGAGGAAGGGCCTGTGGGGCCACCGTCCCGGCCTTGTGCCCCTAGCAGCTCCCGCAACGTGCAGAGGGGCACGCCAGGCGGTTGCTCGCAGCCTTGCCAGTGCCAGGTGCCAGAGGGGCCGCCTTCCAGAAGATAGTATGTGGGGATGTTGAAGTCAGGGAAGTCGTTTATGGAAGTCTGATGTTCATGCCCAGCTCCTTGGCCCCACGGCACACAGAGCCCAGGCTCCCAGCCCTGCTGGTTGTGTGATGTGGCTTCCCCCCCCCCCACCCCAGTGTGAACATGGCCACTGCACCTACCACCCCGTCCCCCTCCGTCCTGACAACCCCGTCCACGATCGAACCTATGAAGGCATTTGACTCCCGGTTCACGGAGCGCTCCAAAGCCACTCCGGGGACACCTGCCTTGGCCAGCACGACTCCAACAGCCGCGGAAAGGTAGGTGATGGCTGCGTGGGCCCTGGAGACGGGAGCGGGTGGGTTCCAGCCTCTTATGCCGGCTTCCTGCTCACGCACCAGCCAGGAGGTCGAGAGGCGAGACACTGAGGGACTGGAAGCCTCTGAGCCCCCACAGTGCGTCCTCCCCTCCCTGAGCACAGGCAGCAGCCCCCAGGGAGCCCTAGCAGCAAGCCCGCTGAGGCACGGAGCTCCCTGCCCGGTCCAGCGAGTCAAGGGCTGGGGGGTGCAAGCGGGGCCAGGCCACCTTCCTTGGCACAGACTGGGGGCGCCCGTCCCTGCCTGGAGCTGCGTCCCCTTCAGCACGTCAGGGACGGGGGCCCGAGACCTGCCGGAGCCCCTCGGCCGACCAGCGCCCAGAGGAGGCGGCAGCTGTGGCAAGGCCCGTCCTTGCCATGGATGGCGGTGTGGAGCTGAAGCACCTGTGCTGCCCTGGGGCTGAACCCAGTGTGGAACCAGCGTGTCTGGGCAGGGCTCACTCTGGGGAGGGGCACGAGGCGCTGTCGTGAGGCCACGTGCGGCCAGCGTGGTCTCTGACCTCGGTGTGCGGCGAGTCTGCAGCCTCCTGCTGCTACACGCTCTGCAAAGCTAGCGAAATGAGACACGTGTCGCTAAACAGGAAGTGAGGGGTGCCGAGGAGCCCCCCACCCCGACGCAGGAGGGCGACCTGGGCCCCGAGGCCACCAGGCTGGCTCCCTCAGGAGCTGTCACTCCGGCCTCACAGCCATTTAGACGCTTAGCAGCCCCAGCAGGGCCTACGGGGTCGCCCTCCCCCTTGACAGCGGCAGAGAATACGTAAGGGTCCACGACCCAAGCACGAGAGGGAGTGCCAGTGAGCGCGCGCAGGCGGGGTCCCTCCTGCGCAGCCCGCCCCGGGGTTGCCCTGCTCCCAGCACGGCCCAGCCTTCTTACTGTGCCCGTGGCGTGCCGTTTCCAAAAGGCGTCATCAGAGCTACGGCACAGCCTTTTCTCCGGCTTTTTCTCTTAGTGACGTGTTTAGGGTCCTTCCACACACTTGAGTGATCTGACAGCTTCCTTTTCTCTCTTTAAAGTGTGTGTTCATTGTCGTGGTTTTGCTCGCACTAGGCCCTCGTTGCTCTGGCTCCGGCCGGCAGGGGCTCCCCGCCTGGCAGTGGCCTCGCTGGTGGCGGAGCACACGCTCTAGGCGCGTGGGCTTAGTGCCCCACGGCTCGCGGGGGTCCTCCTGGCGCAGGGCTTAAGCCCGTGCCCCCGCGTTCCCAGGTGGACTCCCGACCACTGGACCACCAGGGAAGCCCTCTCCTAACTTGTTTCATTTGTCAGCTTTCGGGGACGGGTAGGGATTCGATCGGCTGCCCTGTGGGCGCGGTCCCGGGGAAACGCCGTGGGCATGTGCCGTGCAGGTTGAGAGAGCAGAGCCTGGCGAGGGAGCTGCGGCCCCGCGACGTCCTGGAGAGCAGCAGCGACAGCGACGAGAAGGCGCCCGCGGCCAAGCCCGCCTCGTTGCCCAAGCGCAAGCTGGAGCTGGAGGGCGAGGCCGCGGAGAAGAGGAGGAAGGGGCGGCCGCGCAAGGACGCGCGGCTCCTGCCTGCGGCCCTGTCCATGCAGGTGAGGCTGGCGCGGGCGCCTCGGGGCCTGGGCCGCCCCGCCCCCCGGGGTCCTCGAGCCCCCAGGGCGGCTGCCTGGTGCCCACAGCGGCCTGCCTCTCTGGCACGCATCTGCCCTGCGGTCCTCAGGGAGAAGCTGGGGCTGCAGGCTCAGCCTCGCTCGGGGACTCACCCACGCCTGGCGCTGCCCTCCAGCGCTGGCACTTGCTCAGGGACACCTCCGCTCTTGCAGTCCTCTGCCGCCCTGACCGCCGAGAAGGACACGGTGTGTGTGTCCGTCCCAGCACCTGCACTGAAGCTGCCGATGCCAGGCCCCCAGAGAGCCTTCACCCTCCAGGTAAGCTAGCCCTGGGCCGCGAGCCCGAGTGGTCACAGACTCGGGTTGCTTCCACACGGCTCCCTCACCTTCGGGGGCGCCGTGGCTGATCCGAGCAGCCACCTGGTCTTACGAAGCAGCTAGCCTCTTTGGGGACCCTGCGCCTCCCGCATGGCTTGCCCTCCGAGGCCTGCTGCCCCCCTGGGCTCCCAGCTCCGTAAGACCAACCCCAGAGGTCCCTGCTCCCAGAAGCCTCCTCGGTCTTGGCTCTGGGCCTTGGGCTCAGTGCCTGAGGGGCCAACCGGCTGCGGGCCTGTCCACGTCACAGCCCCCAGCACAGGTGGCCGTGAGGGGGTGTGAGGTCTGTTCGCAGCACGCACCTGGGGCTGGTGGTCCTTAGCCCAGAGGCTCTGGCCTCACACACCGTCCCCTCTCCCTGGGGACCCCCGTGCCAGCAGGGCATGCCGCCCTGCCCAGGCTGCCCTCGGGGTCTCTGAGTGGGGCCCCCGGTTTTTTCCATGAGTGGCCGGTCCCCAACCCCGGGGCCTTCCCCGTAGCGCCAGGTGGGACTGTACTTGGCTTCTGGGAGCCTGGCCAGCCCTCCGCCCAGGTCAGCTACTGGGGCCTCCCAACTGCTCCTGTCTGCCCATGTGGGGCCGACACCAACCCGCACCATCTCCCCACACTCACCTGGAGGGACAGCGGGCTCTCGCGAGCACGCCGGACACCTCGGGCCTCCGAGACCTCCAGGAGACGGCCCACCTCTGTGCCTGCCACACCCCACAGCTGTTGAAGGCCAAGTGTCCCAGCTCTGCACTCGAGCCGGGCCCTCCCGCGCTCCACGCTCTTGGCCCGTTGCCTGTGGGCGCTGCGGCCCTCCTGAGCGGGGGTGTCGGGATCGAGAGGCCTCAGTCTTCAGCTCTGGCCCGGCATGTCCACTCCACAGGCAGAGGCCCAGGGTCGCCCGCTCCCAGCACCTGTCCCCGTGGCCACCCCTCCTGACCGCCAGCCGGTGGTGGCAGCTCTGTCCGCCCCAGGCCCGCGTCGAGGCAGCTCCCTGAAGACCTGTCTTGCCTCCCCCAGGTGAGCTCCGACCCTCCCATGTACATCGAGGTGGAGAACGAGGTGGCGGCCGGTGGCGGCCTGAAGCTGAGCCGCCTGAAGTGCAGCCGCGAGGGGAAGGAGTGGGAGACGGTGCTCCCCGGCCGCATCCTCACGGCCGCCGGCAGCGGGTAAGGGCAGGGCCGTGCCCCAGGGGCACAGGGCGGCCAGCACCACGCCCGGGCCTCGTGGCCGGGCTTCTGCAGCCCTGGTGCAGGTCACACTGCCTGCCCCTGGCCGTCGCCGGCTGCTTCTCGGGACCGAGCTTTTGTGCAGGGAAGCAAGCGACGCTCTCTCACAGTCCTCCCAGTCCCCAGGCCAGCACTTTCCAGGTCCTGCCCTTCGAGGGGAGCGCTGCTCCAGGCTCAGCCCCACAGTGTCTTCCCACGGGCTCCAGGGCCACTGGAGGGGCTCCGTACTCGCTTCCTCTGGAGGGAGGGCCCATCGGAGCCGTGCACGCTCCCTCACGAGCACGCTCATCCGTCAGGCCCNTCTTGCCTCCCCCAGGTGAGCTCCGACCCTCCCATGTACATCGAGGTGGAGAACGAGGTGGCGGCCGGTGGCGGCCTGAAGCTGAGCCGCCTGAAGTGCAGCCGCGAGGGGAAGGAGTGGGAGACGGTGCTCCCCGGCCGCATCCTCACGGCCGCCGGCAGCGGGTAAGGGCAGGGCCGTGCCCCAGGGGCACAGGGCGGCCAGCACCACGCCCGGGCCTCGTGGCCGGGCTTCTGCAGCCCTGGTGCAGGTCACACTGCCTGCCCCTGGCCGTCGCCGGCTGCTTCTCGGGACCGAGCTTTTGTGCAGGGAAGCAAGCGACGCTCTCTCACAGTCCTCCCAGTCCCCAGGCCAGCACTTTCCAGGTCCTGCCCTTCGAGGGGAGCGCTGCTCCAGGCTCAGCCCCACAGTGTCTTCCCACGGGCTCCAGGGCCACTGGAGGGGCTCCGTACTCGCTTCCTCTGGAGGGAGGGCCCATCGGAGCCGTGCACGCTCCCTCACGAGCACGCTCATCCGTCAGGCCCGGGCGACGCCCTCACAGGTGTCTGCAGCCCCTCCCCCCGCCTGTGCTGGACTCCCCCTGGCTCTGGTCCGAGGCTGGCAGGGCGGGGGTGTCCGCATGGCCTCCCTGGTGGCCAGAGGCTGCTGCCGAGTAGCCAGCCAGGCCCCGGCCAGGTGCCCAGTTCTGCCGCCCGCTGCTGGGCCCCGCCACCGCTCCTTGGCCTGAGGTGGGGGCCCCACTGGGAGCAGAGCCTGCAGTGCCAGGCACAGCCCAGGGCCCCCATGGCCACCTGGAGGCTGTCTCTTATACAC
>SJYA01003506.1:151918-201730 GCA_006410615.1 Neotragus moschatus | reverse complement strand
CTGTCAGCCCTGCCCTCTCGTTTGTGGAGAGTCGCTTCTCAGTTGTTCTTCCTCTCCAAATCTTATTTTTGTGTTAATTTAAGCGTCTGATTTGTGAAATTTAACTGTTGTCCTTCAGTAACTTATTTTACGGGACACTTCACCAGACGCAGGGATGGCAACTAAGCACAAAATTAAGCACGTCAGTCATTTGCAAAATGCAAATTAAAACCACAGTAACACATGTAGGAGAACAGTCAGAATGCGGCCGGAGCGCTCACATGCTGCTGACAGGCGGGCCCGGGGCAGTCGTGTTGAGAAACTGCCGGGCGGCTCCTGGTGCAGTGGAACTCGCGCTGACCAGGGGGCCTGGCTCAAGAGGCAGAGAGTCTGCCCGCAGGTGCAGGAGATAAGAGACTCTGGGTCGGCCCGGCCCGGGGTCGGGCAGACCCCTGGAGGAGGGCGCGGCAGCCCGCCCCAGTGCTCTCGCCTGGGGAGTCCCACGGCCAGAGGCGCCTGCTGGCTGTGGTCCACGGGGCCACAAAGTCGCCCGCGGCTGAGCACAGGAGGACCTAGGTGTCCTCGTCTTAAGTTTGGGTTTTGTTTTGTTTTTGAGACACAGAACCATTCTTCATCCTGTGAGGAACTCTCATATCTCCCTTAAATAAAAAAGAACAGCGTCACTGAGATAGAATCCTCGGAAGGCGTAGCTCACCTGCTTAGAATGTCCGACTCCGCGGTTTTCAGAGCAGCCGCACGTGCAGCCGTCTCCGTCGTCTCTCTTAGAACACTTCCATCACCTCAGAAACCGCAGAAAGAGACCCTGCGCCCTTGTATCACAGGCCCCCTGCCCCAACCACCTGTCCACTGTCTCCATGGACTTAGCTCTTCTGAATGTTTCCTATTCATAAATATAAACATTTCCTATATGGCTTCTAAATACTTCCTATAAATAGACGTGTGTTTTTGTGACTGGCTTCTCCTACAGTGGAACGTTGACGAGACTCACTCGTGCCAGCCCTCCACTCCTTCCTACGGACGAACGTTTCGTGGTCAGGGTGCTCCTCACTTTGCCTCTCACTGTGCCATCCACGCACATGTGGGTTGCCTCCAACTTTTGGTGGTTATGCTCAGTGCTGCTTTAAACATCTGTGAACGAGTTGTTGTGTGGACCTGTTTTCATTTCTCACATAGGGATATATATGTAGGAAGACTCAGTAGACAGGAGTTTGAACCAACTCCAGGAGGTGGTGAAGGACAGGGAATCCTGGCGTGCCGCAGCTCATGGGGTCACAAAGAGTCAGACGGGACCTAGCGACGGGAGGGCAACAAGCACTGCCCATAGCACAGCCCCGTCCTCTGCTTATGACCACAGCTGCTTCTTCCCCTCACTCACAGCCTTGTGGGTCGGTAGGGGTTTGGATGGACTTGGCTCCATCCGTGCTCCCAGGCTTCACATGGTCCGGTCTGAGCTCTGGGCTAGCGTGGCAGCGGCTGCTGGGAACACACACTTACGGACACAGCAGAGGTGCCGCGGTGGAAGGCGGGGGCAGTGTGGGGCATTCAAACCTCTGCTGGGGTCATCCTGCTAACATCCACCATATCAAGCCATGGAGCCACGCCTGCACCCCAGGCGTAAAGGGACAGCCCAGCTCATCACAAAGCCACCGCGAGGGTGGACTAATGCACCACCCCAGGGGACGAAGACGGAGGGCTGGCCATGCAGTCTACTATAAATCCAGCCTTCCTGTGCCTGTGAGTGGCACACTGTCCTTGGGGGTTTTATCTGTAGGAGGAAGGTCTGCAAGGATAACTGTAGACCAGCTGGAGTGTGTCTTTTGCTTATAAGTGAGGTTGGGTTTTTGTTTTCAGTGTTTGAGAAGCAGTCGCTTTTCTTTCCCATGCATTATTTGTCCAGACGCTTTTGCCCACGTGTCTGTTTGGTTGTTGGTCTTACTGAGCTGTGTAGAAGCCTGTTACTTCTCTTGATCAGATTCAAAGATTTTTTTTTTCAGGATTACTTGCAAGTTACCAGCAGTAAGAATATTAGAATCCTTTTCAAATCAGACATTTAGGTCCGTCACGCATCTGGGCAAGGTCCTAACTTATTAAATATCCTGTCATTTGCCTAACTAAAATTTTCCTAAACTCCTTTTCTTTTAGGGTGTGAATTTGTAGTTTCGACCTTCAAAAACCCTGGGATGGTGCCAGGGGTGGGACAGGGAGATGCTGCTGTTGGGGAGGACACAGGACGAATACTGGAGGGCCCTAACAACACTGAGGCTGGAGGGTGTTTGCGGTCACAGGCATGACCGCCAAGACAGCTTTGGGAAATGCGGTACCGCCCACAGCGAGAGTCCACATGGTCCGAAGAGGATGCTGCTGTTGTCCACCCCATGGTCTTCACAGGTCACCGCTCCTCCTGGAAAGAGAGGACACTGAAAGAGGAACTCCCCAGGTCGGTAGGTGCCCAGTATGCTGCTGGAGATCAGTGGAGAAATAACTCCAGAAAGACTGAAGAAACGGAGCCAAAGCAAAAACAACACCCAGCTGTGGATGTGACTGGTGATAGAAGCAAGGTCCGATGCTGTAANTCTGAGGCCCAGGAATCGGTTCCCTTCTGTTGCTGGATAACAGTTTGCAGCTGCGGGCCATATCTTCTGCACTCGCCCGTGTGTGGATGTCTGGGCTTGCTCCAGTTTGGGGATGTTAGGGATACTGCAGCTACGGCCACTTGCTTCTTGCAAACCTTATTGTCGTTTTCTTGGGTGAGTACCTGGGAGTGGAATTGCTGGGCCCATGGCAAAGTGTTCCACTTCTGAAGAGACTGTCAGACTGCTTTCCAACATGGCTGTACCTTTTTATGTTCCCACCAGCGGTGTGTGAGTGTCAGTACTTGATGTGGCCTTTTTACTATGGTGATTGTGAGCTAGGACCTTTATTACAGGTTTCACTTGCAGCTTTCGAACACCCTAGCTTTGCCTGGTGGCTCAGCAGTCAAGAATCTGTCCGCCAGGCAGAAGTGAATTCAATCCCTGGTCAGGAAAATCCCCTGAAGAAGGAAATGGCAACCCACTCCAGTCTTCTTACCGGGAGAATTCTGTGGACAGAGGAGCCTGGTGGGCTACAGGCCACGGGTCACAAAGAGCTGGAAATGGCTGAGCATCTAAACACCAGCAAGTGATGCTCAGCGTCTTTTCACATGGTTATCAGAGCTGCGTTCCTACATCTTCTTGGAGAAGAGTCTGTTCAGCCTTCTGCCCGTTTCTTGCTTGTCTAATGTTAAGCGTTCTTTATATATTCTGGATATGAGCTGTTTATCAACCAGGTGATTTTCGTATATTTTCTCCCAGTCTGTAGCTTGTCTTTCCATTGTCCTAATGGTATCTTTTTAAGGGCTAACGTTTTAATTTTAATAAAATCCATCTTACCAGTTTTGTTCTTTTAATGGATCCTGTTTCTGGAGTCCTGTCTGNCAACCAGGTGATTTTCGTATATTTTCTCCCAGTCTGTAGCTTGTCTTTCCATTGTCCTAATGGTATCTTTTTAAGGGCTAACGTTTTAATTTTAATAAAATCCATCTTACCAGTTTTGTTCTTTTAATGGATCCTGTTTCTGGAGTCCTGTCTGAGACTTAGCCTAAGAGCGCTAGCCTGACGCCGGGTCGTGGTGATTTTCTGTGCTTTTCTCTCGTGGTTTTGGAGTTTTAACGCCTACATTCAGGTATGTAGCCCGTTTCGAGTTATCTTCTGTGTGTGGTACAAGGTAAGGGTGTCAGGCTTTTCTTCTCTCCTTTTCCCTCTGAAGAGCTGCGCCCAGACGCTGGGCTGTCCCAGCACCATTTGCTGAGATGACTGTCCTTCCGCACTGAGTTGCCTCGGCACCACTGGTGAAAATGAATCGACGGTGGGTGTGAGCACTGATTTTTGGACTTTTAGCTCTATTCCTCTCATCGGTGTGCTCAGCCTTACGCCGATGACTGACTGACTTTATAGTAGGTTTGAAATCGGATGGTGCTGGCATTCCAACTGCGTTTTTCAAAACAGTCTTTGAAACTAGACCCTTTGAATTTCCAGATACATTTTAGAATCAATCTGTCACCTTTATGAAGAGCCTACTGGGAGACTGATATGGACTGAGCTGAGCTTGTCAGTCAGGTTAGCGAGCCTTGTCGCCTCGGCGATACTGAGTTTCTGGACACGTGACACGGAACGTCTGTTTATTTTCTGTGATGTCTTGCAACTTCAGTGCACAGTCCTGAAGCTCTCCTGTTAACTTTGCTTTCTACTTCTTCCGTGATTTTGTCCTGGGTTGTTTCGTTAATTCCATGTTAGGTTGTTTGCTGCTAGTGTGCTGAAATATAATTTGTGCGATTTATTTGCCTTCTGTGAGCTTGCTGACCTCATGTATTAGCTCGCAGAGCATTTAGTGGGTTTGTTTCGAGTTTCGAGACATGGTCTCCTGGCTAACTGCATGTAGACCGTTTTCGTGTGGTTTCTAATCTGGACTGGGTGCGGTTTGTATGTCTGTTTCAACACTGTGCCGACCGAAAACCCAGGACAGTGTTGGACAGACACGGCGAGGACCAGAGCACACACCCTTGACTGGTTTCTGGTCTTCGGGGAAGGATTCCATCTTCGCCACCAGATACGATGTTGCCTGTGCACCTGGGTAGATGAGCTCTTTATTTGGCCGGGAAGTACCCATGTGCCCTGTTTAGCGTTTTCATTGTGAAAAAGTGCGGGGTTCTGTCGGTTCCTTTTTCTGCATCTGTTGAGACGGCCACGTGGCTTCTGTCCTTTATTGCTCTACTGTAGTCTGTGAATTGATTTTTTAAATTATTTTTATTTGTTATTTTTTTTCGGCTGCCTCGGGCTGTAGTTTCGGCTCAGGCTCAGGAGTTGCGGTGGGCTGGATTAGCTGTGGCACGTGGGATCTTAGTTCCCCAAGCAGGGGTCAAACCCACGTCCCCTGCATGAGAAGGCAGGCGCACAACCGCTGGACTCCTGGGCACGTCCCGGGAGCTGATGTTTGGTGTTGAGGTGCTGAATCCCTCTTGGTCCTGACCACTGTCTTACGTGGCGCTAGGCTTGATGCAGTACTATCTTACCAGTCTGCATTAGGGTGAACCCTAACCCTAACCGTAGGGTGGCTGGCTTGCAGTTTCTTTCCTTGTGATGTCTTTGTCTGACTTCACCGTTAGGTTAGTATTGGCATCACAGAATGACACAGGAAGGGGTTCCTCCTATTCTCTGAAGCGGTTTGTGAAAGATCTGTTATTCATAACTGAGTGCACAGCTTCTTGGATTATCTGGTAGAATCCTGCAGTGAAGGCCTTCTGGGCTTGGGCTTGTCTTTGTGTTGGGTTGGCCAAGAAGTTCCTTTGGTTTTTAGGTAAAAATAAGAGACACACTTTCCATACTCACCAACAGCCTTATTGGACAGTGTATTCGACATTTTTTTCCACTGTCTTCTGCCATTTTTCAAGCCACTTCATAATTCCATCTTCCCAAAACTTTTTAATTTTTTGAGCAAAGAACTGTTCCACGTGCCTTTAACAGTCCTTTCACAGGGAACTGAAATTTTTTCCATTAAGAGAATTTTATAGGGACTTCCTGGCTGTCTAGTGGCTAATACTCCACACTCACAATACAAGGGGCCTGGATTCGATCCCTGGTCAGGGAACTAGACCGCACAGGCCCCAACTAAAGATCCCACGTGCCGCACCGAAGACCTGGCCCTTCCAAACACAGGAAGAAAGAAAGACGCTCTAAAATTCTTTAAAGAGAGAATTGTGTAAAGACCAAAATAAGTGGAATTCCAAGGGCAGCATGTCTGGTAAATACGGCGGATGAATCAGAACTTCCTTCCAACCTGTAACAGTTTCTGCCTGCTCATCGGAGAAACGTGGTCCTGGGTTTTCCCAATGGAAAATTATGTGTTTTTCTGCTGACTGATTCCAGACGCTTTTGTTCAGTGGTCTGACTGGGAGCAGTACTTGTTGGAATTAATCATTTGGTTTTCCAGAAAGAGCTCATAAGAGAGGACGCCCACTCCCACCATGTACACAACATCACCTTCGTCCCTGGTGGCTCAGTGGTGAAGAATCCACCTGCCAGTGCAGGAGACCCAGATTCAATCCCTGGACCAGGAAGATCCCCTGGAGTAAGAAGGCACCCCCTCCTCGAGTACTGTTTGGAAACCACTCTGACATGTTGGGTCAGTCACAGAACCTTCCCCTACACTGCACAAATGCTTTGTGTGTGTGTTTCAGTTATATTTTTACCTTTCTTGAAATAATAGACCATAATATGCCAACAATGTAGTTTTTTCTTCCATCTTCAATATTAAAATAGCTACACAAAAATTCACCAGTTGCAATGTTTTTTTTTTTTTTTTAATGCACGCTGTTTTGGTACAATATAACATAGTTGTCCCAAATGAAATTAAAGACAAGCATTACTAGAGCCATCTTACTGGGAGGCCAAATGAACTTTTTGGCTAACCCAATAAAAACTTTTTTAATTAAAAAAAATAAAAAGTTTAAAAGAGAAAAAGGTGAGGTCAGTATATACTTGGTTTGGTAAAAGGGTATTTGCAGCCAAGCACCCAGCAGGGTAGACGGTCACTGCTATTCAGGAAGACAGGTTATCTTACTTAACGGTGTGTTGGTGCTTTTCCAATTATAGGGTTATAACTATTCAGCTGAAGCTGAAACTCCCATACTTCCGCCACGTGATGTGAAGAACTGACTCATTGGAAAAGACCCTGGGCAAGGCTGAAGGCAGGAGGAGAAGGGGATGGCAGAGGATGAGATGGTTGGATGGCATCGCTGACTCGATGGACATAAGTTTGAGCAAGCTCCAGGAGTTGGTGATGGACAGGGAGGCCTGGTGTGCTTCAGTCCTTGGGGTTGCAAAGAGTTGGATACAACTGAGCGACTGAACTGAAATTATAGGAAGGGGCTTCCCTGGTGGCTCAATGGGAGAGAATCCGCCTGCTGAACAGGAGAGACAGATTCGATCATGGGTCAGGAAGATCCTCTGGGGAAGGACATGGCAACCTACTCCAGTCTTCTTACCCAGAGAATTCCATGCACAGAGGTGCCTGGGAGGCTACAGTCCACAGAACTGCAGAATCAGACATGATTTAACAACTGGAATAGCAACAAGTATGGGACGAGGTGATAAACATTCATAAAAATTTTCTCCTGAAAATGTCTAAGTCTCTTGGGGGCTGGTTCTGCCAGTTTTCCCAGGGCGCCACGTGCCTTGTCCAGATACCTGCCCTGAATTCCATTCAGGCACGCCAGCTACTTGGGTAGCTGACTTGAGTCTCGGGTGATGACTTCATTCTTGTGTAGCAGACTGCTGGTGGGCAGCGTTCTCTGCGTGGCAGCCCTTCCCTTCAGTCTTAATTTCGAGCACGGTTTGGGAGGTGTTTCGTGACCATTTGGTCCCATGGTGCAATGAATGCTCGTTCCCAGGTTGGGGGGCGAGGGTTTCCTTGACAGGCCCCTCAAGCTGTGTCCCTGGACAGCTCCCTGTAACCACCAGTTGCCTGGGGCAACAAGAGAAGCCAGGCGGGGAGAAGCCGGGCACCGCAGATGGAGAAAAGCTGAGCACAGCAACGAAGCCCCGCTCGGCGGGAAAGCGGCCAGCAGCAGCAGCCTGCTAGAGCGGGCAGAGGCGCCTGGAGGGACGCTGGTGTGGCCGCGGCTACCAAGCTGAGAATTCTGTCAGGTGGCCCCCAGCGTCTCCCCGGGCCATCTGAGCAGTCTTGAAGGGGGACGCTCTGTTGACCTTGTCCCTGAAGCCCACCAGACACGTGCACGTACGCAGCTCCGGGGCCACCGCGGCCCGTACAGGCCTGAGAAGGGAGTGCTGTTCTCCTGAGCGGTTCCGTCTGGCGCCAGGAGAGGAGAGTGTGTCTCTATGGCTGAGCAGGTAATTCTGCTTCAGGGAGTCTGGATGGTGCACGGGCCAGAAGCACAGGGCACAGCTGGGGGTGGGCGCGACTGCCCGGCGGGCACCTGCGCTGGGGGGCCCTGGGACACGGTGGGTTCTGGAGCAGGCCTCGGCCTGCAGGTGCCAGCCTGGCCTGAACAGCTTCACCCGCGTCCTGCCTCTGTCCGCAGGGAACAGGCGGGGCGGGGGCCGTGGTCTGCAAGGGAGGGGCCTGTGTCCCTTCGTTCTCAGCCCCAGCCCCTGCCCTGGCCTGGCACAGGCCCAGAGGGTGGCGGTCCCCCTTCTGTCGGTCCAGCCAGAGCCACTGTCCCCCAGGCTCACCCCCGTCTTCCCCACGGCCTCCCTGAGCCCCACGTCGTGTCTCGGATCCTCCACCCATGTTTTCTCCCGGGCGTGTCGGGACGGCACCTGCCCATGCAACGTCCTGACGGGCACGGGCTGGCCCCTCGTGCCCCGCCCGCCCTTCCTCCAGTCCTCCCGGCTGTCTCCTGTCCCCAGCGTGACCTTGAACGGCTCGGGCCTTTGCCACGATCGACCGTCACGGGGTCCTGTCTGCTGCCTGCCTTGGCAGCCCGAGTGGGCCCAGGAGAACAGACCTTGGGGAGGGGGCTGGGCGGGGTGGAGGGCCCCCTGGAGCCCAGAGCGGGGCAGGACCTGCCATCTCCAGGGGGCCTGGCGCAGCATCTTGCTGCTCTTGCTGGGCAGTGGGTCAGCGAGCGGCTGAGCATCCAAGAGACTCCCACGCTATCAGGCGCAGGGTCATCCGCCTGTCAGCCCGTGGGCCTCAGGCTCGCTCAGCCGGGCAGTTTGGGGGCTCGCTGCCCTTCCCGCCCTCCCGCAGGCCCCTTCCTCTTTCTCCTCTGTGGCCTCAGCCCCAGCCTCGCCGCACCATCCCTCCTCACTTTAAAGTCGTCGTCAGAGTTGTTGCTCACTTGCGTCCAACTCTTTACCACCCCGTGGACCGCGGCACGCCAGGCCTCCCTGTCCTTCACTGTCTCCCTCAGTTCACTCAAACTCACGTCCATCGGTGACGCCATCTGACCATCTCATCCTCTGTCGTCCCCTTCTCCTCCCGCCTTTAATCTTTCCCAGCATCAGGGTCTTTCCTGGTAAGTCAGTTCTTCGCATCAGGTGGCCAAAGAATTGGAGTTTCAGGTTCAGCATCAGTCCTTCCAATGAACACCCAGGACTGATCTCCTTTAGGATGGACTGGTTGGATCTCCTTGCAGTCCAGGGGACTCTCAAGAGTCTTCTCCAGCACCACAGTTCAGAAGCATCCATTCTTCAGTGGCCAGGTTTTTTTATGGTCCAACTCACATCCGTACATGACCAGTGGGAAAAACATTGGAGCTTTGTCGGCCACGTGGTGTCTCTGGAGTTTAGTATGCCATCTAAGTTTGTCATAGCTTCCCTTCCAAGAAGCAAGTGGCAGTTAATCTCATGGCTGCAGCACCGTCCCCAGTGAATTTGTCCAAGAAAATAAAGTCTGTCACTGCTTCCACTCCCCCACTTACATTCGCCATGAAGTGATGGGATCGGAGCCATGATTTTAGTTTTTTGAATGTTGAGTTTGAAACCAGCTTTTTCAGTCTCTTTCACGCTCATCAAGAGGCTCTTTAGTTCCTCTTCGCTTCCTGCCATTGGAGTCGTGTCGTCTGCATATCTGAGGTTATTGATATTTCTCCCAGCAATCCTGATTCCAATTTGTGATTCATCCAGCCTGGCATTTTGCATGAGGTACTCTGCATGTTAAGTTAAATAAGCAGGGTGACAATACACAGCTTTATCATACTGTTTTCCCAATTTTGAAAGCTGTTCCAATGTCCAGTTCTAACTATTGCTTCTTGACCTGTATATAGCACTTCTCAGGGGACAAGTAAGGTGGTCTGATATTCCCATCTCTTGAAGAATTTTCCACAGTTTGTTGTGATCCATACAGTCAGAGGTTTCAGCATAGTCAGTGAAGCAGATGTTTTTCTGGAATTCTCTTGCTTTTTCCATAATCCGATCAATGTTGGCAATTTGATCTGCCTTTTCTAAACCCAGCTTATACATCTGGAAGTTCTTGGTTCATGTAGTATTAGAGCCTGACTTGGAGAATTTTGAGCATTACCTTGCTAGCGTGTGAGATGAATGCAGTTGTGTGGCAGTCTGAACATTCTTCGGCATTGCCTTTCTTTGGGATTGGAATGAAAACTGACCTTTTTCAGTCCTGTGGCCACTGCTGAGTTTTCCAAATTTGCTGGCATATTGAATGCAGCACTTTCACAGCATCATCTTTCAGGATTTGAAGTAGCTCAGTTGGAGTTCCATCACCTCCACTAGCTTTGTTTGTAGTGATGCTTCCTAAGGCCCACTTGACTTCGCATTCCAGGATGTCTGGCTCTAGGTGAGTGATCACACCATCATGATTATCTGGGTCGAGTATCCGCCTGCTGATTCGGGAGAGGCAGGAGGCTCCGGTTTGGTCGCTGGATTGGGAAGATCCTGGAGGAGGAAACGGCAACTCACGCCAGTATGACTGTGTGAAAAACTCCATGGGCAGAGAAGCCTGGTGGCCTACAGTCCACGGGGTCGCAAAGGGTCGGGCAGGACTGAGTGAGCGCACGTGCTCAGCACCCAGTGGTTCAGTCTCAGGCTGCTGAGCAGGTGCCGGTCCCTCCATGCCCTGAGTCCTGCTGTGAGGGTTTACTTTTCAGGTGTGGCTCGTAGGCCAGAAAGGCCACAGAGGCCTGTGCAGCCGTGTTTGGGGCTGTGTGTCTGAACGCAGAAGTGCTGCACAGTAAGTCACAGGTCGTGAGCTTATGCTGGAGTAGGCTTGCACACCCGGGTTGGATCCCGCCTGCCGGAGCTGAGGTACCCAGGCTAGTNTGTGGCTCGTAGGCCAGAAAGGCCACAGAGGCCTGTGCAGCCGTGTTTGGGGCTGTGTGTCTGAACGCAGAAGTGCTGCACAGTAAGTCACAGGTCGTGAGCTTATGCTGGAGTAGGCTTGCACACCCGGGTTGGATCCCGCCTGCCGGAGCTGAGGTACCCAGGCTAGTCTGCCCTGCCTTCGGCCAGCTTCCTTGGGTGGGTGTCTGCCTGTGGACACTTGGCAGGAAGGGCGCTAGAGGTGGGCCTGACTGTGTGCCGCCTCCCTGCACACACCAGCCCTTCCCGGACCTGCAGGGCCCTGCCCTCCTTGTGGCTCCTTCTGTGACCAGCAGCCGCACAGGCGTGGTTTTCTGTGCAGGCAGATGGGATGCTCGCAGGCCTGTCACCGGAAAACGTGAAATGAAGGTGAAATGTGCGGAGTGCGTCAGTGAGCCCCAAGTGAGCAGAGAAGCCTGGGACTAGCAACAACCGCCTGGGGAGGAGGGGCAGTCCCCGATGACCCGGGCCTGCGGGGCAGAGCGGGCCATGAGTGCCCTGGTCAGCCCAGGGAGGAGGAGGGACAGTCCCGGATGACCCCTGTGGGACAGAGGGGGCCACGGGTGCCCCGGTCAGCCCGGGGAGGAGGAGAGACAGTCCCTGATGACCCAGGCCTGCACGGCAGAGTAGGCTATGGGTGCCCTGGTCAATCTGGAGAGGAGGAGGGACAGTCCCCAATGGCCCGGGCAGCCCGGGGGTGGGCACCGCTGTGGTGGCCCCAGCCAGCCCTGTGCCCAAGACCAGGCGGAACGCACACAGCACTCTGCACCCTGGTGCAGGGCGTGGGGACAGAGGCCCTGGCAAGCCTGCCTTCGCGTGGGTTTTAGTAAAAAATCATGTCTGAAAAAATCCTCCAGTTAAGGTTTCAGGTTTTTAATCAGTTGCCTTATCCTCGGCCGCACTGTGTCTTCCCCACTGAGCGTGGCCTTCCTCTCGCTTCGGCGAGCAGAGACTATTCTCTAGTCGTGGTGAGCGGGGGCTCCTCTCCAGTTGTGGTCCGTGGCCTTCTCATTGCAATGCTTCTCTTTGCAGCCCCCGGCTCTACACATGGGCTCAGTAGTGGGGGCGCACGGGCTGAGTTCCCCCATGGCACCAGGGATCGGGTTGGTGTCCCCAGCATTGCAAGGTGGATCCTTAACCACTGGACCCCCAGGGACGTCCGAGGACTTTCATTTAAAACGGTTGCTGATAGGCAGTGCCCTCTCCCCTCTAATTTCTCTGAGAGGTGGACACACATCCTCTTCGGGAGAACCTGAAAGCTTCGAGGGAATCTGGTGGAAAACGTTGCCGCAAGCGATGAGCTCNCTGGACCCCCAGGGACGTCCGAGGACTTTCATTTAAAACGGTTGCTGATAGGCAGTGCCCTCTCCCCTCTAATTTCTCTGAGAGGTGGACACACATCCTCTTCGGGAGAACCTGAAAGCTTCGAGGGAATCTGGTGGAAAACGTTGCCGCAAGCGATGAGCTCATCGTGAAAACACGACAGAACGTGTAGGGAAGTGAGACCCCCGTTCGTAAGGGCCGGACCTGCCCAGGCCAACCACGGGGTGGGCTGGCGGCACAGAGCTGAGGACCACAGAGAGGGCCTCCCCGGCTTCTAAGAGCGCAGAGGGAGTTCTTGGTAGAGCAGTCAAGATGTGTTTGTATAAAGGCTGTTATCCAAGGAAAGCAAAATGGCTCACAGAGAGCTCAGACTCATTAGACTTGATCTCTGGGCCTGCCAGATGTGGCCGCCGAGACTGCGACCGGTTCCTCCGGAGGCGGGAGGCCGGGTCCTCGGCCGGCTCATTGCAGACTGACGGGTAGGTGTGATGAGACCAGGTACAGCTGCCACCCTGGGGATGGGGGCCATGCCCGAGTCCAGGAGGGGCCCAGGGCCTTTAGGGTGGGTCATTCCCACGGGCGCTGTGCGTGGACTCAGCCTTGGACAGCCGCCGCAGTGCGCGTGCCTGGCACGATGGGCCTCCACGGGGCTGTGGTCACGGGAGCGGCCTGGTCTGGGCAGCCTGGGGACGGGACTATTGGGCAGCATTCCCCATGGACCCTGAGCCCCAGCCTGCCACCCAGCAGTGGGGACAGGAGTCTGGAGGAGCCTTAATGAGCCGCAGGGCTCGGGGCCTGTGCAGGTGGATACCCCTGAGGCCTGATGACTTTCCTGCTGCGCAGAAGTCCTAGAAACAAATGGTAAAGCAAACAGGAAGGGTGTTTGAGCCGTCCTGAGGCTTTTAAGTGAAACACTGTCCGTTTGGCAAACGTTCCAGCCCCTACTGCATGGCAGGCGTTATTCCAGTCAGTGGTTATCAGTGGGCAAAACAGAAAACCCTCTTGGGTCGGATCCGCATTTGGCAATGTTGGCTGATAAGGGGCAGTGTTTGGAGGGGGTGACGTGTGCTGGGAAGGGGCCAGAGTGCCTCACAGGGCGGGACTGTCAAGGCAACTCTGGGAGAAATCTAGGGTCCAGGACCAGGGGACATTCGAGGGAGGGGCTTGCCCTGTGTTCCGAGAGGGGCCACTGCAGTGGGACACAGAGGTCAGGAGGGCCAGAGGTCAGGGGCTGGTACTGGTTGTGGCGGGCGGTGGAGTGATCGGAGCCCAGGTGGACTGTTTGCTCTGGGGCTTGAACGTCAGGAACAGGGTTATCACTGGCGATCACGGAGACCAAAGGGGAAGCGGCTGGAAAGCAGGACAGGAGCTGGTCTGGGACAAGCTGAGGGGCGGCCAGGCCAGCTGGACAGTGCTGAGGGGCCCCTCCTTTGCCAGCGGCAACTCAGGCCCTGGGCCCCCCGCCTGGTGAGGGCGCACCTTCTGGGAACCCGGGGGGCCGTGGGAGAAGCTCCTGTGGAGCCAGGGCGGAGCTGGCTCTGCTCTGGCCGGCCGGCTCCCTCCCAGACCTGGGCACACGCCGGACATGAGTCTTCTCACCCGGTGCATGTGTGGCGTCTCAGGCACACACTTGCTGTTGCCCCGAGAACACGGTGCGTGTCCACCCCCAGCCCAGGTGGCTGGTCTCAGGAGGGGTGGGCGGCCTGGGCTGGCTGAAGCCAGGCAGTGCTGCTCTCGTGACCCCTGGTCAAAGGCCACTGCTCCAGTGCCCTGGTGGCCTAGTGTCCGCTTGAAGGCCCAAGACCGCAGCGGAGGCTGGGGTTCATCAGGCCACCACCCCATCTCTGCCTGGTTACGGATGTCATGGTGGGTAGCCCGGGTGCTCGTCCTCTGCTCTCTCTCACGCGGGTGGCGTGCCCCTGCGTGCCCGGGGCACACACACAGCCTGTCGTATGGGCACTCAGCACTTCCCTCTCTTCGCAGATGGACAGATTGGGCACCCCAGAAAGCCTGAGGCCTTACCCCACTCCTGCGTGGTAGGTGGCAGCTAGTCGCCCCAGTTCCCTGTCCCCGGGGAGAAGGGAGGGGAGGAGACTGGGGAAGCCTTTGGCTCTGCCCTCCCCTAGCTGGGCTCTGGGTGGGGCAGGCCTCCTGGAGTGGAAGGGTCAGTGCTCCAGTGTCGCTGACCCTCGTGCCCGGGAGCTGCCCAGCTGCAAGTGCCGACGTTCCGGCCCCGGCTGGCCCCCTCGTGCAGTGAGGCTTCGCTGGCCTTGTTCTGGGCAGCTGCGTGGATGGTGTGCCCTCGAGCAGACAGGGTGGTTGTAGGAGGCTGCAACACAGGCTGCAGGAGGGACACCGGCCAGCTGTGTGGGCAGGCAGCCCGCGAGCCTCAGGCCTCCCACCGCGTGTCCTCCCTGCCCAGGACAAAGGTCAGCCTGTTTCTTACTATTTTGATTGGGCATGCCTGGACCCAGAGGGCTCGACTAAGTATGTGCCTGGGTGGGGTCCCACAACAAGGCCCGTGTCCCTGCGGCTTCTGTGCGCTCCGGGCTGGCCTGNCGGGAGCGGCCTGGTCTGGGCAGCCTGGGGACGGGACTATTGGGCAGCATTCCCCATGGACCCTGAGCCCCAGCCTGCCACCCAGCAGTGGGGACAGGAGTCTGGAGGAGCCTTAATGAGCCGCAGGGCTCGGGGCCTGTGCAGGTGGATACCCCTGAGGCCTGATGACTTTCCTGCTGCGCAGAAGTCCTAGAAACAAATGGTAAAGCAAACAGGAAGGGTGTTTGAGCCGTCCTGAGGCTTTTAAGTGAAACACTGTCCGTTTGGCAAACGTTCCAGCCCCTACTGCATGGCAGGCGTTATTCCAGTCAGTGGTTATCAGTGGGCAAAACAGAAAACCCTCTTGGGTCGGATCCGCATTTGGCAATGTTGGCTGATAAGGGGCAGTGTTTGGAGGGGGTGACGTGTGCTGGGAAGGGGCCAGAGTGCCTCACAGGGCGGGACTGTCAAGGCAACTCTGGGAGAAATCTAGGGTCCAGGACCAGGGGACATTCGAGGGAGGGGCTTGCCCTGTGTTCCGAGAGGGGCCACTGCAGTGGGACACAGAGGTCAGGAGGGCCAGAGGTCAGGGGCTGGTACTGGTTGTGGCGGGCGGTGGAGTGATCGGAGCCCAGGTGGACTGTTTGCTCTGGGGCTTGAACGTCAGGAACAGGGTTATCACTGGCGATCACGGAGACCAAAGGGGAAGCGGCTGGAAAGCAGGACAGGAGCTGGTCTGGGACAAGCTGAGGGGCGGCCAGGCCAGCTGGACAGTGCTGAGGGGCCCCTCCTTTGCCAGCGGCAACTCAGGCCCTGGGCCCCCCGCCTGGTGAGGGCGCACCTTCTGGGAACCCGGGGGGCCGTGGGAGAAGCTCCTGTGGAGCCAGGGCGGAGCTGGCTCTGCTCTGGCCGGCCGGCTCCCTCCCAGACCTGGGCACACGCCGGACATGAGTCTTCTCACCCGGTGCATGTGTGGCGTCTCAGGCACACACTTGCTGTTGCCCCGAGAACACGGTGCGTGTCCACCCCCAGCCCAGGTGGCTGGTCTCAGGAGGGGTGGGCGGCCTGGGCTGGCTGAAGCCAGGCAGTGCTGCTCTCGTGACCCCTGGTCAAAGGCCACTGCTCCAGTGCCCTGGTGGCCTAGTGTCCGCTTGAAGGCCCAAGACCGCAGCGGAGGCTGGGGTTCATCAGGCCACCACCCCATCTCTGCCTGGTTACGGATGTCATGGTGGGTAGCCCGGGTGCTCGTCCTCTGCTCTCTCTCACGCGGGTGGCGTGCCCCTGCGTGCCCGGGGCACACACACAGCCTGTCGTATGGGCACTCAGCACTTCCCTCTCTTCGCAGATGGACAGATTGGGCACCCCAGAAAGCCTGAGGCCTTACCCCACTCCTGCGTGGTAGGTGGCAGCTAGTCGCCCCAGTTCCCTGTCCCCGGGGAGAAGGGAGGGGAGGAGACTGGGGAAGCCTTTGGCTCTGCCCTCCCCTAGCTGGGCTCTGGGTGGGGCAGGCCTCCTGGAGTGGAAGGGTCAGTGCTCCAGTGTCGCTGACCCTCGTGCCCGGGAGCTGCCCAGCTGCAAGTGCCGACGTTCCGGCCCCGGCTGGCCCCCTCGTGCAGTGAGGCTTCGCTGGCCTTGTTCTGGGCAGCTGCGTGGATGGTGTGCCCTCGAGCAGACAGGGTGGTTGTAGGAGGCTGCAACACAGGCTGCAGGAGGGACACCGGCCAGCTGTGTGGGCAGGCAGCCCGCGAGCCTCAGGCCTCCCACCGCGTGTCCTCCCTGCCCAGGACAAAGGTCAGCCTGTTTCTTACTATTTTGATTGGGCATGCCTGGACCCAGAGGGCTCGACTAAGTATGTGCCTGGGTGGGGTCCCACAACAAGGCCCGTGTCCCTGCGGCTTCTGTGCGCTCCGGGCTGGCCTGACCCCCTGCTCCTTGGGCCCCTGGCCGCTCGGGGCAGCAGGAGCTCTGCTCACCACCCGGGGCCTCTCCCTCGCCAACCGCTCTCCGCTGACCGCAGACCCGCTGCAGGCCCTGGCTGCAGCTCCCCAGCTGGCTCCCGGGCTCAGCTCTGCCCTCTACGGGTCCCTAACCTCCCCAAGGAGCGCCTCACCAGGAAGCACAGAGAACTCTGGGGTGGGGGCGGGCGGGGAACGCCCCGGCGTAGTTCATTTTGCCGGGATCCAGTGAGTGGTGGCCCCGCCGGAGCCCAGGGCGGCCACGGACTGCTCGAAGCAACCGTAAGAGGTGGACTCCCACCCCCGGACCCTCTGGCTGGAGTCCGCCCTCCTGGGGAGGGGAGCCCGAAGACTCTCGGGCGCAGGGGCAGGGAGTCCTGCCCACTCCACCCCGGGGTAGCTGCCCCTCCGGGTCACGTTGTGGATCCGCTGGGCAGTGCGTGAGCCCCGCACGTTAAATGAAAGTCGGCGTGTCCCCGCTCCCCCGTCGTGGCTGGCGCGAGCGGGCGGGGCCCGAAGCGCTGAGGGTTCTCCTCGGGACCGGGGGGTGGCCGGCGAGCAGCGCGTGTCGGGGGCCTGCACCCCCAGTGCGCGCCGCCCGGAGCCCCGAGTCCTGGGGGGGCGCGGCGACCGCGCGGCGCGTCGGGTGAGGGGAGGCCCCGCCCCCCGGGCGAGGGGGGCGGATCCTCGGGGCGGGGGCGGGGCCGGGCCATTGGCGGAGCGGCCTGGCCGCCCAGCCGGGGGCGGGTCCTCGGGGCGGGTCCTGGCAGGGCCGCGCGGCCATTGGCTAGGCCGCAGGACCGCCCGGCCGCTTGTTCCCGCGAGCTGGGGGCGGGCCGGGGGCGGGACCGGACTCGGACCACGCTGGGCGGAGCCTTGGTCCGAAGCGGCGGCTCCGCCCCGGGCCATAACCGGTGCAGCCGCCGCCGCCGCCGCCGCCGCGACCGAGCGCTAGAGCTCGGACCCGAGGGCGCCGCCGCCGCCGGGCCCCCACCCCGCCCGCCCGCCATGGCCGCACCCCGCGCTCTGGCGGCCGCCGCGCCCGCGCCCGGGAAGGCCGCACTCACTCACCCGGGGAAGGCGATCCTGGCAGGTGGGGCGCGCGCACCGCGCACTCGGACCCAGACCCCGCTGCCCTTCCGGGCGGGCCCGGGACACTGGCTCTGCCGCGCTTCCGGGCAGGCGCGGCCCTCCGGGCGCCCCGGCGGGGCGGCGGGGGAGGGGAGGCGCGGGCCCGGTCCCCGGGCCACGGGCATAGTCCGGGGGGCGGGGGGGTCTCAGGGCCGTCCGGGTCCCGGTCTTTCCCGCAGGCGGCCTGGCGGGCGGCATTGAGATCTGCATCACCTTCCCCACCGAGTACGTGAAGACGCAGCTGCAGCTGGACGAGCGCTCGCACCCGCCGCGCTACCGGGGCATCGGTGAGAGGGGTGGCCGGCGGGGGCGGGCGGGCCGGCCCGGCCGGCGGGGTCGCTGACCGCCCCCTTCCCCAGGGGACTGCGTACGGCAGACAGTCCGCAACCATGGCGTCCTGGGCCTGTACCGCGGCCTCAGCTCCCTGCTCTACGGCTCTATCCCTAAGGCGGCCGTCAGGTGAGACGACTCGGGCCCCAGGGGCCGCGGGAGGGAGGGAACGAGCCCCGGCCCCGCGGCGGGCCGTCTCACGCCTCAGCCTCCCGCCCCAGGTTCGGGACGTTCGAATTTCTCAGCAACCACATGCGGGACGCCCAGGGACGGCTGGACAGCACGCGCGGGCTGCTGTGCGGCCTGGGCGCCGGAGTGGCCGAGGCCGTGGTGGTCGTGTGCCCCATGGAGACCATCAAGGTGGGCAGGTCCCCGTAGGAGACAAGGCGCGGGACAGCACTGGGGCGGCGGGGTGGTGGCATTGTGCCCCGCGGAGACTGTCGAGGTGGGCAGGGGTCTGCCCGGGGAGCCCGGCGCAGAAAGCCCGCCGGAAGAGCCTCCTGGGGCTGGACTCTCTCCTCGAGGCAGTGGGAGGATAACACTGCCCTAAAAACACGTAGCACAAAACAAGGTAACACGTGTCTGCTGCCTAAGTCGTTTGAAAAACTAGTAAACATAAGGGCAGAGGCGCCTCCGTAAGGCGGCCAGGTGCGCCCGCGCCCTGAACCCTGGGAGCCAGCGCCTGCCGCCTCTTCCTCAGGTGAAATTCATCCATGACCAGACCTCTGCCAGCCCTAAATACCGAGGATTCTTCCACGGGGTCAGGGAGATCGTGCGGGAACAAGGTGAGCCGCTCGGCCTTGCCCTCTGGTGGGGTCAGGGACCTGGGCCAGGCTGTCCAGGGCCGCCACCGGCGCTTCATGCCTTGGCGCTCCTGCGTCCGATTGGGAGGCCGTCGGTGTGACGGCAGTGCCTGCTTGCCCCAGGGCTAAAGGGGACGTACCAAGGCCTCACGGCCACCGTGCTGAAGCAGGGATCCAACCAGGCCATCCGCTTCTTCGTCATGACCTCCCTGCGCAACTGGTACCGAGGTGTGTTTGCACCCCAAGACCCCTCCTCCAGGACTGGAGCCCTGCCCTCGCCCGCTATCCCCGTCTAACCCCAGCCTTCACCCCCATCCAGGGGACAACCCCAACAAACCCATGAACCCGCTGATCACTGGTGTTTTCGGAGCCATGGCGGGCGCAGCCAGTGTCTTCGGGAACACTCCACTGGACGTGATCAAGACCCGGATGCAGGTGGGGGCGGGGGCCGCGGGGGCGGGGCCTGGGCGGGGCCTGGGGCGGGGCCGGTCGCCGAGGCTCCGGCTGTTGGTGTCCTGCAGGGACTGGAAGCTCACAAGTACCGGAACACGTGGGACTGCGGTCTGCAGATCCTGAGGAACGAGGGACTCAAGGCGTGAGTGGACGAGGGGCAGCGCTGCCTTCTGCACCCCAGGCCCTCCCCACCTTCCGCCCAAGCCACCCACACCCCGGTGCCCCCGCTCTGGGCATCCCCAAAAGGGTCCACTCTTGCTTTCTCAATCTCTGACTCCTCCCCCGGAACACCGCCAGCTCCCGCCCTGTCGAGAGCAGTGCCGTCACCTGCCCTTCCACGGCCTCCCTCCCTAGGTTCTACAAGGGCACTATCCCGCGCCTCGGCCGTGTCTGTCTGGATGTGGCTATCGTGTTCATCATCTACGACGAGGTGGTGAAGCTTCTCAACAAAGTGTGGAAGACGGACTGAGCCCTGGGGTCCCTGCGGAGTGCCCCCAGCGCCCCCTTCTTACAATTCCAGTGCAGTCGTGCCAAAAGGCCCCTTCCCTGTCCTGCGTACTCTGTGGCCTGGGTGTCCCCTTTGCCGTCGGGTCCACACGTCCTCTGCGGTCTGTATGCCGCCACCACGGTGTCTGTGTGTCCAGCTGAGACTGGGTGCCCCTGTGAATCTGTGCCCACTCGTCCCCGTGCTTGTGTGCCTGTTTCATGTTTCGTGTCCTGTGACCCGGGGTGCCCGTGTGGCCGGGGTCACGTCCCAGCCCGGTGCCTTCCATCCTGGGCAGCAGGGGCAGTGCCCCGGCCCACCACAGCTGCCTCCGGGCCTCAGCCTGGCCTCACTGCATTCCAGGGGCTGCGTGGCCCCCGCTTTTCCCGCCACTGGCCTTAATGGCCCTTGGGCCCTCTCTCTGCCCGGGACAGGGTGGCACCACCCTTCCAAGGCAATAAACCGGATCCTGTTGCAGCCTCTTGTCCCTGTTGTGAGCCCACGTGTGGGTGGGCAATGGTGCCCCTGCCTCTGCTAAGGGCAGGCCCACTGACCAAGGACACTGCCAGGGGGCCAGAAGGGCTGGTGGGCGAGCAAGCTGTGGCATGGCGCCAACCCCTGGGATGCCTGGCGCCAGGCCTTACCTGTGACCAGGAGGCAAGATCCTGCAGGAGAGCCGGAGGGCATGTCCTTGGGGGTCATCTGGTGGGCAGCACCCCCAGATCTGGTGGTTGGGCCTGGAAAAGGGGCTCTGGTCCACCCTGCAGCCTGGGGCCCGGCCTACCTCACTCCCTCATGGTTCCCTGGTGGTCTCACGGGGAGCTGCTTCGGGGTGACCATTTGCTGGTGCTCTGAGACTGAGCAGGAGGCCCTTAATCCTTCACCGAGGCTGGGAGGTAGTGGGCACTTGGGGCCCTAACCCACAGCACTGCACTTCAGAGTAAGGTGTCCCCCGTGCTAGAGCCCACCTTCCCCCAGGGCCCAGGCACAGCTGGGAGCCCATGCCAGCACAGGGGCCAGAGAGCCTTGAACGAGAGGGTCCCCCTGGCCCAGATCTGGCTGGAAACCACCTGTGAGCAAAGTGGAGGAGGTGCCCCAGGCTGTGCAGGGGCAGAGGGACCTTCTGGTCCAAGTGACTCCGCAGCAAAAGCAACATAAAGGACTTGGCTCAACTAGCAGCCAAGCCCCATTCCTGGAGCTGCTCCCTTCAGGGGAGAGCCCCCACAGCACCTGGATCCCTGGAGTCAGGCAGATCTGGGCACCAAGGGTGGGTTTGACGGGTACAAGGACCAAACTGTGCCCTCTCCTCACAGGAGAGGGAGGAGAAAGGGCCTGGCAACAAAGCTTGGCTGCTCACAGGCTGAGGCAAGCCTGCTAAACTCCACTTCCCACCTGTGAAATGGCCCAGCCCTGTGGGCTACGAGGAGTGGCTGTAGTGTCGGTAGGGCGCTCAGGACACGCTCTGCAGAGGGAGCCTGTGGGGAGATTCAGCAGGGCTGGGCGAGGGGACGCTGCCACAGATACCTCAGGAGTGGCATCTGCTCAGATGGCCTACCAGCACCCCTAGCCCTGTCCCCACCTCCTTTCATAAGGAGGAAGGGGCCGGGCTGCACTGAGCCAGAAGAAAAGTGTTGGGACCTGTGCCCAGGAGGGGCAGGGCCCCCTCGCCTGTGCCAGAGCACAAGGTAGATGGCAGGGGCCCAGCCAGAAAAGGTGGTGGATCTAGGCCTGCCTCCCCTGGGGCTGTGAGCTTGGAGAAGCCACCTGTCCCCCACCTACACCACCTGTTGACAGAAGGTGGGATTAGTCGAAGCCTCAGTTCTGCAGCTGAGACCTGAGGGAAGTGGGGCTGGGGCACTGCCTGAGACAATGTCAGCGAACCCGGAGGGAAGTGAGCCAGTGCAGAGTGGCTAGAGGGGCAGGCAGCTGTGTGCAGAGAGCCCAGCGCACTTCATCAAGATCTGGAAAGCCGCAGGGAGGAGACCAATGGCAGGGGACGTTGCCCTTGCAGCACTGGGCCAAGGGGCAGAATGACGTGGGCAGAACTTTGAGCAGTTGAGAGGTGAAAAACTCCACTTCCAGTGTGGTTCTCCCCCGCCCCACCCTGGCCAACCTGGACACACACAGGCCAGGGCCGGGGAGAACCCTGGAGAACCCTGGGGGCAGCTGTGCCTGCATTATCAGAGGAGTTGTGAGCCGAGTGCAGACTCTGGGTCACGGTTAGCCGGAAACGTCTGAGCCCAGCTGAAAGCCACTCGGCTTTAAGCAACCTTCACCACCTGGCATCGTCTTCAGGAACTGTGCCCAGGACAATGGCCTCAGAGACAGGCCAAGGGGGCAGAAGGTGAGATGGCGGCCATCCCGGGGGCAGGTCTTGGCCAACTCCCAGCCCCGTCTCACTGCTGTGTGGCTGAGGAGGGGTGTCCTACCCGCCCTCTAGGCAGGGCCCATCAGACAGCTGCCCTCCAGGGGCCCCTGCCCGACTTCTTTGAACCCTCCCCTCCCCCACTACCCTACAGGCATTCCCTCGGTTTTTCTGTGTCCTTGTGTAGGTGATGAATGGTAATCAAAGCTTATTACGCACACAGAATCGCTCCTGACGAATGGGTCTCTCCCCTTTCAGCCAACAGAGAGAATTCCGTGTTTCAGGTTGTCCTCGGCCTCCAGAGCGAACAATCAAGAGCTGAGGGTGCCAGACTACTTTCCTCACTGACACTGTACTTCCTACGTGTTCTCAGATTCCCTGAACAGAATCCGGGGGCCTGAGGACCTGCCTCCTCAAGATGTGGGAACAGGGTCAAAGAGAGAGAGAGAGAGNCAGATGGGAAAACCCAGGCAGAGACAGCCTGCCTGCGACCTATGAGAGCCAAGTCTGCACGGCCCCCACCCCCAGCCCCCTCAGTGAGGGAGCTGAAGATTGGGGTTGGGGAGGCAGCTGGTGAGACCACGTCCGCCGGTGCTGGGGTCCGTATCCTGGGGTGGGGCCGCGGAAGGGACGGAGGGTCTGCAGACAGGGGCTCCTTCTGGCCTCGGGCAGCCTCCCTTTGGTCTGCAGTACCGGCAGCCTGGCCTTGCGGAGTGGGGAGAGTGTGCCTTGCCGCAGAACCACACCTGAGGGCCAGCCGGGAGTGCAGAGGAGGAGCTGGCCCGACGGGCGGGGCCTCGCGAATGGGCAGGGGCCAGTGCGCCCTGGTCCCCAGCACAGGCTGCAGCCAAGAGCCGGGCCGCACTCCAACCTTCTGGGCCAAGTGCACGCGGAGCCCGTTGGTCTGAGGGACCGAGGGGTTCATCCCGCCCTCTGGGATTCGGGGCCAGGCTTGGCCCGGTGACCGCTGGGGAAATCGAGACCGGCCCCCATGCTGGACTGCATAGGTCCCGCGGCCGCGCCACCGAGGGGTCCACCACGCGAGCGGCCCGCTGACAATTGAGCGGCCAAAGCAGATTAACCCGGGTGTTAATCCCCGCTAATGGCTTCAGAATCCCCGGCGCCCGGCGGCTAAGCCGGCCTTTCTCCGCGGCGCGGCCGGCCCTCCCCAGCGGCCTCAGCCTGCGGCCGCGCGATGCTATCTCAGCCCCGCGGCACTAATCCCCGCGCTCGCTTTCTTCCCGGGCCCGCTCGAGATCGGCCGATCGGCGCTTGATTATGGCCGCTATCGAGGGCCTCTTTGTGCCGCCGGCCCTAAATCCCCTAATTCCGTGATAAAGGAGGCATTAGCGGGCATTCTCTGCAGAGAAGCACCGGGATGAAAGAAAGCAATCAGGGAGTCCTGATGGCCTGGCCGCCCGGCCGGGAGGGGCGAGGTGCGCGCAGCGCGGAGACGCGGAGGTGGCGCCCCACTCCCGTCCCGGCCGCCCACGCCATCCACGAGCTGCGCCCTGGATACCCCCCCCCGCCCCCCCGGCTCCACCCTCCCTGGCACGGCAGAAGAGCCGTGCTCGCCGTCTCCCCTCTAGCCGCACGTTGGCGTGAGCTGGGACCTGACTCCCAAACTCGCCCTGGGCCATGCTGGGCCCGCCTGGCGCCCCAGCCTCTGACTGTCCGAAGCCAGTGGTTTTTCGGGCCTGAGGTCCTGCCCCTTGGGCCCTGGTGCTCCTCCCGCCCCCTCCGCCCTTCCTGGAGGCCCCGCCCCCACCAGCCACCCCCTCTTTGGCACCGACCAGTTTTGACCAGTCCTGGAAGCAACTTGGTCGGCTTTTCAGTCCGGGAGGCAGAAGTGAGGGCGGCCAAGAGCCACTGGGACCGTGGAGGGGCTGTGCAGGGGCAGGTGGGGTGAGCAGGGGAGGCCGCTGGACCCGGCCGAGAGAGCTGGGCCGCTGGCGGAGCTGGTCTGCCTCCTGGGCAACGGGAGGGAGGGGGCAGCCGGATAGAGGTGTCGGGGTCCAGGGGCCGGAGGAGCACCTCGTGATCCTCTTATCCTGAGCAGGGGAGCGCCGTAATTGGATCTATGTGCAGAGAGAGGGGGTCAGGCCAGGAAAGTGGCCAGGAGTACGTCGGAAGGCCGGTGTGGGGCCCAGGTGGCCGGGCATCCGCACCAGTGCTGAGGGCGTTGTTAGCACCAGCGAGGTGCGGGCGTGGATGGGTCAGTGTCCCACATGGAGCCTGGTGCTCAGGCCGCTCTGAGGGCAGGGGGTGTCAGGGAAGCGCGTGGGTGACTGGTGGAATGGTGGGCCATTTACCAAGGGGGATAGTGGGCACGTGTGGACCTGGAGGCGGCTGGGGCTCTGTCCTGACCACTTGAGTGCCCAGCTCGCCCATCTTGCGCCCCTGGTTAGAACCCAGTGGTGGCCCAGCTGCGTCCACCTGGGAACGTTGCCCTGGGTGATGGGGCCATGTGCATGATGGGGACTCAAAGCTGGAGCCTGCATCCTGAAGCCACCCGTGTCCCTCCCGGTGTCTCCCGGGCTGGGCTTCCTGGGACACTTGCCTCTGACCCACGTGCCTTCCTGCAGAGCCTCCCTGCCCCTCCCCCGGCTCTGCCCTGCTGCCAGGCTGGCCCCCACGCCCCCGCCCCCGCCCCCCGTTGGTGAGCTTCCCAGCAGGCAGTGCTCTCAGTGTGCAAACCTCCATCGTTAGTCACCCTGTGCTTCTGTGTGCCCCCAAAGAGATGCCGAGGCCCTCAGCCTTGGCATTGACCCCTCCTGGATTCTACTGGTCATATCCAGTGTTCCCAAGTTTTCTTTAAAATATATTGTCAGAGTTTATCATTGCTATCCATGGGAGGGTTAGTCCAAAGCAAGTGACTACCATTACAGGAAGTGTTAACTGGGCTCACTTATTTTAAATATCTTTTGAGGCTTTGCTAAATTGGTAAGTTGCTAGGTTTTTTTTTTTTTTTTTTTTGGCCAATGATGGAGCTCGAATCCGTTTCCTCTACCATCAGGAACATGAGAGTGCCCCCTGTCCCCACTGTCCAGCCATTTACTGGAGATTCTAGCCAGGGACCTGGCAATGCAGCAGACACAGGCTCAATCCCTGGGTCAGGACACTCCAGCGTTCTTGCCTGGAGAACCCCACGGACAGAGGAGCCTGGCAGGCTGCGGTCCACGGGGGGTGCGCAGAGTCGGACAGGACCTCGCAGCACACCCTAGCCAGGAGCTCAGGTCAGAAACTGGAGCAGCGGCGTCAGCGCTGGAGAGGAAGAAGGGATGTCTGTCCATAAGCGCCGTGCTCTCGTGTACAGAAAACCTTTTAAATCCACAAAACCTTGTTAGAATAAAATTCTGCAGGTTGCAAGATACAAGATCAAGGTACAAAATCACTTGTATTTCTATACACTTGCAGTGAGCAGTCCAAAAATGAAATAAAATCGTTCCATTTACAATAGTACCCCAAAGAACAAAATGCCGATGGATAACTTTAATCAAAGAAGTGAAAAAAAAGAATGTGTACTCTGAAAATTACAAACACTACTGAAAAAAATTCCAGATGATCTAAGTAGCTGGAAGAAGTCCTATGTTTATGGACTGTTACTGTTGTTTACATGGCAAGACTCCCCAAATGGATCCTCAGATTCAATGTAATCTCTATCAAAATTCCAGCTGATCTCTTCGAATAAACTGACGAGCTGGCCCTGAAATTCACACGAAAGTTCAAGAGAACCATAATAGTCAAATCAATGTGAAAAAAAAAAAAAAAACCCTGCAGAACTGACACTTCTCAATCTCAACCGCAAAGCTCCAGTAATCAAGACAGTACGGGTAAGGACCTCCCTGGTGGTACAGTGGATAAGAGTCCACCTGCCTATGCAGAGGACACGGGTTTGACCCCGGGTCCAGGAAGACCCCACATGCTGGGAGCAACCAAGCCTGCAAGCCCCAGCTACTGAAGCCTGCGTGCCTACAGCCTTTGCCCCGCAACGAGAAGGCGCTGCAGGAAGAAGCCCCACTCAACACAGCTAGAGAGAAGCCTGTGCAGCCAGGCCAGGGCAGCCGATAACAAATAAATAATAAAGCAGTTAAAAGAGACAGTGCGGGTAGACATGGGGGTCAGTGGAGCAGGACTCAGAATCCAGAAACAAGTCCTCATGTTTATGTCAGTTGATTCGCAACTGGGTTGGGGGGTACAAGTCAACGGGGAAAAGAATAATCTTTTCAGCCAATGGGACTGGGACAACTGGATATCCAGATGCGAAAAATGAAAGTTGGGTCTTTACCTACATCATAGACAAAATTTAAAAGGGGTCAACGTCAGAGCTGCCCCGCGCAGGTCTGGGGCCGGTCCTTCAGCTGGAGCTACTCTCGTATCCGCTTCCTGTGGCTGCTGCAGCGAGTGTCCCCAGATGGAGAGGAGCCGTCACCCAGCTGCAGGACCCGGCCTCAGAAGCCACTGCCTCCTAGCGGTTAGAAGAGTCACTAAGCCAGCGCACATACAAAAAAAGGGGGGAGTAGATTTCACCTCTTGAAGGGAGGCGTGCAAGGATTTGCTGACAGGTTTGAAGAGCGTCACACTGGGCTGGGTGGGCTGGTGGAGAGGTGGCATGTCCACCCAGGCAGGTAGGTGCATAGGTAACCCATTTCTCAAGGTGGGGAGTACCAGCAGGGGGTGGAGGTTTCCAGGAGATCCTGAGTCTCTCCCAGGCACAGTGACTGAATGTTCCTTGGTCCTGAAATGGGACACGGAGCAAGTGCTTAGGGAGACGCCAGCCTGGAGCAGAGGGAGCTGTCAGGCCAGAGGTATCACCTGCGGGGTCCTTGCCGCAGAGGTGGTGTCTGACGCTTCGAGGTTGTAGGAGGTCACCAAGGGTGAGGATGGAGAGGGCTGAAGGAACCCCGGGACCCAGCCTTCCTGGCCACTGGCCCCGGAGCCCCCATCCTTAGGGAGGTGGCTTTGATGGGTTGTTGACTCCCAGGCGCCTCTCTGATCCACTGGTTCTGTGAGGGAAGTTGGCTGGGAGACGTTTCTAGGGGAGCAGGGGGACACACGGGAGGAGATGGGAGGTCTGGGGGTGGTGGTGGCCATCTCGCAGCCGTGAGGTGGGCCTCTCACAGAGGCGGTGGCTCCTCCCTGGAGTCCCAGGCGGCCTGTGTCAGGACTCTGTGACAGCGAGTCCGCGCGTTCTGTGGCTGGAAGTCTAGAGTCCTCACTGACACCAGGGTGGGATCAACAGGGGAGCTTGAGGAGGGGCGTGTGAGGCAGGAGGAGAGGCAGGAGGCTGCGTGTTGCCCTTCCGTTCACGGAGGCCCCTGCCCAGCGGGGATCGAACCTCACACACAGTGACTGGTTGAGCCCACAAAGCATCTGAGAGTTAGGTCGTGATGATGTCAGTTCAGAGATCTGGAAACCGAGGTACAGGGCGGGTGGAGCCAGGAAGGGACAGCTGGGGCAGAAGCCCGGCTGTCTGCGGCCCTTGCCTGCCAGCCGCACACTGACTTTTCGGCGGTCTGGAGACGCCCTGAAGCAGAAGTCCCGGCCGGCTCTCCAAGGCTGCCTAGATGAAGGTGCCACAGGCTTCCTGGAATCTGGCAAAGTGCCGGTCGGTCCCCAGCGATGGTGAACAGAATGACCCTGAGCGGGGGTGAAGAGTAGGGGTATGGGCACCAGTCAGCTCCCAGGAAGCCTGGCTCTGCGGAGGGTGGGGGGTGATGATGGATCGGGGGTGGATTCTGGGACACGGAGGGAAGCAGACGGTCCGTTTCTGCGGAGCCCCCAGTAGCGCCCGGCGGGCTCGTCCCCCAGGAGAGAAGGCAGACGACTGAAGGCACAGGCTGCCGGTGTGGGGATGGTCAGAGACAGCTTTCCGCCTGCGCCCCGTCTCCTCCCCGAGGCTGAGATCCAGATCCTGAGTTATGGGAGCGGCCAGTCGGGCTGAGCGCGGCGGGAGAGCGAGGTTGCCCAGGGTGCTGGGCCCCGTTTGAGGTCGGACCTCAGGACACTGCCATTTGGGGGTTTTTCCAGTCTCGCTCCTCCGCCCCTGTAGGGCGCGGAAGAAGACGAAGAACCCGCCCTGGGCGCGGTGGGTACGGGACCGGGCGCCCAGGGCTTGCCGGGTAGGGGTGTCCTCCAGCCGCTGGGCCGGGGCCGGCGGGCCGTGGGGGCGGCCCTGCGCGCGTCCTCCAGCCTTGCGGGTCGAGGGCAAGGGATCGGGGCAGGGGGCTCCCCGCCGCCCCTCCCGCCGCCGCCGCCGCCGCCAGGGATTAGCCCGCTCCTGGCCGCGCGGCGGGATTAGCGCGAGTGGACGCGGCGCCCGGCCCGGGGATTACGGCGCGGACGCCCCCGCCCCCCGACGGATATATTCCTGCGGCGGCGGCGGTGAGCGGACGGCATGGCGGCGGCGAGGGGCGCGGCGGGCCGCGGGGCACCCGGGCGGCCCTGCCCCTTCTCCATCGAGCGCATCCTCTCCGGCCTGCCCGAGCGCAGCCCCCCAGCCCGGGCCGCCCGCCCGCCGCCGGCCCCTGACCGCCAGAGCTCCTCGGAGCCGGGGGAGCCCGGGGCGCCGGAGGCCGCGCGCTGCGCCTGCTGCTGTTGTTGCGGCCCCCGCGGGCCCCCGGAGACAGACGCGCGGCTGGGTGAGTGCACTCGGGGCGCGCGGGCTGGGTGGGCGGGCTCGAGGCCCCCGGGGCGAGGGCGCGGGGCGAGGGGAGCCCAGCACCCCGGCCCGCGCCTCACCGCGCCCTCGCCCCGCAGGCGCGCGGCTGGCGTGGCCGCTGAGGCTGGCACCGGCGGCGCCCTTGCCCTGGGCCGCGCCCCCCGGGGGCCCCGGGGCGCAGCCAGGCGCGGGGGTTCCGGGCCCGCCGCGGCGCACGCGACGTCACCGCACCATCTTTAGCGAGGAGCAGCTGCGGGCGCTGGAGGCCCTCTTCATGCAAAACCAGTACCCCGACGTGGGCACGCGCGAGCGCCTGGCCGGCCGCATCCGCCTGCGCGAGGAGCGCGTGGAGGTGGGTGCTCGCCGCCTCGGGAGAGCCAGCTCTGCCAGGCGGGCGGAGGCGCCGAGGCCCGGGGGCTGAGGGGCGGCCGGCGGGGCGGGGCCGCGGCGGAGATCAGGCTCCCTTAGTTTTAAACACCCCACCCACCCCTGACGAATCCAGCCCGCGTCCGCGCCCTGGAATTCGGGGCACTCGGAAGAGCGCGGGGCTGCTCGAGGGGCACCGGCCGGGGAAGGCGGGGGATTCGGCCCCGGGCCTTCGGCAGCAGGTGACAGACGATGGAGCAGCCGCCGGAGGCCCTCGTCCCCCTGCACTCGCGTCCCGAAGACGCGGCCGGTGCGCTTGGGACCCGCGCGCGACCTGGGCCTGCGCTGGGCCCGCCTGAGCGCCCCTCCCCCTCAGGTCTGGTTCAAGAACCGCCGGGCCAAGTGGCGACACCAGAAGCGGGCGGCAGCTTCCACGCGGCTCCTATCCGGACCCAAGAAGCCCCCGAGGGAGAGCTGCTGACGGCTCCAGAGTTACCTGCATTGGCCTCCGGGAGCTGCTTCTCGGGGACGGGGGTCCTTGATTCCTCACTCTGGAGGGTTCCATGCAGGTGTGCCGGCCTCCATAACAGCGGGCGGCCTCTGTCACCCTGTGGGGCCCAGCCAGTTCAACTGGGGAGCGTGCTGTGCTCTGCCATCCTGCCCCCAGGGTGACGGGCAGCGTGAAGACAAGGCTTCAGTGCCCAAGTGGGCGCCTGGCAGCTGCTCCTCCTGGCGCTGGGACCTTGTTCTGCCCCTTCGCAGGTCCTGCAGGGAGTGGGGGTGGGCGGCATCTGGCAGGAAACACAGTCCCTCCCAGGACCCTCCGAGGCAGGCGAGCCTGGAGAACACGGCGCTGGGGTGCCAACCAGGACAGCTGCCTTCGCCCCCCCCCCCAACACACACACAGGGTGCGCACTTCCAGCTGTCTCCATGACTTCTGGCCTCATCCCTGGAGATCGCACAGCCTGCCTGCGGGGCTTCCCCCCAAGCTGGGACACCCCACCCTCCTGGTCCCAGCCCTTGCCGGCTGACTGCCTTTTTGTCAAGGTGTGGGGCACCTGTGATCAGAGCTCTGCGCTCCAGGGACCAGCCGCCATGCTGCCCTCCTGGTTTTCCCTTTCTCTCCAGCTGTTGGGTAAGCCACCAGCAGCTGCCAGGAACACAGGCGTCCTCGAGGCGGAGCCCACACTCTCCCACTCAACTCCATCCGCGCCGTGGTCTGTCTCTTCCACCCTCAGCCTCCAGTCCCAGCTCCATCCCACGGTTACACCTGCCCCCAGGCCTCTCCCCTATGCTAGGTAGTTATGTCCAGCTGTCCCTTTGACAGCTCCATTTGGAAGCCCAGGGCTTCCCTAGTCACTCTGTCCCCGGCAGCTCTTGCCAGGCATCCCAGGCACGTGAGCCAGAAAGCTAGTGGCACACATCCTGCCTCCTCCCCTCCCTCACCCATGAAGCCCAGGCCAAGGCGATGAGCTCCCCAAACAACCCCAGAATCTGCCTTCTCCCCAGCCTCGATTGCACCAACCTGATGAGAACTACCGTCCCCTCTCTCTTTGGCCATGCAGTTGCCTTCAGTTGGTCCATCTGCACCCACTCTGATTCCTCTGTGACTCATTCTCATAAAACTCAGCATGCAAGTCCGAACCTGCCTCTCCCCTAACTACAGCACTCCCAGGGCTCCCACGGCTCACAGAACAAAGACAAAACTCCTCGCTGTGATCCATGACCCGTAACCCACAAGGTCGGTGCAGCCTGGCCCTCCACTGTGGGCTCCCACCCTGCTGTTCCTTGCACTGTGTCTCCTCCCACTGGTCCTTTGCACACGCTCTCCCCTTCCACATGGTCATCAATGCCTGTCCATCCTTTGGGTCTGCAACCACCCCCTTCCAGGGGAACGTCTCCCAAGTGTCCCCTAGGTAGATGCCCTGTGGGTAAGATGGCCCCTGGGTGGGATTCGTTTTCCTCGCGCCTGCACGCTGTTTGTTTGTGGGGTGGTCTCCTGCACCTCACACTCAGCTCCACGAGGGCAGGAACCATACTGTGGAGTCCCCACTGAACTGTCCTGAATCCTTCTGGGGTGGAACTTGCCTGACGTAATTTACAACCTCCTTTTGGAAAGAAACGATTGTTCCTGGAAAATGCTGAGACAATTTTCTTGTCCATTTCAATAAGGACCAGCTTTCTGGGAAACCAACTCCGGCATTTAGAGACCAAATATTTCTTTTCTTGCATAAACTTTGAATAAAAACTTTGAAGCGCAAGTATACCCAACGTTTCTGAAGCGTGTGTCTTTGTTAATAGCATAGAAGTGTATATGGTGATTAGGGTAGGGTAAAGTCACTCAGTCGTGTCCGATTCTTTGCGACCCCGTGAACTATAGCCCACCAGTCTCCTCTGTCCATGGAATTCTCCAGGCAAGAATACTGGAAGGGGCTGCCATTCCCTTCTCCAGGGGATCTTCCCGATCCAGGGATCGAACCCGGGTCTCCCTCACTGTAGGCAGACGCTTTACCACCTGAGCCACCAGGGAAGCCCGTATAGTGATTTCTTGCCAGAAACTGGAATTTCAAGGCCTTCGGATTCCGCAGAACTGGAGTTTTTCAGGGTTAGCGGGAGCCACACGCTCCTAGCCCCTACCACAGCGCCCTCTGGCGTCCACAGCCCAGAGAGTCGTGACCAGAGCGGGGCGAGACGAAGACCACAGCTCCCATGAGGCGCAGGGCTCGCGGTGACGTCAGTACGTCGGCGAGCGCGGCTCGCCCATTGGGTGGCTGTTTCAGGCGCCTGCGCACCTGGTGCGCCCCGCCCCCGCCCCGCCGCGACTGCGCCGCCTGGGCGCTGCTGGGATGGCGATGGCGTCGCCGGGCCCGCCGGCGCGCTCCCAGCTGCTTCCCGCGGCGTCGGGCCCCCGGAGGAAGCGCGCAGCCAGCGAGGCTGGGGCTGCGATGGGCCGGCAGCGGGTCCTGGACGAAGAGGAGTACATTGAGGTAGCCTTCGGCGCCGACGCCCGCGACTTCCGGGCCCCGCGCTCCCCGCCCCGCGCTCCCCGCCGGGTCCCGACGCTCCGCGCTCATCTCCGAGGCCGTGGGGCAGCCTGAATCTTCGCTCCCGGCGTGTGGACAGGCGGGGGGCCGAGCTGGCGGAGTGTGGGGCGAGCTGTCCGCGCTGTCGGGGGGCTGCAGGGGTGGGCGTGTGCACCCGGTGAGGAGCCGGAGAGACAGGCCTTTGTCAGGCGGTTGGCA
The DNA here is from genome assembly GCA_006410615.1 of Neotragus moschatus. Taxonomy (NCBI): domain Eukaryota; kingdom Metazoa; phylum Chordata; class Mammalia; order Artiodactyla; family Bovidae; genus Neotragus; species Neotragus moschatus. Next base: position 169,223 of record SJYA01003506.1, on the reverse strand, counting down.
GGGGTCTGGACAGCCGCGGAGAGGCCTTCTTGGGCAGCGGTGGTGGTGGGAGCTAGAGCCGGGGGCCCCGCAAGCCGGCTGCCACGGTGGCAGCATCGATGAGCGGGTGCGCCTCCTGCCAGCGCCCCACTGCAGCCATGCAGGAGGTGCGAGGAGGTCACTCAGGTTTGGGAGGCCAGTGGGGTGGGCAGGCAGGTGGTCTTAGTGGACAGCTGGGCGTGCAGACGCGCAGCTCAGGGGCGAGTCCGGTTGGAGGTCTGAAGCTGGGAATCTCCACCCATGCTGGTGGTGGGGTGAAAGGCTCAGATTGGAAATAGGAGGCCGTGGGCGGGGTGAAGGTGGCAACAGCCAGGTTGGTTCAGCTGACGTGGAGGTGAAGGCGGCAGAGGACGAAACTGAGAGAGACAGAAGGCTTTGAACGTGCCCGTGGTCAGGACTCGGTGGTCTCACTGCTGCAGGTCCGGGTTCAACCCTGATCGGGAGCTAAGATCCCATATCGCATAAGCGCACAGCGTGGCCAAAAGGAGAAGGGAAGCGTTCCCAAGCCCTGGGGATCTTTGGGCTGGATGGAGGTTGCGGTTCCAGCACGCACCTCGTGGGGTAAGCGGCCGGGGGAGGCAGATGGAGCCTCTGACTTGTGTTCTGACCTGTCCTTCAGGGCCTGCAGACAGTCATCCAGAGGGACTTCTTTCCTGACGTGGAGAAGCTGCAGGCACAGAAGGAGTACCTGGAGGCTGAGGAGAATGGAGACCTGGAGCGCATGCGCCAGATTGCCATCAAGTTCGGCTCTGCCCTGGGCAAGACGCCCCGAGAGCCCCCGCCGCCCTGTGAGAGGAGTCCCGGGGGCCGGGCACAGCTGCCCGCTGAACCCAGACTTCAGGCCCCCTGACCCCACCCCCTTTGTCCCCCAGATGTCACACCGGCCACGTTTGAAACCCCTGAGCTGCACACAGGCCCCAGCATGGTGGGCAGCAAGGCCAGGGCCCGGGGCCGCGGCCTAGAGGACGGTGACGGTGAGTAAGCGGCCCTGGCGACGGTGGGCTTGCCTGGGGTGCTCCCGACGCCTGTGCCCTGGGAATCTCGCGCCCCGTCTCCCGGCAGCTCACTGTGCCGCAGGGGACCTGCTGCGGTCTCATGACTCTTAACGCCCAACACCCCATCTTGGCCCGAGCCAGGGCACACGCTTCACCGGCCTCCAGCGGATGGGGAGGTGGGCGGCTCCTGCTGATTGCATCCCCAGGGGTGTTGTCTGGCGGCGTGGGGTCTCACGGACAGACCCATGGCCAGGCAGAGGGTGCCCGGGGCTGAGCGGATGCACAGTGGCGTTCATGCTGTGGCATCCTGGACAGGAGAGGCTGCAGAGGAGGCGGCGGCGGAGCCCCTGCCCAGCCTGGACGTCTTCCTGAGCCGGTACACCAGCGAGGACAACGCCTCCTTCAGGGAGATCATGGAGGTGGCCAAGGAGAGGGGCCGGGCGCGCCACTCGTGGCTCTACCAGGCCGAGGAGGAGTTTGAGAAGGTGCCTGGGGCAGGGCGGTGGTGCCCTCTCGGGGTGGGCTTCCTGGGCTGGGGCTCGAGGCCTCCCTGACCCTCGCCCCCCGTGACACAGAGGCAGAAGGACAGTCTCACCCTCCCGTCAGCCGAGCACCAGGCAGTCGAGAACGGCCAGGCCGGAGTGGAGACCTGGAAGTACAAGGCCAAGAACTCCCTCATGTACTACCCAGAGGGTGAGCCTCCGGGACAGGGCCTCCGGGGTGTGTGTCGCTGCCCCTGGGGTGGTCTGTGAGCGGAGTCAGCACGAGTGTGCACCCCACCCCAGCCGCGCCCAGGCTGTGCTCCGTGGGGACCAGCTCGCCTCCCTTGGGCCTGCTCCCCTGACACCGAGGGCTCTGCTCTCACCGCCAGGCGTCCCCGACGAAGAGCAGCTGTTCAAGAAGCCACGGCAGGTGGTACATAAGAACACCCGCTTCCTCAGGGATCCCTTCAGCCAGGCCCTCAGCAGGTCGCAGCTGCAGCAGGCAGCCGCCCTCAACGCGCAGGTGAGGGCCAGGCCAGCACCTATCTGCTCAGGCATCCGTGGGCTCAGCAGGGCTTGGCGGTGCGGGCGAGGCTGGGTCTGTTCTCTGTCCGGGGGTTTGAAGTCAGATCCTGCCTTGGTTAGACAGGTGAGTCAGGTGTGTGCCAGCCCGTGGGGCAGAGGCATGAGAAAAGGGAGACAGCGTGGAGCCAGACTCTTGAGGTGGCAGACCCCAGAGCTTCCAACCCTGGGGGTGGTTCAGGGCTGCGACTCCAGTGATTGGGGGTTGAAGGGGAAGCCGGAGCGGGGGTGCTGTTTGGGAGGTCTTCACAGATGCCTTGACCCACTCCCTGCCCCGGGCCTGAAGTCGGGGCCCCCGAAGGTGGCACGTGTCGAGGTGGCCCTCGTGGAAGGCCGGGCGCGTCCCTTGGCCACTGCTCCGACAGGTTCTCAGGCCTTGGCGGCGCTGGGTCCTCCTCCCTTGCCCTGGGCTTGCACAGTGTTGGCACCTCGGCCCACGGCACAGCCTGGCCCTGACCCCACCTCCCCCCACCCCCGGCTCCAGCACAAACAGGGCAAGGTGGGCCCGGACGGCAAGGAGCTCATCCCGCACGAGTCCCCCCGAGTGGGCGGCTTCGGATTCGTCGCCACGCCTTCTCCCGCCCCTGGTGAGAGACGCACCCTCTGCTGGGGTGGGGGGTCGCCTGGCTGGCCACGGCCTCTTCTGGGCTTGCCCACACCCTGTGGCCCAGGGTCCCATCCGTGCAGCGCTGGGAGTGAGAAGGGCTGTGAGCCCTGGGCGCTCAGATGGGCCCGACCTCAGACGCCTGGGGCCAGTGGGGCCAGCTGCTCTGCCGGGTGGTCCCTGTGCCTCACCTGAGCGTGAAGGACAGCCTGGCTCGGTGAGCAGTGATGCTGGGGATATTGGGTGGGCACCATCTGGTGTGGCCGCGTGTGGGGAAGCCAGGCTCAGCCTGCAGGAAGCTGCGTGAGTCCCCTGCAGGTGGGCAGGACGGGGCTGAGGGACCCCGGGGGCCTGCACGCCTCTTAGGGTGCCCACTTGTGCTCCTCCTGGGTGTCGGCCGGGGGTCCTTGTCAGTCTTGGGTTACGCTATTCAGCCGTGGGGTCTCACGCCAGCGGGCGTGCGGGGCTGACGTACCTAAGTGAGGTCACGAGGCTTGGGGCAGCCTCCTAGGTGTGTGCTGGCTTCCAGGCCTGGGAAGGCACCATGGTCTGGTCAGGCTCGGGGTGGGGGCTTCACCTGGAAGGCTCCGGATCTCCTCCCTAAGGGCGGGGTCCCGTGGGTGTCACCCAGGGGTCCCTAGCCCTGTGCTAGCCTGAGGGTCCAGCCCCCCAGCCCGGCTTCTCCGGAGGTCCCTCCATCAGGCTCAGCCCAGTGGACCAGGCTCTGGGCCAGCTGCGTGGACCCTCTCACAGCCAGACGCACCCGGGGTCCCACCCTGGGAAGGAGAGGGGCCAGTGGCCCGCCTTGGTGGCCCCTGGCCTGAGCTGTGGGTGCTCCACGTGCAGGTGTGAACGAGTCCCCGCTGATGACCTGGGGGGAAGTCGAGAACACGCCCTTGAGAGTGGAAGGGTCAGATACGCCCTACGTGGACAGGACGCCGGGGCCAGCCTTCAAGGTGGGTCAGCACAGTGGGCTCACAGTGGGGTCACACGGTGAACACGGGGTCTGTTGCACTCCCATGGCTGTGCACAGAGGACGGGGCTTGCACCGGGGCAGGCGCCGTGGTTCCTTGTGGGATCTGGGCCTCCACTGGGACCGCTGTGGGTGGGGCTTGGGTCGAGTGGGGAGCCGCCATGGCCCATGTGAGCCTGCAGGCCCACAGGTCGGGGCTGTTCAGGGACGGGGTCTTGGGCCAGGAGCTTCTCCGTGTGCTGCAGCCTGCAACTGGGGCGGAGCCCGGACACCCCAGCGTCTGTGGGAGGTGGCCCAGCTGAGTTCTTGCAGAGGGAGGCCTCTGGGCACGGGGGACCCAGACCAGGTCCTGGCCAGGGTCCCAGGAGCAGTCAGGGTGGGAGTTCCCGAGGCTGGACACTTACAAGGGAGACCCTCTGTAGGGCAGGTGGGCAGGGGAGCAGGGTGGCAGGTGGTTTGTGGGGATGGGAGGCCCAGGAAGGTGCCAGCAAGTGGCTGCTCGTGCCCAAGGGGCTCTGGGAAGGCGGGTGCCTGCACTCGCCAGGTTTGTGGGGGAGGCCCCTGGAGCCTGGGGGCACTGTTCGGGCCAAAGGGTTCAAGGTCATTTCACCTGCTCCAAGGCCCCTAAGAACCAGCTTGGGGTCTGCAGGGCGGGGTTCCCTCGGGCCGGCAGCACCCGGTGAGGTGTGGAGACACAGTCACCGTGGCGACAGGCGTCACAGCAGCAGCTTCAGGAGCAGGGAGCTGTGGGCCAGGGGCCGGGGGCATGTGATTGCCCGTACAGTGGTGATCCATCAGGATCCCGGCTCACCCACGGGGTCCTCAGCCTGGGATGTAGCAATAGCCGAGCAAAGCCTGGGGCGCCGCTGTGTGCCCCGAGGCGTTAAAGCTCGCCCCCGTGGCCAGCGGGTCAGGACCGAGCCCAATGCCGGGTCCCAGGCAGGTCCAGGGCCAGGGGGCGCCGGAGCCCTCTCCTCGCGGGCGTGTGGAGACAGCAGCAGCCAGGTCCTCCGTGTGCGGTGGGACAGGTTCAAGGGACGCAGGAACGCTGAGCGTTGAGACAGTGAGCGTGAGCCTCAGGCCCACACGCCAGGGAGGCAGGAAAGGGGCGCCCACACCTCAGCAGAGGGCGTGGGCACTGGGCCCTGGCGCCTCTCAGCGCAGCGGGAGCCCTCCAGCTCTGACTGCAGCCGACCCCCAGACGGCGGGAGGGTACGCGGTGCACTAACAGCTGGCACGCTGCGCCAGTGAGAGGAGCCCGAGGCCGCGGGGATTCGGGCCGGGTCATGCACCGTGAAGTTCTCTGAAGAAACGCAGACACGATCGCACCTGGTGGCCGCGGGGAAGCAGGCTGAACAGGCCCTTTCCCGGACGGTGCTCCCAGTGCTTGGCTGCGTAGTGCCGGCTTCGTGAGAACCCGGCCCGGGGGTGGGCTGCTCAGGGGCTGGGGGCTGGGGAGGCTGACGCCCCGCGACGAACGAGCCTGGTCTGCCATCCTGTAGATCCTGGAGCCGGGCCGCAGGGAGCGGCTGGGCCTGAAGATGGCCAACGAGGCCGCCGCCAAGAACCGGGCCAAGAAGCAGGAGGCCCTGCGGAGGGTGACGGAGAACCTGGCCAGGTGAGGGGCGGGCCTCGTGCTGCGGCCGCACGCTCGGCACCGGGGTCTGAGCCCGTGGCTGCGGCTTCGAGCTGGGCCCTTTCCACGGCGTCCGCAGTGCCCCTCACACACGCCTAGTCCCCCTGGTTGCGCGTTTCTCGGGGATGTCTTTAGGCCTTGTCCCGCGTAAGCTCCCATCCGCCCATGGAGTCAGCGTCATCACCCCACTTGGAGACGGTCGGAGTCTCCTGCAGCCCCATGGCCCAGGCCACGGCCATTCAGGATCCCAGCCTAGAGCAAGCACGTGTCCCCCAGGCATCTTCCCAGGGACTGAGGGGCCTGCTGCCAGGCGGGCCTGACCTTGCCTCTTGCCACGCCTTCCCCACTGCAGCCTCACCCCCAAGGGCCTCAGCCCCGCCATGTCCCCAGCCCTGCAGCGCCTGGTGAGCAGGACGGCCAGCAAGTACACGGACAGAGCCCTGCGGGCCAGCTACACCCCGTCCCCCGCCCGCGCCAGCCACCTCAAGACCCCGGCCAGCGGGCCCCAGACCCCGACGGGCACACCGGCCCCCGGCTCGGCAGCACGCACCCCGCTCAGCCAGGACCCGGCCTGCATCACGGACAACTTGCTGCAGCTCCCTGCCCGGCGCAAGGCCGCAGACTTTTTCTAAGGCTGGGCCCGGAGCTCCACAGAGCCTGCAGGGCAGCTCCCCGCCCGGCGCAAAGCCGCAGACTTTTTCTAAGGCTGGCACCGGAGCTCCACACGGCCTGCAGGGCAGCTCTCCACCCAGCACGGGACTCCGGCTTTTTGGGGCCAGATACTCTGTTCTGTAGAACCCCGCCCGTTCTATTTACCTGCCACTAAAGTGAGCCTTTGGCCTGACTGGGCTGCCTCTCTGCCCCAAGGCCACCTTGTGCCTGCGTCGCCCGCTCAGGGCCGCTGGGCGGTGACCTCGGGGGCTGAGGTGTCCAGGCTTTCCTGCGTGGCTTCCAGTGGCACCATTGGGCGGGGGGCCTGCCTTCTAAGCTGAGTCGGCCCCTCGTTCCCCCATGACCCCCACTTTCGTTCCTCTCGGGAGTCAGAGCCCTCAGCCATCATGCCTGCAGGTCTACAGGCTCCCTGGCCAGGCCAAGCCTGCGGGAGGCCCTTCCCAGTGGCCTCAGCCCTCACCTCCTTAGCGCCTGACTTCCAGCCGGGGCAGGGCTGACCCCGCCCCCTCGCTCCTCTGCTGGGGCCAGCTCCCCAGGAGGTGGGCTGGGTCTTTAAGCCTCGGGTGGGGTTGGGTCGTGCTCAGAGAGGCAGCGGGGGGTCTGCTTAGACTGGAGCCCATCATGCTGGGAGCAGGCAGGCCCCAGCAGGCCGCCCTCGGGCTCCCTGGGGTCCAGCTAGTCCTGCAAGTTCCTGGGCGGAGCCCTGGCTGGGGCCATGGGGTCAGGAAAGGGCTGCTTTTGATGCTTTGTCCCAGTAGGGAAGGGTGGGCGTGGGCCTGAGGGAGCCCCAGGAAGTGGGATCGGAGCTCTGGGGGGGCCCGAGTGAGAATCAGAGGGTACCCTCCAGGCAGGGCCATGCCTGGAGGGTGTGGGAGGGGGGCCGCCAGAAGTTCTAAAGGGCCAAAGGGCGGGCGTTGAGGATGGGCTGCCTGAGGGGCACGAGCGGGTGGGAGGGCAGTGGGGGCCTGGTGGGAGGCTACGGACTCCGTGCTCACGAGGCCGGCTCCCCGGGGCCCCCGGGCCTCAGGGAGTGGGTGCTGAGTCCCAGAGAAAAAGACTCCGCGCGCCTCTCTGCTGTACACCGTGGTTTATTTGGTGGTCAGGGTTTAAGGCCTCTGCTCCTAAGTGGAAGGAAGCTAATAGAACGTAATCAAAATAGTGGTTTAATTGACGGACTTTACTTGTTCTTGCACCTGTGGCTTCTTCGGCTCCTACCGCCCACTCAGCCCCCGGGGCCGCGCGGCGCCAGCCCCCCGGGCCCTCAGCACCGCTCGGTGCTCGCCTTCCCCACCTCAGCTCCGGAGACGTGGGGGTCCTTGGCCCTGGAGGCTTCGGCCAGCCGCTCCTCCACGCGGTCCTCGGTCTCGGGCACCACGAGCAGCCGGTGCTGGGTCTTGGCCCCCAGTTTGTGGTCGGGCCGGTGCTCGGGCCGCGGGTCCAGCTTGCAGTCAGCCCGGTACTTGCCCTCGCCCTCCCGCTTGAAGGAGGCAGAGGGCATGGCCTTGGGCTTGGGGGGCTGCAGCCACGCGTGGCTGAGGATCTCGTCGATGTGCAGGCGCCGGGTGACGTCCGGCTGCAGGATGCGGTAGATGAGGTCCTTGCACTCGCCGGTCAGGTGCTTGGAGCGCGGGAAGTCCACGCGGTGCTCCTTCTGGATGCGCAGCATCTTCTTGATGTCGGAGTCGTCGTACGGCATGGAGCCGCAGACCATGATGTAGAGGATCACGCCCAGGCTCCAGATGTCGTACACCTTGGGCTGGTAGGGGATGCCCTGCAGCACCTCGGGGGCCGCGTACGCCGCCGACCCGCAGAAGGTCTTGCTCAGCGTCAGCCGGCCACTGCCGTCCCGCAGGCAGCGCTTGGAGAAGCCAAAGTCGGACAGCTTGATGTTGAAGTCCTTGTCGAGGAGGAGGTTCTCGCACTTGAGGTCGCGGTGGACGACGTCCAGGTCGTGGCAGTACTTGACGGCCGAGGACAGCTGCCGGAACATCCTGCGGGCCACGTCCTCCTGCAGGGCCCCGCGGCACTTGATGAACTCGAGGAGGTCGCCCTGGACGCCCAGCTCCATGACGATGTAGATTCGGCCGTCGGACGTCTCAAAGATCTCGTAGGTCTTGATGATGGAGCGGTGGTTGACAGTCGCCAGGATGTCCATCTCCCGGGGCAGGAACCTCTCCACGAAGTCGCTGGGCGTCTTCTTGCGGTCGATGATCTTGACCGCCACGTTGAACTTGAGGCGCTCAGAGTAGGCGGACTTGACTTTGGCATAGGAGCCCTTGCCCAGGTTGATGCCCACGATGTAGCCCTTCTTCCTCAGGACCGCGGCATCGTCCATGGTGCCCGGAGCGGCCCGCGCCGCTGCCCTCTACATCCCCTCCCCACGTGGGCCAGCGGGCATCGTCCTCGCTTGCGCTGCGGGGAGCCGTCTGGCCAGGCTGGGCCTGCACTTGGAGGTGTGGAACGCCCAGCATTGTCCCCACGTGACTTCAGCCTGTGAAGTCATAAAGCCAGGCTGCCCAGAGTGGGAACTGGGTGGGGGACGGGCCCTGGAGCCCTGGAAGGCTGACTGGGCTGGCAGAGCCCCGTGGCCTGCCGGAAGGGAGGAAGCCGGCGCCCAGGACTGCTGCGAGCTCGGCGTGCCGCCCTGGGCTGAGTCAGGCTGGGGCCGCCCAGGTCCAGCCAGCGTGCCAGGCCCCTGGAGCGGATCCTGTCCCTCGAGGGAGGGCTGTCTTCCTGCCACAGCCTTGAGGCGAGATGAGCACCACCTCTGAGCCGGGCCTGGGAGGGGCTGCCCCAATCCCTGCGGGGGTGAAGGTGGCTGTCTAGGGTGGAGGGCAGCTCAGACTCTGATTGCCCAGCCCGGTGGCCTGGAGCCCTGGTGGGCTGGCATTCCGAGGGCAAGAAGAGTTGAGGTCCAGGCAGGGAAGGGCCTGGGGGAGGTGGCGTTGTGAGAATGGGTGGGTCCCGGCATCAGGGTCGGGTGATGTGGAGGAGAGGGTCGGGGGGTGGGGGCTGCAGGAGCCGCCGGGATCCGAGCCCCGCTTTAAGACAGGTCCTTTGAGAGCACATAGCCAAGGGCGGTCAGAGCCTGTCACCGGGCAAGGGGCGGCTGGCGGGGGCAGGCCGGTGGGGAGCACACACAGTGGGCGGGGCCCGAGGCGGGGGCTGGGGGCTGGGGAGAGCATCCTGGATTAGGTCACTTGGGCCTTTGTGATCACCGGGAGCTTGGGCAGACATGTCACCTTCGCGTCTTAGACGGTCTCTGCATCTGGAAACAGCGTCAACCTGCTTTGTTCTTGCCCCGGGAACCATGGCCCCTGTAGGCACAGGTCCTTCGCCAGCCCAGTGTTCACTTGTCCTCGCGGCCTGTCGCCAGGACAGGTGCTCGGGGGAGGGGGCGTCCTGTGTCTGGGTGGGTGGGAGTAACCCAGAAGCCCCGTGCCGGGGTTCAGCGGGGCTCGCCAGGTGCTGGGAGGGGAGCGTGTGCACACGCCTGGGCCGCACAGAGCTCCCTGCAGGAGGTCCACGTGGAAGGGCCCAGGCAGGGCAGCCAGGCCCAGGGGCCAGCAGCAGGGACCTGTCCAATGCCTGCGGTCTCCTGGGGGCTTCGGTAGGAACCAGTGGAACTATAGAGGGGCCAGCCACGAGGCGCCCAGGCCAGGCACCCTCCCCACCTGTCTCCCTCGCCCCCAGGACTCTGTCAGGGTTACCCTTTGCTGTGGCCTCTGGTTCTCCAGGGACGTCAGGCCTGCAGACTCAGGCGAGCCGAGCTGCAGGGGCCCTGCCCAGAATGTGCGTGCCGGACTGCTGGGGCCCCCGGGGCAGGGTCAGACTGGACAAGCTTCAGGGTGCTCCTAGCTGCAGGCCTGTGAGTGCCAGACGGCAGGCCCTGAGACGCTGTCCTTGGAGCTTTGAGGGTTGGCCTCAGGCCCCGGGTGACGGGAGTGGGCCCTGCCTTCCCAGGGCCCAAGGTGGCTCAGCGTCAGCCAGGGTGTGAGTGCCCTGCGGCTGGGCCGTGGCGGGCACACACAGCTGTGGACTCGGGGAGGCTGAGGGCTGAGGTCAGGCCCCGCGGAGGATGGGGACAGAGGTGCCGCAGAGGGTCTGCAGGGCCAGGCGGTGAGAGCCCAGAGGCCCCCCCGAGGGTCCCGGGGTCGCTGCGGAGGCCGAGCCTGTCTGGGGCAGTGGGGCGGCTCGCAGGTGCGACCGGCACCTCAGGCCACCTCAGGATGGCCTTGCAGTGGGGCCTGCTGCACGCTGGGTGGGTTCAGGTGGCCGCCCGCCCCCTCTGAACGGTGCCCCCACCTGGGAAACACAGCTTTTGCTCTTTCCTGAGGCCCCCACCGGGCAGCTTTGCCCCCAGGCCCCCATGATCGCTGCTGACCCGGGGAGGAGTTCGCAAGCCTCCTGGGGCGTCTGCATCCCCGCTGGCCCCACGCACTCTGGAACCCTGCTCCCCCACCGTGCGGGCTTGTGACTCCACCACCAGGACTGCTCCACCTTGGGCCTTTGCCCGCCTGCCCAGGCAGTGGCTGCCAGAGGCTTCATGTTTGGAAGCTGTGGCCCCTTGGCGGAGCCTGGAGAGGTGGACAGGGGCTCAGGGACCGGTCCGCCAGCAGGGCTGGGGCCCACGGTGAGCGGCCGGGCAGCCAGGAGGAAGCCTGATCCAGGAGGACCTCGGGAGCCAGGCGTGGAGATCCTTTCTCCAGGCAGGGGAGCCAGACTGGGTGCAGGAGGGGGGGCCTCGGCTACCGAGGGAGGTGACGGGAACGCAGGGAGGGGGCCCGGGCGGCCTCGCTGTGATGCCCAGGGGTGCCTGGCTGTGGCCGTGAAGCGGCTGAGTGGGGGGCGGGGCGGGGCAGGAGGAGGGGCCGTAGACACGGGCAGGCCTGTTCCCTTGGCGTGTCAGACCCGCAGGTGCACGCGTGTCCGAGCACAGGCAGATGGGAAGAGGAAGCGGCAGCTGCGCACGGGCAGGTGAGGGCCGCGCGGTAGGTGGGGCCTCCCGCGGCCTGCAGTGCCCCCACAGGCCTGCTGCCCCCGTGGACACCCTGGCCACGGGTGAGAGGAGGCCTGTTCCCCCTGCTCACCAGCATCCACTTACCCACGCTGCTGGGAGCGTCACTCCTGGGACAGCTAGCTGGGACCAGAGAGGACCAGGAGGATCCTGCTCAGTGATCGGGGGACGGGGGACGTGTAGGCCTGGGGGTGGGCCAGGCAGGGATGCTCCGGGCACTCTGGGGAATGGGGATACTCCCTGCACTGCAGGGAAAGGGGTCCTAGCTGGGTGTGGGGCAGACCCTGGAGCCAGAGCAGGAGGAGGGGAGGGGCCCCGAGGGAGGTGCCCACAGGCAGGCAGCATCGGGGGCAGTTGAGGGCCCTGAACGCCCGCCCCAGCCTCCCGGCCTGCAGCCCCTGTGCTGCCTCCCCGCCCAGCTCGGCACTTGTGGGCCCTGCGCTTGAAGCAGTGTCTTCCTCGCTTGGCTCTCCCCCTTCGTCAGCGCTGGACACAGGCTCTTTCCCCAGCGGAGGTGAAGCGTGGTGTGGCCCGTGGAGGGGGCCAAGGGGGTGCAGGGTCCTCTCCCCGGGTGACCGAAGCCTGCAGGATGCACACAGCGACCTCGGGGACTGCAATAATATAGCGATTTATTGCTGCTTTAGCCACGTGAGTTACCAAGTTCAAAGGGAGGGGAAGAAACTGACGAAAATAGCGGCACGTCCGGGACCCTCTTCCTTCTCGGCTGGTCCCGCGGCCTCTCTGGAGCTTGGGCTCGGGGCCCCGAGCTTGGCCTCATTCCCTGCCGGCCGCCTGGGCCGCAACAGGCGGGCTAGGCATGCGTCTCTGAAGGCTGCGGGGGCGCCCCTTCCTCGGTCTTGCTGGGCTGCTCGCCAGGCAGACCCACGGCTTCCGACTGCCGGGACACCTGCACCGTCGCCGTCTCCTCCTCGGGGCTGGGCTCAGGCCGGGGCTCGGGCCGCGCCTCTTCCCGGGGCTCCAGCTTGGTGGCGGACTTCTTGTCGGAGCTGGGTTCGGGGGTCCACGGGGGCTCGGCGGCCCGGGAGCTCTCGCCCTCCTTGTTGACGGCTGCGGAGGACAGGCCCCGGGCCTTGGGCTGCACCCAGCAGTGGCTGAGGATCTCGTCGATGTGCAGGCGCCGGGTGACGTCCGGCTGCAGCATCCGGTAGATGAGGTCCTTGCACTCGCCGGTCAGGTGCTTGGAGCGCGGGAAGTTGACGCGGTGCTCCTTCTGGATGCGCAGCATCTTCTTGATGTTGGAGTCGTCGTACGGCATGGAGCCGCAGACCATGATGTAGAGGATCACGCCCAGGCTCCAGATGTCGTACACCTTGGGCTGGTAGGGGATGCCCTGCAGCACCTCGGGGGCCGCGTACGCCGCCGACCCGCAGAAGGTCTTGCTCAGCGTCAGCCGGCCACTGTCGTCCCGCAGGCAGCGCTTGGAGAAGCCAAAGTCGGACAGCTTGATGTTGAAGTCCTTGTCGAGGAGGAGGTTCTCGCACTTGAGGTCGCGGTGGACGACGTCCAGGTCGTGGCAGTACTTGACGGCCGAGGACAGCTGGTGGAACTTCTTGCGAGCGTCATCTTCCTGCAGGGCCCCCCGAGTCTTGATGAACTCGAGGAGGTCGCCCTGGACCCCGAGCTCCATGACGATGTAGACCTTGCCATCTGACGTCTCGAAGATCTCGTAAGTCTTGATGATGGAGCGGTGGTTCAGCATGGCCAGAATCTCAATTTCCCGGGGAAGGAATTTCTCCAGGAAGTCCGTGGGGGCCTTCTTGCGGTCGATGATCTTGACCGCCACGTTGAACTTGAGGCGCTCAGAGTAAGCGGATTTGACTTTGGCATAGGAGCCCTCTCCCAAGTTGATCCCCATGATGTAGCCTCGTCGCTTGAGGACGGCAGCGTCATCCATGGTGCCGGGAGCGCCCAGTGCCCCTGAGGCTGCCCTCTACATCCCTGCGGGACATGAGCTGGTGCGTCCTCTACACCGTGGACAGAGTCCTCTGGGCTGCCCGGGCCTCCCGTCCCTGCCTCCTAGAGGCCAAGACTCTGGGGTGGAACGTTCAGCACTGTTTCCCGGGTGACTTCAGTGGGTGAAGTCATAAAGGAGAGGTGCCCTGCGGAACGGGTCTCCAGCCTGAGCCACTCGAACCTGGAGCCCTGCAGCAGACGGAGGGCCAGCGGAGCGTGGGGGCCAAGGTAGGAAGGGCCGTGGGGACTGCGTCGGCTGGCCCAAGCCTCCACACCAGAGCCAGGACTGCTGGGGGTGGGGGCGATGGGCTGATTTCCTGCACCCCAGGGCATCCCTGGAAACCCAGGGCAACCGTCCCAACCATCTAGATCTCAGCAGCAAACAGGAGACGCTCAACTGAGGACTGCCTGCGAGGGTTTAACAAGAGGATGTTCTCCCCACATGGAGCCGTGTCGAGAACCCTAAGTTCAGCCCTCGGATGAAGGGACAGTCGTTTCTGGAACCCAGGGACAGTGGTGCCAGGAGGGCCACCTTGACCTAGGTCATCTCCCCCTGGAAAGGGGCTGGAGAAAATCTCCCTGACCTCTTCTTGCTCCCTGCAGCCCTGGAAATCCTCCGCAATGTCCACACAGGCAGGTGGGCTGAGAAGGGGGCTGGGGCAGGAGGGGTCCCGTCCTTGGTCTGGTTGGACTTTTCACTGCCCTGTGCTCCTCTCCTCTGAACCTTCTCTGGCCAGCTCTGCTGGGGACAACTGACCGGGTCTCTGCCCCTGGCTGTGAGCCCCCTCCTGGGGGCCTGCCCTGCCGTAGCCCTGGCTGGGCACCAAGGGCAGGTCTGGGGGTGGGGGAGAAAGTGGGTCTGGACTCCTCTGAGAGCAGCAGCTGGTCCGGGAAATGCCCTCTGAGGACAGGCAAACAGGACAGTGTTGAATGGGAACCACCCTTCTCGCCGGCAGTGGGTCCTCTCTGCTCTGGGCCTTGCTGTAGGGAAGGGCGGGGTGGTGCGGGAGGCAGGAGCAGGCAGGCCCGGCAGAGCCTTGGGGTCAGTTTTGGCCACATCCGTGCATCTGGAGCGGGTGCCTCTCTCAGAGGACCCTGAATGTCCCAGGCTGGGATCCTGGGGTGCTCGGGAGGATCATGACCTGAGGGGCTTGGGGTGACTGCTCCTGCGGAGCCAGCTGCTGATTGTCTGGGTGCACCGCCCATCTCCGCCCCTCCCCTCCCTCTTTTCTCCGCTCCCATCTTCGCCCTCTAACCACCCTGACGCCCCAGGCCGGGCCTCCTATGCGTGGCCGGTGGGCTGTCCTTCGGAGGACTTGCTCCTCCCTCGCTGGTACTCTCCATCTGCTGGGTCCCCTCCCGCGGTGACAGGTGCTCGGCCAACGCTTCCCTCCGTGCGGAAGAGCCTGCTGTGGCGGCAGCTGCGCCAGCGTCTCTCCCCGCCGGCCCCGCTCCGCCCCCACTGTGCAGGGGGCCCCCCTCCAGGGGATCGGGCGTCCCAGTCGGCTCTCCGCGCGGGACCCTCCTTGAGCCTGCTTGCTCGTCTGTACGCAGCACTCCAGTGCGGCGCTGGTGAAGCCGCAGCTGCGGAAGCGCCTCCTGGGACCACCTCGGAGGTTCTCCAGGTCTCTCCCCTCACCGCAGCGGTTCGGCCTTTAAAGCGCCACTTTGGGACGCCCTTTTCCCAGGGCCCTTCTCAAGGATTCCCAGCTCCGCCCCCGCCCCCGGCTCCCTCGGTGCCGCGCCCCCGCGCCGCTCCTGCCCCTCCGCAGCTCCTGCTCCGCCCGGCCCCCGGAGGCCCCGCCCCCGATCCCCGCCCTTCACTGATCAGCCAATGGAGCCCGCGGCTCCTCGTAGTCCCGCCCAGGCGGGCCCGCCCTTGAGCCGCGCCCCTCTCAGTCACTGCGCAGGCGGAGTGCGCAGGCCCCGCCTCCGCCCGGCGCTGATTGGCTGGCGGCGGCGCGGGTGGGGGCGGGGCGGCGCGGGCCGAGCAGGACGGCCGCCATCTTGCGCGGAGCCGGAGTCGGAGCCCGAGGCGGCGGCCGAGAGCGCGCGCCTGCCCGCGGCCCCCGGAGCCCTCTCCCCGCGGCGCCCTCGCCTGGCCCGGCCCGCGCGGCCGCCCCGGGGACGATGAACGGAGGATAAATGGTGCCCAAGGCGGACAGCGGCGCGTTCCTGCTGCTCTTCCTGCTGGTGCTCGCGGTCACCGAGCCGCTGCGGCCAGGTGCGCGCCGGGGGCGGCCGGGCCGCGGGGCCCCGGGACCGCGCGCTCCGCGGCCGGCGGGCTCGGGCCGGGCGCCTGGGAGTCCTGGCTGCCCGGCGGGGTCCCTCAGACGCGTGAGGAGCCGCCGAGGCGGGCGTTCTCTGCGGAGAGCCCGGGTCGGGAGCTGGGATCCGGGCCGCGGGAGGTCCTGCCCGAGCCTTGCCTCTTGTTACCGACGTGCCCCCCCATCTCTGTCCGCGAGAAATCAAGAGCCCGAACGCAGGGCCGATTCTCCGTCAGGCGCAGAAGGCCGGGGCCCGCGGTGCTCCGGGGGCTTGCCGAGGAGTTCTAAAATCAGCGGGAAGGAGCCCCCGAATGTTCAGGTTGAAGGAGATGCTGTAACACACGCGCAAATGCGTTCGTTTTTGTATCGACGCGGTTGCAGAGTGAGATTCTTGACCCTGTTTAGTGGAGGAAGGGGCCCGTGCAGGCAGAAGTGGCCAGGGCCCCTTCCGTGGGTGCTGTCGGGACTGCGTGTCTCCAGCAGGTCGGGGAGCACGGCGGGGTGCAGGCCCCAGGCGGGCTCCCGGCCCGGGCACGCTGCACCTCGCTGCCCTTCGCCATCTGCCGCCGAGCGCCCCACCTCCTCCCCAGGGTCCCCTCGGCAGCCAAGGGACCCCTCACTCAGTTGGAGTTGGAGGGGCCAGTGATGCTTCTGGGGCGGCGGGGTGATTGGCTGCGGGGTGGCCTTGGTAGAAACTGAAGCCAGCATCTGTGCAGGAGGGTGCTATATGGGCTGTGAGGGACCAGAGCCGCCGGGTTTGTGCGTGCTTGTTCTTACGTCCTCCAGAAAACATGTCTACACCTGTGGGGAGGCGTGAGTCATCCCCCGCGAGTCCTGGGTCTTCTGTTCTGTGCCTAGACTCCGAGGGGCGGAGCCACACCGCGCTTGTGTCCTTGGTGGCGGGGAGGCTCTGGGTCCACCGGGGGATGTGACCGAGATCCCCAACTCCCCTTCCTTTGCTGTCTGTCCACACATCCTGCCAGCCGGCTGGCAGCAGTTCAGGAAGCATCTTGGCCTGCCTGCCCGTCGCTAGGGATGCTCACCTGAAGAGAAGGTGCCCTCTTCGTGGGTGTGCTCTTCAGCTGGAAGCAGGGGCGGGAAAGCCGTTCCCCGGCTGGCTGCGGCAGAGGCGGGAAGCAGTGGCTCGCAGCAGGCCCGAGTTGGGGCAGGGAAGTGACTGGGTGGGGAGCAAAGCTGTCCTTGGCGTCCGTGGCTGCCCAGGTCAGGCCTTCACAGTAAGCCCTGTGGGTGTCTGGTGCTCCAGCTGGCTTCCTGACTCTGGCTCAGCAGCAAGTGGAGTCTCCCCCCAGGGCCTGGAGTCCTGGCTCAGACCCCCACTGGGGAGTAGAGAGGGGAAAATGGGGCACCCCTGTTTCTTGGAAAGGGCCCCTGCCAGGGGGAGCGCCCGTGGCCCCTCGGGGCACAGGCTGGGCCTTTCACAGAGCGGCCTCCAGGAGCCCGCCCAGCCCGGCCTTTGGGCAGCGTGTGTGGTCTTGGTGGTTGAGGACGCGCTGGTCCCGGGGCTCTCGGGGGGTCCCTGTCGGGGAGCTCCTGCTGCTAGCTCCGTCTTAAGAGAGGGCCACCGGGTAGAGCTGGAGACCCCGGTAGCTCTGGGGAGGATTTGGTCCTGGGGCCTGGCCTCTCCCCGGCAGCCCCACGGCCCTCCCCTCGGGCCCCCTGCTCTCAGAGCCAGCCCAGGCTCTCCCGGTGGGTCTGCGGCCGTCTCCCATCTGAGCGCCAGAACTCCCCTCCCCTCGGGCCCCCGCTGTGGCGGCGCATCAGGAGTGGCGCTGGTGAGGCAGGAGGCCGCGACCTCTGGCCGGAGGTGATGGAGCTGGAGGGACCTTTGGGGGCCTCCGACGCGGCCACCCCAGTGAAGCTCTGTCTGCAGCCTGTCCTCCGGGAGTGCGGAGCCAGGCGCGCTGGGAAGACTGTTTCTCGTCCCAGCTGTGGAAGGAGACCCCGTGTGGCTTTAGCCCCAGCTGCATCTGGGCGACCCCTCTGCCACCCCCACTTGCCCTGCTGGGTGCGCTGAGGCACGCGGGTGCTGTCCTGCCGAGAGAG
>SJYA01003506.1:132112-151029 GCA_006410615.1 Neotragus moschatus | reverse complement strand
GAGCCGGAGTCGGAGCCCGAGGCGGCGGCCGAGAGCGCGCGCCTGCCCGCGGCCCCCGGAGCCCTCTCCCCGCGGCGCCCTCGCCTGGCCCGGCCCGCGCGGCCGCCCCGGGGACGATGAACGGAGGATAAATGGTGCCCAAGGCGGACAGCGGCGCGTTCCTGCTGCTCTTCCTGCTGGTGCTCGCGGTCACCGAGCCGCTGCGGCCAGGTGCGCGCCGGGGGCGGCCGGGCCGCGGGGCCCCGGGACCGCGCGCTCCGCGGCCGGCGGGCTCGGGCCGGGCGCCTGGGAGTCCTGGCTGCCCGGCGGGGTCCCTCAGACGCGTGAGGAGCCGCCGAGGCGGGCGTTCTCTGCGGAGAGCCCCGGTCGGGAGCTGGGATCCGGGCCGCGGGAGGTCCTGCCCGAGCCTTGCCTCTTGTTACCGACGTGCCCCCCCATCTCTGTCCGCGAGAAATCAAGAGCCCGAACGCAGGGCCGATTCTCCGTCAGGCGCAGAAGGCCGGGGCCCGCGGTGCTCCGGGGGCTTGCCGAGGAGTTCTAAAATCAGCGGGAAGGAGCCCCCGAATGTTCAGGTTGAAGGAGATGCTGTAACACACGCGCAAATGCGTTCGTTTTTGTATCGACGCGGTTGCAGAGTGAGATTCTTGACCCTGTTTAGTGGAGGAAGGGGCCCGTGCAGGCAGAAGTGGCCAGGGCCCCTTCCGTGGGTGCTGTCGGGACTGCGTGTCTCCAGCAGGTCGGGGAGCACGGCGGGGTGCAGGCCCCAGGCGGGCTCCCGGCCCGGGCACGCTGCACCTCGCTGCCCTTCGCCATCTGCCGCCGAGCGCCCCACCTCCTCCCCAGGGTCCCCTCGGCAGCCAAGGGACCCCTCACTCAGTTGGAGTTGGAGGGGCCAGTGATGCTTCTGGGGCGGCGGGGTGATTGGCTGCGGGGTGGCCTTGGTAGAAACTGAAGCCAGCATCTGTGCAGGAGGGTGCTATATGGGCTGTGAGGGACCAGAGCCGCCGGGTTTGTGCGTGCTTGTTCTTACGTCCTCCAGAAAACATGTCTACACCTGTGGGGAGGCGTGAGTCATCCCCCGCGAGTCCTGGGTCTTCTGTTCTGTGCCTAGACTCCGAGGGGCGGAGCCACACCGCGCTTGTGTCCTTGGTGGCGGGGAGGCTCTGGGTCCACCGGGGGATGTGACCGAGATCCCCAACTCCCCTTCCTTTGCTGTCTGTCCACACATCCTGCCAGCCGGCTGGCAGCAGTTCAGGAAGCATCTTGGCCTGCCTGCCCGTCGCTAGGGATGCTCACCTGAAGAGAAGGTGCCCTCTTCGTGGGTGTGCTCTTCAGCTGGAAGCAGGGGCGGGAAAGCCGTTCCCCGGCTGGCTGCGGCAGAGGCGGGAAGCAGTGGCTCGCAGCAGGCCCGAGTTGGGGCAGGGAAGTGACTGGGTGGGGAGCAAAGCTGTCCTTGGCGTCCGTGGCTGCCCAGGTCAGGCCTTCACAGTAAGCCCTGTGGGTGTCTGGTGCTCCAGCTGGCTTCCTGACTCTGGCTCAGCAGCAAGTGGAGTCTCCCCCCAGGGCCTGGAGTCCTGGCTCAGACCCCCACTGGGGAGTAGAGAGGGGAAAATGGGGCACCCCTGTTTCTTGGAAAGGGCCCCTGCCAGGGGGAGCGCCCGTGGCCCCTCGGGGCGCAGGCTGGGCCTTTCACAGAGCGGCCTCCAGGAGCCCGCCCAGCCCGGCCTTTGGGCAGCGTGTGTGGTCTTGGTGGTTGAGGACGCGCTGGTCCCGGGGCTCTCGGGGGGTCCCTGTCGGGGAGCTCCTGCTGCTAGCTCCGTCTTAAGAGAGGGCCACCGGGTAGAGCTGGAGACCCCGGTAGCTCTGGGGAGGATTTGGTCCTGGGGCCTGGCCTCTCCCCGGCAGCCCCACGGCCCTCCCCTCGGGCCCCCTGCTCTCAGAGCCAGCCCAGGCTCTCCCGGTGGGTCTGCGGCCGTCTCCCATCTGAGCGCCAGAACTCCCCTCCCCTCGGGCCCCCGCTGTGGCGGCGCATCAGGAGTGGCGCTGGTGAGGCAGGAGGCCGCGACCTCTGGCCGGAGGTGATGGAGCTGGAGGGACCTTTGGGGGCCTCCGACGCGGCCACCCCAGTGAAGCTCTGTCTGCAGCCTGTCCTCCGGGAGTGCGGAGCCAGGCGCGCTGGGAAGACTGTTTCTCGTCCCAGCTGTGGAAGGAGACCCCGTGTGGCTTTAGCCCCAGCTGCATCTGGGCGACCCCTCTGCCACCCCCACTTGCCCTGCTGGGTGCGCTGAGGCACGCGGGTGCTGTCCTGCCGAGAGAGGCCAGCGATGGGCCTGAGGCCATGGCAGGAAGCCTCGGGGCTGGGTTTGGGCCCGGGGAGGGGCTGCCTGCTGGGTCAGGTCCTTTCCCGCGTGCTGTTGGGGCCTTGACACGTGGTCACCAAGCCGCAGACCTGCGCTGGGGACCAGGGAGCGGGCAGGCGTGTCCCGAGCCCGTGCACCGTGGTGCACAGCGGGCTGGATGCTGTGGGGTCTGTCCTGGGGCTGGCCGGGCACCCCCGCCCCGGCGTGGAGCCTGCGCTCAGCCCAGACCCGCACCACATGGAGATGATCCCGCGGGCCTCCAGAGCGCTGGCCTGGCCACTTAGTTTCGCTCTAACTCGGACGGTGGCATAGTGGCTCTTTCCCACCTCACTAGCTTTTGTTTTTTAGTGAAGAAACTTTTGCTTGGGGATAATTTCAAACTTACAAAAGAGTTGCAGGGCGAAAGTGGGCTCAGAGAGCCTGGGGCGCCGTCTGCCCAGACCTCCCTGCTATCCATTGCCCTCCCTGCCTTATCCTGCCCCACCCCCTGTGCGTGCATGTGTGAGCAGACGCGTGAGTGTCGACGCAGGCACGCACGACTGTTGGGGAGCGGGGGGCGGGCGTCATGGCCTGCTCCCCGAGGGGGCAGCCCGTGAGGGCGCGGTGGGCGGGGCCCCGCTGGTGACGGGCTGGGCACGTGCCCCTCTGCAGCTCCTCACCCAGGCTGCTGTCTGTACAGCCCGCCTCCCTGGTCTTCTCACCCCCGAGTCCCTGGAGCAGCCGTACCAACGGGGTGCCCTGCCCTGGTGCCCAGCGTCTCCCTCTCCAGCTGCCACGGGGCTGCCCCCGTGCCGGGGGTGGAGTCAGTCGGAGGTGGCTGCCCCCGTCAAGCTGCCGAGCCAGCTTAGAATTAGCTGGGTGTTTGCAGGGTGATGGGCGGCCTTGCAGGTGGTTGTCACCGGAGACCGCGTCTCGTGCCCGCGTTGGCTGTTCTTTGGACGCGGGGCCTCAGCGGGAGAGGGGCGCTGCAGCCAGGGCATGCTTCTGGGTCCAGGGGCGCTGCGGCCAGGGCCTGCTTCCGGGTCGAGGCGAGCGCAGGCTGGTGGCTTGAGAGCATGGAGCCCTGCATGGAGCTACCCGTTCGCTGTCCTCACCTCTCCTGTAACCTGGACGCGGTTTTCGGGCACACAGGCTCAGCGTGACTTGGCTTCTGGTTCTGAGAACTGTTGGTGTAGGACAGATGCTCCCTAGAGCTGTGAGCGTTGAGAGGTGGGCGCGCGAGGGCGCATTTCTCGGGAGACGCCCCCCACTCCCAGTCGGCGGGCTCTGTGGCTTGGGCTGTGCAGACGCCTGGTGTGCGCTTGGTGAGTCCAGCTGCGGCTGGAGGCAGGGGCCTGGCCGGGCGCCCCGGACACCCCACACCGTAGACAGGGCCGGGATTGTTAACTGCAGGCGCGCTTCGCTCTTGGGCACATTTGAGCTGGGGCTCCAGCCTGGTCTGGCACAGAGCGGGCGCTCGGAAATCAGTGACGGTGCCGACGCACAAACGGCTCCTTATGTTTGACATAAAGAGCGGTGGCTCCCCGCACCCGTGGGCCTCGCAGCTGCCCAGTGAGGGCGGTGGGGACCCAGCCAGCTGGCCTGGGGCTCAGGCCGGAGGGTTGCTCCTGGGGGCGAGAGCTGTCCTGAGAGGCAAGGGCGGGCGAGGCTGCTCACCGCAGAGGGCTCCCCAGGCCCCCGGCTGCGGGGGGGACAGGCTGCCCCTCCAATGGCTGCGCCCGCCGGCCCCATCGCCTGCACTTCGCTTCTCTGCCTGGCGCGCCGGCCCCCCAACCCCTTTCCCGTCGTTTCTGTAGGCTGACTGCTGGGCGCCTGGCAGCTGGCTGGCTGGCTGTCCTCAGCTGTGGACAGCTCCGTGCCAGGAGGATGGGTCGGAGAGCAGAGTCTGTGTGGATGCTGGACGATGAGGGTCTCCGCGTCCACCCTGAGCCCCGCCCTGGTGCACGCCGCCTTCCTCCCTGGGCCCCCTGCTCAGGCGCTGGGCGCTGTGGGGAGTGCCCGGGACTAGGGCACTGGGCAGGGGCCCGCTGGCAGGTCAGCAGGAGACGCAAGGTGCTAGGCCCCGGTGCACCCAGCGTCCATGCTCCGCTGGCTCCTCCGTGGGGCCCCTGGGTTGGTGGGACAGGGCAGGGGGCCTGGAAGGCATCTGCGGGCCCTCCTCCACCCAGCCCTGCACGGGAAGGGGTCCAGGCCAGGATGAGCCGTAGGAAAGCCCAGCACAGACTCCCACACTTGGAGAAGCTCACGCGTATCCAACTCCAGTGCTGCAGGAGTGGAATTGGGCGTTGGGCACGCTGGCCCTGCCTTTCCACTTGGCGGTGTTGAGAGGTCTGTAGGTCAGTCAGCACAGCTTTGAGTCATTTGTCTTATCTTAAACAAGCCTTTATGAGAACTTTGCTCAGCCTTCTTTTGCCCGCAGGGCACCTTCCAGGAGACCTCTTATCAAAACTTTCCCTCCAGAAGCTGCAGTTTAGAGGGCAGCCCTGTGGGGGGAGGCGTGGCAGGTGCTGAGGACCCAAAGCCACCTGCCCACTGCGGATCGGCTCCTGGTGTTGACCTGTGTGACTGAGGCTCAGAATGACCACGCAGAGGAGCTCGACATGAACAGAGTCGCTCAGCTGGAGGTGCCTTGAGGGCAGACTCGGAGCCTGGGGTGCAGCGACCTGCGTGTCTCACTGTGGGTGGCCATGCAGTTGCTCAGGCCTGTCCGCCTCTCTGCAGCCCCAGGGACCACAGCCCGCCAGGCTCCTCTGTCCATGGGACCCTCCAGGAAAGAACACGAGCAGGCAGCCATGCCCTCCTCCAGGGGTCTTCCTGACCCAGGGATCGAACCCACATTTCCCGCATTGCAGGCAGACTCTTTACCACTGTGCCACTTGGGAAGCCTTTTATTCCAAAAAGAACTAAGATTTCAAAATACCTTTCTTCAGAGGGAGGCAGAGGATTCTTGCCTCATTGTTTTTCCAGAACATCTAACTGGGAGCATTTGATGCCCCTGGAAACGCTGCGGGCCTGGCCCTGCGTGCAGTGCGCTGTGCGCACGGCGGCGACGCCCGCTGCACCCACAGCCGCGCGCTCTGTGTGCGCGACTGGACGCCCAGGGCCCTGCGTCTGGGAGCCCTGCGCTCCTGTTCCCTGAGAGCACGCTGCGCCCCGGGGCCCAGCGCAGGAAGCAGGGGCGCGCCGCCTGCCACCGCAGCCCCCACCCCACCCCGTGGCAGCCGTGAGCCGCCTCCTCGTCTGAGTCCAGCTTCCCCTTCGGACGTGTGTACGTGTGTGCGGCTTCCCAGTCCCCTCCCCGCCACCTGCTGAGACGTTCTCTCTCTGCTGAGTTGTCTTTGCACCTCCGTCGGAAGGCAGGGGCCGGGCCAGTGCGCGTGCGCTCTGGGCTCTGTCTCTTCTGCTGGCCCAGGCACCTCTCGTGAGCTGTTGGTCGAGAGGCTTCACTGACCCTGAAGAAGTCCAGTGTGTCAGCCGTGCTCGTGTGTGCGTCTGATAGTTTTTACTGAACGACAGACTGTGGATTTTGGCTTTTTGAGCTCAGCGTGTTTCTGCATGTTCCTGCGGGTGCTCTCAAGCCTCGCTCTGGGGCGCCTGGGACACAGTGCGGTCTCTCAGGCTCTGTCCTGGGCTCGCTTAGGCAGAGCTAGGGCAGCCCTTGACCTAGAGTCAGGTTTTCCCGCTAGTCAGGCAAGGCTCTCGCACGTCTTGGCCCCACGCCCATGACTCACGCGGCTCTGGTCTGGACGCTGAGAGCCGCACTTTCGCGTTTGTGCCTGTGGAGCTCCGGCTGTTGTCCTCAGGGCAGGCTCTCCTGGCCTGGGCAGTGTCTGACCCTTGCCGCCCCTCCATGCCCGAGGGGCCCTGCCTTCCTTCCGCTCACCTCTCTGTCCGGTGAGCCCCCCGCTGCCCCGCTCCCCTGGGCCAAAGCTTTGCTTCTCCTACAGGTGGCGTACCGGATCTGCCCTCACTGCCAGCCCCCTGGGTTCCTGGGGTGGCCCTCAGCTCAGGCGTCTGCAGGCTGCATCCCGAGGCTCGAGAGTTAGATCTCCAGCTTCAGGTCACTCCGCAGTGGCCACCCTGTTCCCAGGCACCCCCGTGGGGAGCCCAGGCAGGCGAAAGGCAGGTGCCAGCCCAGCCAGGCCCGTCTGTCCTGTCGGGTCCTGTTCCAGGCGCTGCCGGAAGCCCCCGCCTCTGTTCCTCCCTTAAGCGCAGGTCGTGCCCTGTCACACCCTGGCCCGCGTGCCTGGAGGTTGTGGTGGCCGCTCCTGCTCCCTGCTGCTGCCCCGCGCGCCCCCTGAGCCCTGGGGGCACCGGCTGCGTGCTCAGGGCCCCTGTGTTCGCCCCACAGAGCTGCGGTGCAGCCCCGGGCAGTTCGCCTGCCGCAGCGGCGGCATCCAGTGCATCCCCGTCCCCTGGCGGTGCGACGGCCAGGTGACCTGCGAGGACGGCAGCGACGAGGCCGCCTGTCCAGGTGAGAGCGTGGTGGCGGGGCGGGGGCCGCAGGGGATCCGCGAGGGGCCCAGCCACGTGCGCGCAAAGCGGGGGCTGCAGCGAATCTGGGAGGGGCCCAACCACGTGCCTGCACGGCGGGGCGGGACCGAAGCAGATCCGCAAGGGGCCCAGGCCACGCTCAGCCGGCAGCTTCTGAGCTTGGACTGCAGGCCTCCTGAAGTGACCACAGGAGGCTCTTTCATTGTCCTGCCGAAAGCCTGCTAGAATTACAGCTAAAGACGTAAAACCACAGGGACCAAGAAAACGGGGAAAGACGACCTGGGGCTTGGTCATGCCAGCGGTGTCTTTGGAAGACAAAAAGCAGACGGCATTCCGGACAGCCTGCCTGCCAGGGGCCGGGAAGGGGCTGCAGCCACCGTGCCCAGAGCCCCTGCCAGCGGCTGCNAGACGTAAAACCACAGGGACCAAGAAAACGGGGAAAGACGACCTGGGGCTTGGTCATGCCAGCGGTGTCTTTGGAAGACAAAAAGCAGACGGCATTCCGGACAGCCTGCCTGCCAGGGGCCGGGAAGGGGCTGCAGCCACCGTGCCCAGAGCCCCTGCCAGCGGCTGCTGGTGTCGTTGAGCCTGGGGTGTGTTCCCATGGCGCTGGGAAGGTGTGAGGGACGTGGGTACAGGGCTCGGGCCGTGGGGCGTGGCCAGCCTGCGGGGGGCGGTGGTCCTGGCAGCACCTCCCTCCCCAGAGGGCGGTTGGCAGCTGGAGGTGGTGCCTGTTTTGTGGGCTCCCTATAGCCTTGTCAGCTGGTGGAAAGCACAGGCTCCAGTTGCAAACCCCTTTTGCTGGAAATAGCTGCCTGGTCCCTGTTGTGAGTGAGCAATCTCGGATGCAAATGGGGCTGTAAAGAGTGTGTCGGAGTTCGAATGGAGAAGTTACAGCCTTATTAAGAGGCGTTAGAGAAGACTTGAATAAAGAGGGCATTCCTGGCAAGGAGGGCTCGGCGTGGCGAAGCTGCCCGTTGGCCTGTTAGTCCGCGGGTCTGGAGCCTCCCTGGAGGCTGGGCGTGGCAAAGCTGCCCGTTGGCCCGTGGGTCCAGAACCTCCCTGGAGGGTTTGGGGAAGTGGGACGAGTTAGTTGAGACATCTGGAAGGATCAGGTCCCGAGGTGGGGACTTGGAGAAGTCAGAGCACATCGAATCTGTGCTGTCATCCAGCCATCTCATCCTCTCCCGTCCCCTTCTCCTCCTGCCCCCAATCCCTCCCAGCATCAGGGTCTTTTCCAATGAGTCAACCCTTCGCATGAGGTGGCCAAAGTACTGGAGCTTCAGCCTTAGCATCATTCCTTCCAAAGAAATCCCAGGGCCGATCTCCTTCAGAATGGACTGGTTGGATCTCCTTGCAGTCCAAGGGACTCTCAAGAGTCTTCTGCAACACCACAGTTCAAAAGCATCAGTTCTTCTGTGCTCANCTTCGCATGAGGTGGCCAAAGTACTGGAGCTTCAGCCTTAGCATCATTCCTTCCAAAGAAATCCCAGGGCCGATCTCCTTCAGAATGGACTGGTTGGATCTCCTTGCAGTCCAAGGGACTCTCAAGAGTCTTCTGCAACACCACAGTTCAAAAGCATCAGTTCTTCTGTGCTCAGCCTTTTTCACAGTCCAACTCTCACATCCATACATGACCACTGGAAAAACCGTAGCCTTGACTAGATGGACCTTAGTCAGCAAAGTAATGTCTCTGCTTTTTAATATGCTGTCTAGGTTGGTCATAACTTTCCTTCCAAGGAGTAAGCATCTTTTAATTTCATGGCTGCACTCACCATCTGCAGTGATTTTGGAGCCCCCACAAATAAAGTCTGATATTGTTTCCCCATCTATTTCCCATGAAGTGATGGGACCAGATACCATGATCTTCATTTTCTGAATGTTGAGCTTTAATCCAACTTTTCCACTCTCTTTCACTTTCATCAAGAGGCTTTTTAGCTCCTCTCTGCTTTCTGCCATCGGGGTGGTGCCATCTGCATATCTGAGGTAATTGATGTTTCTCCCGGCAATCTTGATTCCAGCTTGTGCTTTCTCCAGCCCAGCGTTTCTCATGATGGACTCTGTTGTTCTCGTTAGTTTGCTGTTATAAATAATGTCACAGTGAGTGACCTTGTGTATATGTGGGGTTGGAGACATATCCTTGATGTGAATTCTTACATGTCTGATTGTTGGGTCGGGTGTGTAGCTTTGCAGATTCCTTACTCTGCCACTGTGGGCCTAGGGTTCAGCTTTCGAGGTTCGAATAAGTCAACAGTGAGTTTCTGCCACCATAAGAGAAGCTTGAGGCTGACAGGTGCTAACGGGGCCAGGGCCTAGAGCGGCAAGGGCAGCCCGGCTCCGGTTGGCTTCTCGAGCCGTCGCCTGCCCTCCCGCCCTCCAGTCTTCAGGCCTCTGCCGTCCTCTCTGCTGCTGTTTGCCCCTGGGCCTGGGCCTTCCTTAAAGTCTCGCTGCTGGCCCCCTCGCCTTCTGAGATGGCCCACACTCTCTCTGTGGAGCGTGCCTCTCTAAATATCACTTTGTGTCTGGAAGCCGAGCTTCTTGGAGTCCTGTGCACGGGGGTATCTCAGCTGCAGGACCGTGGCTCCACGTCCTGCCTGGGTTCCGCGTCACAGGAACTCCCTGAGTGTGCTCCCGTGTGCTCGCGGCTCCACCCCTCGCCCTCCTCCCTGAGTGCTCCCGTGTCCTCACGGCTCCGTTCCTCTCCCTCCTCCCTGAGTACTCCCGTGTGCTCGCGGCTCCGCCCCCTCCCTCCTCCCGCCGTGCTCCCGTGTGCTCGCGGCTCCGTTCCTCCCCCTCCTCCNTGCAGAGGTATAGGTGAGGAGTGGCCTACTGCAGGGGCAGGGGCTCTGGGTGCAGCAGACCTGGGTGTGGCATAAGCCCTCTTGGTGGAGGTCACCATTAACCCCACCACAGAGCCACCAGAACTTACACAGGACTGGGGAAACAGACTCTTGGAGGGCACAAACAAAATCTTGTGCACTCCAGGACCCAGGAAAAAGGAGCAGTGACCCCACAAGAAACTGACCCAGACTTGCCTGTCAGTGTCCAGGAGTCTCCAGCAGAGGTGTGGCTTGGCAGTGGCCTGCTGCAGGATTGGGGGCACTGAGTGTGGCAATGAATGCATGGAACCTTTTGAAGGAGGTCACCATTATCTTCATTACTTCCACCATAGTTTGTTCTCAGGTCAGCAACAGGGAGGGATCACAGGCCTGCCCATCAACAGAAAATTGGATTAAATATTTACTAAGTCCCTTGGATTGCAAGAAGATCCAACCAGTCCGTGCTAAAGGAGATCAGTCCTGGCTATTCTTTGGAAAGAATGATGCTAAAGCTGAAACTCCAGTACTTTGGCCACCTCAGGTGAAGGGTTGACTCATTGAAAAAGACTCCGATGCTGGGAGGGATTGGGGGCAGGAGGAAAAGGGGACAACAGAGGATGAGATTGCTGAATGGCCCCACTGACTCAATGGACGTGAGCTTGAGTGAACTCCGGGAGATGATGATGGACAGGGAGGCCTGGTGTGATGCGATTCATGGGGTCACAAAGAGTCGGACACAACTGAGCAACTGAACAGAACTGAACTGAAGCATGGCCCCACCCATGAAAACAAGACCCAATTTCCCCCTTAGTCCATCTCTGCCATCAGGAAGATTCCATAAGCCTCTTATCCTTCTCCATCAGAGGGCAGACAGGATGAAAACCACAGTCACAGAAAACTAATCAAACTGATTACATGGATCACAGCCTTGTCTTACTCAGTGAAGCTATGAGCAATGCCCTATAGGCCCACTGAAGACAGAAGGGTCACGGTGGAGAGTTCTGGCAAAATGTGGTCCACTGGAGAAGACAATGGCAAACCACTTCAGTATTCTTGCCTTGAGAACTCCATGAACAGTATGAAAAGGCAAAAAGATTTGACACTGAAAAATGAACTGCCCAGGTCAGTAGGTGCCCAATATGCTACTAGAGAAGAGTGGAGAAATAACTCCAGAAAGAATGAAGAGTTAGAGCCAAAGCGAAAACTCCCAATTGTGGATGTGACTGGTGATGGAAGGAAAATCCAATGCTATAAAAACAGTGTTGAATAAGAACATGGAATGTTAGGTCCATGAATCAAGGTAAATTGGAAGTGGTCAAACAGGAGATGGCAAGACTGAATATCAACATTTTAGGAATCAGTGAACTAAAATGGACTGGAACGGGTGAATTTAACATTATGTCTACTAATGTGGGCAGGAATCCCTTAGAAGAAATGGAGTAGTTCTAATAGTCAACAAAAAGTCTGAAATGCAGTACTTGGGCACAATCTCAAAAGTGACAGAATAATCTCTTTTCGTTTCCAAGGCAAACCATTCAATATCACAGTAATCCAAGTCTACATCCCAACCAGTAATGCTGGAGAAACTAAAGTTGAACAGTTCTATGAAGACCTACAAGACCTTCTAAAACTAAAAATCAAAAAAGAGGTCCTTTTCATCATAGGGGACTGGAATGCAAAAGTAGGAAGTCAAGAGATACCTGGAGTAACAGGCAAATTTGGCCTTGGCATACAAAATGAAGCAGGGCAAAGACTGGCAGAGTTTTGCCAAGAGAATGCACTGATCATATCAAACACCCTCTTCCGGCAACACAAGAAAAGACTCTACACATGGACATCACCAGATGGTCAATATCAGAATCAGATTGATTCTGATTATATTCTTTGCAGCCGAAGATATAGAAGCTTTATACAGTCAGTAAAAGCAAGACTGGGAGCTGACTGTGGCACAGATCATGAGCAGCAGTTTAGTTCAGTTCAGTTCAGTTGCACAGTAGCTCCGGTTCATGGAGTCACTCGCTGCGGTTCATGGAATCACTCTGTGTGACTCCATGAACCGCACCACGCCAGGCCTCCCTGTCCATCACCAACTCCTGGAGTCCACCCAAACCCATGTCCATTGAGTTGGTGATGCCATCCAACCTTCTCATCCTCTGTCATCCCCTTTTCTTCCTGCTCTAAGTCTTTCCCAGAATCAGAGTCTTTTCCAATGAGTCTTTACCTCTTTGCATGAGGTGGCCAAAGTATTGGAGTTTCAGCTTCAACATCACTCCTTCCAGTGAATACCCAGGACTGATCTCCTTTAGAATGGAATGGTTAAATCTCCTTGCAATTCAAGGGACTCTCAAGAGTCTTCTTCAACACCACAGTTCAAAGCACCAATTCTTTGGTGCTCAGCTTTCTTTATAGTCCATCTCTCACATCCAAACATGACCACTGAAAAAACCATAACCTTAACTAGATGGACCTTTGTTGGCAAAGTAATGTCTCTACTTTTTAATATGCTGTCTAGGTTGGTCATAACTTTCCTTCCAAAAAGTAAGTGCCTTTTAATTTCATGGCTGCAATCACCATCTGCAGTGATTTTGGAGCCCAGAAAAATAAAGTCAGCCACTGTTTCCACTGTTTCCCCAACTATTTGCCATGAAGTAATGGGACCAGATACCATGATCTTAGTTTCCTGAATGTTGCACTTTAAGCCAGCTTTTTCACTTTCAACAAGGCGCTCGCTCTTTCTTATTCACTTTCTGCCATACGGATGGTATTATCTGCATACCTACTATGCAGATGATAGATACTGCATAGCTACTATGCAGTTATAAATATTTCTCCTGGCAATCTTGATTCCAGCTTGTGCTTTCTCCAGCCCACCGTTTCTCATGCTTTACTCTCCATATAAGTTAAATAAGCAGGGTGACAATACACAGCCTTGATGTACTCCTTTTCCTATTTGGAACCTGTCTGTTGTTCCATGTCCAGTTCTCACTGTTGCTTCCCAACCTGCATACAGGTTTGTCAAGAATCAGATCAGGTGGTCTGGTATTCCCATCTGTTTCAGAATTTTCCACAGTTTATTGTGATCCACACAGTCAAAGGCTTTGGCACAGTCAATAAAGCAGGAATAGATATTTTTCTGGAACTCTCTTGTTTTTTCGATGATCCACAGAATGTTGGCAATTGGATCTCTGGTTCTTCTGCCTTTTCTAAAACCAGCTTGAACATCTGGAAGTTCACGGTTCATGTATTGCTGAGTTAAATAACATCAAATCTCTTCAGAATGTTCAGGTTTCATCAAAGATGAGCTGGAACCTAGAGTAGAAACAGCAGTGAGAAGAGATACCTAGTAGAGGAGCCTTAAGAGAACAGATGTCTAGTTGTCCAGGCCTTATGGGCTGGCTTCTATTGATAAGCATACAATCTTCAGCTCCTGTGAGCGGTGGTAACATCACTTCAGTTCAGTTCAGTTGCTCAATCGTGTCTGATTCTTTGCGACCCCATGAATTGCAGCACGCTAGGCCTCCCTGTCCATCACCAACTCCCGGAGTTCACTCAGACTCACGTCCATCGAGTCCGTGATACGATCCAGCCTTCTCATCCTCTGTAGTCCCCTTCTCCTCCTGCCCCCAATCCCTCCCAGCATCAGAGTCTTTTCCAATGAGTCAACTCTTCACATGAGGTGGCCAAAGTACTGGAGCTTCAGCTTCAGCATCATTCCTTCCAAAGAAATCCCAGGGCCGATCTCCTTCAGAATGGACTGGTTGGATCTCCTTGCAGTCCAAGGGACTCTCAAGAGTCTTCTCCAACACCACAGTTCAAAAGCATCAATTCTTCNCATCATTCCTTCCAAAGAAATCCCAGGGCCGATCCCCTTCAGAATGGACTGGTTGGATCTCCTTGCAGTCCAAGGGACTCTCAAGAGTCTTCTCCAACACCACAGCTCAAAAGCATCAATTCTTCTGTGCTCAGCCTTCTTCACAGTCCAACTCTCACATCCATACAGGACCACAGGAAAAACCATAGCCTTGACTAGACGGACCTTTGTTGGCAAAGTAATGTCTCTGCTTTTGAATATGCTCTCTAGGTTGGTCATAACTTTTCTTCCAAGGAGTAAGCGTCTTTTGATTTCATGACTGCAGTCACCACCTGCAGTGATTTTGGAGCCCAGAAAAATAAAGTCTGACACTGTTTCCACTGTTTCCCCGTCTATTTCCCATGAAGTGATGGGACTGGATGCCATGATCTTTCTGAATGTTTTCTGAATGTTGAGGTTTAAGCCAACATTTTCACTCTCCTCTTTCACTTTCATCAAGAGGCTTTTGAGTTCCTCTTCACTTTCTGTCATAAGGGTGGTGTCATTTGCATATCTGAGGTTATTGAGATTTCTCCCGGAAATCTTGATTCCAGCTTGCGCTTCTTCCAGTCCAGCGTTTCTCATGATGTACTCTGCATATAAGTTAAATAAGTGGGTGACAGTATACAGCCTTGACGTACTCCTTTTCCTATTTGGAACCAGCCTGTTGTTCTATGTCCAGTTCTAACTATTGCTTCCTGACCTGCATACAGATTTCTCAAGAGGGAGGTCAGGTGGTCTGGTGTTCCCAGAGAGGTGAGAGCATGAAACAGTAAAGTAGCAGACTCTGGTTCCGGGGGTAGATGCTCGGGAACAGGGGTCTCCTGAGGCTCAGTCCCGCCCTTGTGTAGTGCCGAGCCTCGTTCCTCATGACCTTTGCCACAGGCGGAGTTCCTCACGCGGGCTCTGGCAGCTCGAGTGTCCCCAGTCTGTTCCCCCGCCTGTCCCCAGTCTGTTCCCTTGCCTGTCCCCGCCTGTCCCCCTCCTGTCCCCCATCTCCGGGTCGCCCACGTCCCTGCGGTTGCTTCCGTGGCTGAATGTGTGGCTGCCCTTCTGCTGTGTCTTTTCTCCATCTTGTATCTTCTTGGTTCTGTTTCGGCCTTAACACCTTCTGTGGAGGGAAGCGAGCACTGTCTTCCCTTAACTCTGGTTTATTGGCTTTCCTGTTAGCTTCTTGGTTGGGTCTGGACAGAGTGAACTTTCAAAGCTTCTGTTGCAGTCACCTTCCAATGCTGCAGTCTCTGCTGCAGAACCGAGTGGACCGGCCAAGTGTGTGTGCGTAGCCTCTCGTGTTGGGTTGCCTTCCCGTCTAGCTCGCCCTAGAGCGCTCAGTGGCCTGCCCCGAGCTGCAGAGCAGGCGCTCCTTTCCTAGGCTCACCCACAGCAGCGTGTGGGCGTCAGCCCCAGTCTTCCACCTTTCCCCTCCTTTTCCCCTCTGGCGTCTACGCGAGTGCTGGACTTAACTCCTTACATGCTCTCGGATGCGGTGAAATCATTAGTGTGTAGTTGGCTCTTTCTGAGACTTTTAGGTTTCAGTGTGAGCACAGAGAAGCCTCTAATCTCCGGCTAATCTTGCCCAGAACACTGGGGTTCCGGACCAGAGTCGCACGGAGAGTCACTGGGCCTTTCAGGACGCACCGAAGGGGGCACCGCAGACCAGGGGCCAGTGTTGGGGGAGGGTAGGAGCAGGTTAGGGCAGGGTCATGGCCCAGGGAGAGCAGGGGCCCTGGCGGGAAGAAGTGGGGAGCAAGCAGGCAGGACACGGCGGGGTCCCGTCCACCCTCAGGGCGCAGTGCGGCACCTGTCTGGGGCCGTTCATGTCTACAGCGCAGCCTTTCGGCCACACTCAGGACGGCGACCAAGGTCTCCGAAGCTGAGCTTATCCGTCACCCAGGAACACAGGTGGGTGAGAGAGAAAGAACACGTGTGTCCTTCCAGGAGTCCGTGACTTTCAAGGATGTGGCCGTGGACTTTACCCAGGAGGAGTGGGGCCAACTGGACACCCCCCAGCGGGCCCTGTACCGGGATGTGATGCTGGAAAACTACCAGAACCTTCTCTCCCTGGGTAAGATGGTGCCCAAGGTGAGGAGGCCAGGTCCGGCCTCTCTCCTCGGGGCTGGACCTGGCAGGACGCGGCCTCCTGTCTCTGCCCTGGGCCTTGTGTTGCCTGCAGGTGGGGCCTGGAGGAGAGGGAGGGGTGGACAGGCCCCCGGAGCCCAGCCTGCCCTGGAGGGGGCGTCAGTCTCTCTCGGGTCCTCAGACCCACAGGTCACCATGGGTTCCTCGTCTGAGCCCCCTTCCTCAGCACTGGTGCACAGAGCGCCCAGAGCCACGCTGCTTCCTCCCCGCACAGGGCCTCCGGTCTGCAAGCCAGACGTCATCTCCCACCTGGAGCGAGGCGAGGAGCCGTGGCGGGCTCCCAGAGACGGGCCTGCGGGGCCCGGTCCAGGTGAGCCTGGCGTGGAGGCGGAGCCCCTCCCCACCACCCCTGCGGCCGCTGCTGCTCCCTCTGCGCCTGCTCAGCCCCTCCTGCCTCCCTTCCCCGAGCACACATTGAGCACCGACTGTGTGCCAGCACTCGTGCTGGGGGAACAGTGACCAGAATGGACACAGCCGGTTGCCTTGAGCTGGAGGGAGACAGGAGCGTCTGCACGCGGAGTGCTCACCCGTGGGGCTGTCAGTGTGGACTCGGAGCCCCCGAGGGCTCCTCCACCCCTGCCCGGCTCCTTACAGAGGGGCCTGGCTTCTGCGAGGCTCTGGCCACCCCGCCCCCGCCCCACTTCCCTGCACCCGGCTGCCCTGCCCCTGCCCCGGCCTCCTGCCGCGCTTCTGGCTCATCAGTGCTCTGGGCACGCCCCGCCCTGAGCCCTGGCGCTGCCCATCCGCCTGCTCTCAGAGGATGGCCTCTCCCTTCCAGAACCAGGATGGGAGCCCAAGCCTGAGGCGGAGGAGACGCCTGTTTACAAGGAAGAGCCGCCCTGGGAGCTGATCGCAGACGGGCTGGCGAGGACCGGTGTGCACAGCCCCGGGTGCAGCAACGGGTGTGCCTGGGGGTGCCCGGCGGCGGCTCTGACCCGAGGCGAAGCCTCCTGCGCCAGTCCTGGGTCCTCCGAGGAGCGCCGGCGGGGCAACTGTGAGTCCAAGGAGGCACTTGGCCCGCAGAGCGCCCTGCCGGCCCAGCCCCGCCTTCCCGCGGAAGGAGCCACCCCGGAAGGCCAGCTGGGGACAGTGAGGTCCACCGGGGCCGGGAGCCGGCGCCGGAGCCAGGGTGCGGGGAGTGGCCCGTTTGTGTGCGGCGAGTGTGGCAAGGCCTTCCCGCGGAGCGCGGCGTTGGCGCTGCACCGGCGCTGGCATGCGCGGGAGAAGGCCTACAAGTGCGGCGAGTGCGGCAAGGCCTTCAGCTGGAGCACAAACCTCCTGGAGCACCGGCGCGTGCACACCGGCGAGAAGCCCTTCCTGTGCGGCCAGTGCGGCAAGGCCTTCAGCTGCAGCTCGTCCCTCAACGTGCACCGGCGTGTGCACACGGGCGAGCGGCCCTACAGGTGCGGCCAGTGTGCCAAGGCCTTCAGCTGCAGCTCGCTGCTTGGCATGCACCTGCGCGTGCACACGGGCGAGCGGCCCTACCGCTGCGGCGAGTGCGGCCGGGCCTTTAACCAGCGGACGCACCTCACGCGCCACCAGCGCGTGCACACGGGCGAGAAGCCCTTCCGCTGCGCTGCGTGCGGCCGGGCCTTCGCCTGCCACTCGTCGCTGACGGCGCACGAGAAGCTGCACAGCGGCGAGAAGCCCTTCCGCTGCGGCGACTGCCCGAAGGCCTTCAGCAGCCGCTCGCGCCTGGCGCTGCACCGGCGCGCGCACACGGGCGAGAAGCCCTTCCGCTGCAGCCAGTGCGCCAAGGCCTTCAGCTGCCACTCGTACCTGGCGGTGCACCAGCGCGTGCACAGCGGCGAGAAGCCCTTCCGCTGCGACGAGTGCGGCAAGGCCTTCAGCTCCCACGCGTACCTCGTCGTGCACCGGCGCGCGCACACGGGCGAGAAGCCCTTCGACTGCAGCCGCTGCTGGAAGGCCTTCAGCTCCCACTCGTCACTCATCGTGCACCGGCGCGTGCACACGGGCGAGCGGCCCTACCGCTGCGGCCAGTGCGGCCGGGCCTTCAGCCAGAACCACTGCCTCCTTAAGCATCAGAGGACCCACGCGGCGGCGGAGGCCTTCGAGCGTCACGAGTGCGGCGAGGCTTTCGGCTGGAGCGGGCCCCTGGCAGAGCCCCGCGCGCTCCACGGCGGCGAGAAGCCCTTCGCCGTCCAGTTGGACCGGCGCTTGCTGAGCCCCTACTACGTGCCCGGCGGCCTCCTGGGCGCGGGAGCCTCGGGCGGGGGTGGGGGGGGCAGTGGGGGCGGGGTCGATGCCCTAGACGTGGCCGAGCTCCTGGGTGTGGCCCCACCCTCGGGCAGCAGGAGTTTCCCCCTGGGGAGCAACCCTGGCAAGTAACGTGTGTGCGTGACACACCCACCTGGAACACGCGAGAGGCCGTGGGCTGCTGGAGAGGGAGCTGGTGGGAGAGCGCCGAGGGCATCCTGTCCTCCCGCTGACCGGAAGGCGGGGAGGGCGTGCTCAGGCGAGTGGGGCCCCTGTCCTCGCGTCCTTGGACAGCCGCCTCCTTGATTGCCATCCCGAGTTTCTTCTGTAAACTCTTTTAACATGATAATTAAAGGGGAGAGAAAACAGGAGAGTCACAGACAGTATTCCTTCTAAGTGAACACTATTCCGGGAGGAGAGAGTAGGCTCAGATGGTGGGCCTTTGGGCAGAAGCAAGTTCCCCGGACTCACCACTCGCGTTAGTGGCCGTGCAGCCCAGCGCCACGCCTGGCCACCCTGTCCACGGCAGAAGCAGGCTTTCTACCCCCGCAGGCGAGGCTGCCTGCAGGGTTGCCCCAGACCCACGGTGCTCAGCCCCCGAGAGGAGGCGCGTCTCGTGGTCCCGGAGAGGGGGAGACATGGCGTCTCTCTGGGACTCGGTCATCCCGCTCAGTTTAGAGCAGAGGCCAGCTGCCGGCTCACATCTGTACAGAGCGCTGGCATCTAGGAGACTTTCATTAAAGTATGTATGGAGGCTGAATAACCAAGTTTCAGAAAACGGAATTAAGGGGAGCGATACCCGTAATTCTCAATAAAGCTGCATTGTGCGCCTTGTTGCGCCATCATCTTTCTGATGGTGCGTCTTCACGTTCTGCAAACACGGTGTGCTCGGCCTGTCGTTTTGGCCCCCAGCGTGCTCACCGCAGAGCCTGCTACCTTTGGCGCTGAGGTTCTGGGTGGGGCGGGCTGTTATGTCAGCTGTTCTTCCCTTGGATGCGAAAGTTATTTCCAAGCTGTCACCATTACAATCCAGCCTTC
>SJYA01003506.1:110093-132025 GCA_006410615.1 Neotragus moschatus | reverse complement strand
CTGCAGTCACCACCTGCAGTGATTTTGGAGCCCAGAAAAATAAAGTCTGACACTGTTTCCACTGTTTCCCCGTCTATTTCCCATGAAGTGATGGGACTGGATGCCATGATCTTTCTGAATGTTTTCTGAATGTTGAGGTTTAAGCCAACATTTTCACTCTCCTCTTTCACTTTCATCAAGAGGCTTTTGAGTTCCTCTTCACTTTCTGTCATAAGGGTGGTGTCATTTGCATATCTGAGGTTATTGAGATTTCTCCCGGAAATCTTGATTCCAGCTTGCGCTTCTTCCAGTCCAGCGTTTCTCATGATGTACTCTGCATATAAGTTAAATAAGTGGGTGACAGTATACAGCCTTGACGTACTCCTTTTCCTATTTGGAACCAGCCTGTTGTTCTATGTCCAGTTCTAACTATTGCTTCCTGACCTGCATACAGATTTCTCAAGAGGGAGGTCAGGTGGTCTGGTGTTCCCAGAGAGGTGAGAGCATGAAACAGTAAAGTAGCAGACTCTGGTTCCGGGGGTAGATGCTCGGGAACAGGGGTCTCCTGAGGCTCAGTCCCGCCCTTGTGTAGTGCCGAGCCTCGTTCCTCATGACCTTTGCCACAGGCGGAGTTCCTCACGCGGGCTCTGGCAGCTCGAGTGTCCCCAGTCTGTTCCCCCGCCTGTCCCCAGTCTGTTCCCTTGCCTGTCCCCGCCTGTCCCCCTCCTGTCCCCCATCTCCGGGTCGCCCACGTCCCTGCGGTTGCTTCCGTGGCTGAATGTGTGGCTGCCCTTCTGCTGTGTCTTTTCTCCATCTTGTATCTTCTTGGTTCTGTTTCGGCCTTAACACCTTCTGTGGAGGGAAGCGAGCACTGTCTTCCCTTAACTCTGGTTTATTGGCTTTCCTGTTAGCTTCTTGGTTGGGTCTGGACAGAGTGAACTTTCAAAGCTTCTGTTGCAGTCACCTTCCAATGCTGCAGTCTCTGCTGCAGAACCGAGTGGACCGGCCAAGTGTGTGTGCGTAGCCTCTCGTGTTGGGTTGCCTTCCCGTCTAGCTCGCCCTAGAGCGCTCAGTGGCCTGCCCCGAGCTGCAGAGCAGGCGCTCCTTTCCTAGGCTCACCCACAGCAGCGTGTGGGCGTCAGCCCCAGTCTTCCACCTTTCCCCTCCTTTTCCCCTCTGGCGTCTACGCGAGTGCTGGACTTAACTCCTTACATGCTCTCGGATGCGGTGAAATCATTAGTGTGTAGTTGGCTCTTTCTGAGACTTTTAGGTTTCAGTGTGAGCACAGAGAAGCCTCTAATCTCCGGCTAATCTTGCCCAGAACACTGGGGTTCCGGACCAGAGTCGCACGGAGAGTCACTGGGCCTTTCAGGACGCACCGAAGGGGGCACCGCAGACCAGGGGCCAGTGTTGGGGGAGGGTAGGAGCAGGTTAGGGCAGGGTCATGGCCCAGGGAGAGCAGGGGCCCTGGCGGGAAGAAGTGGGGAGCAAGCAGGCAGGACACGGCGGGGTCCCGTCCACCCTCAGGGCGCAGTGCGGCACCTGTCTGGGGCCGTTCATGTCTACAGCGCAGCCTTTCGGCCACACTCAGGACGGCGACCAAGGTCTCCGAAGCTGAGCTTATCCGTCACCCAGGAACACAGGTGGGTGAGAGAGAAAGAACACGTGTGTCCTTCCAGGAGTCCGTGACTTTCAAGGATGTGGCCGTGGACTTTACCCAGGAGGAGTGGGGCCAACTGGACACCCCCCAGCGGGCCCTGTACCGGGATGTGATGCTGGAAAACTACCAGAACCTTCTCTCCCTGGGTAAGATGGTGCCCAAGGTGAGGAGGCCAGGTCCGGCCTCTCTCCTCGGGGCTGGACCTGGCAGGACGCGGCCTCCTGTCTCTGCCCTGGGCCTTGTGTTGCCTGCAGGTGGGGCCTGGAGGAGAGGGAGGGGTGGACAGGCCCCCGGAGCCCAGCCTGCCCTGGAGGGGGCGTCAGTCTCTCTCGGGTCCTCAGACCCACAGGTCACCATGGGTTCCTCGTCTGAGCCCCCTTCCTCAGCACTGGTGCACAGAGCGCCCAGAGCCACGCTGCTTCCTCCCCGCACAGGGCCTCCGGTCTGCAAGCCAGACGTCATCTCCCACCTGGAGCGAGGCGAGGAGCCGTGGCGGGCTCCCAGAGACGGGCCTGCGGGGCCCGGTCCAGGTGAGCCTGGCGTGGAGGCGGAGCCCCTCCCCACCACCCCTGCGGCCGCTGCTGCTCCCTCTGCGCCTGCTCAGCCCCTCCTGCCTCCCTTCCCCGAGCACACATTGAGCACCGACTGTGTGCCAGCACTCGTGCTGGGGGAACAGTGACCAGAATGGACACAGCCGGTTGCCTTGAGCTGGAGGGAGACAGGAGCGTCTGCACGCGGAGTGCTCACCCGTGGGGCTGTCAGTGTGGACTCGGAGCCCCCGAGGGCTCCTCCACCCCTGCCCGGCTCCTTACAGAGGGGCCTGGCTTCTGCGAGGCTCTGGCCACCCCGCCCCCGCCCCACTTCCCTGCACCCGGCTGCCCTGCCCCTGCCCCGGCCTCCTGCCGCGCTTCTGGCTCATCAGTGCTCTGGGCACGCCCCGCCCTGAGCCCTGGCGCTGCCCATCCGCCTGCTCTCAGAGGATGGCCTCTCCCTTCCAGAACCAGGATGGGAGCCCAAGCCTGAGGCGGAGGAGACGCCTGTTTACAAGGAAGAGCCGCCCTGGGAGCTGATCGCAGACGGGCTGGCGAGGACCGGTGTGCACAGCCCCGGGTGCAGCAACGGGTGTGCCTGGGGGTGCCCGGCGGCGGCTCTGACCCGAGGCGAAGCCTCCTGCGCCAGTCCTGGGTCCTCCGAGGAGCGCCGGCGGGGCAACTGTGAGTCCAAGGAGGCACTTGGCCCGCAGAGCGCCCTGCCGGCCCAGCCCCGCCTTCCCGCGGAAGGAGCCACCCCGGAAGGCCAGCTGGGGACAGTGAGGTCCACCGGGGCCGGGAGCCGGCGCCGGAGCCAGGGTGCGGGGAGTGGCCCGTTTGTGTGCGGCGAGTGTGGCAAGGCCTTCCCGCGGAGCGCGGCGTTGGCGCTGCACCGGCGCTGGCATGCGCGGGAGAAGGCCTACAAGTGCGGCGAGTGCGGCAAGGCCTTCAGCTGGAGCACAAACCTCCTGGAGCACCGGCGCGTGCACACCGGCGAGAAGCCCTTCCTGTGCGGCCAGTGCGGCAAGGCCTTCAGCTGCAGCTCGTCCCTCAACGTGCACCGGCGTGTGCACACGGGCGAGCGGCCCTACAGGTGCGGCCAGTGTGCCAAGGCCTTCAGCTGCAGCTCGCTGCTTGGCATGCACCTGCGCGTGCACACGGGCGAGCGGCCCTACCGCTGCGGCGAGTGCGGCCGGGCCTTTAACCAGCGGACGCACCTCACGCGCCACCAGCGCGTGCACACGGGCGAGAAGCCCTTCCGCTGCGCTGCGTGCGGCCGGGCCTTCGCCTGCCACTCGTCGCTGACGGCGCACGAGAAGCTGCACAGCGGCGAGAAGCCCTTCCGCTGCGGCGACTGCCCGAAGGCCTTCAGCAGCCGCTCGCGCCTGGCGCTGCACCGGCGCGCGCACACGGGCGAGAAGCCCTTCCGCTGCAGCCAGTGCGCCAAGGCCTTCAGCTGCCACTCGTACCTGGCGGTGCACCAGCGCGTGCACAGCGGCGAGAAGCCCTTCCGCTGCGACGAGTGCGGCAAGGCCTTCAGCTCCCACGCGTACCTCGTCGTGCACCGGCGCGCGCACACGGGCGAGAAGCCCTTCGACTGCAGCCGCTGCTGGAAGGCCTTCAGCTCCCACTCGTCACTCATCGTGCACCGGCGCGTGCACACGGGCGAGCGGCCCTACCGCTGCGGCCAGTGCGGCCGGGCCTTCAGCCAGAACCACTGCCTCCTTAAGCATCAGAGGACCCACGCGGCGGCGGAGGCCTTCGAGCGTCACGAGTGCGGCGAGGCTTTCGGCTGGAGCGGGCCCCTGGCAGAGCCCCGCGCGCTCCACGGCGGCGAGAAGCCCTTCGCCGTCCAGTTGGACCGGCGCTTGCTGAGCCCCTACTACGTGCCCGGCGGCCTCCTGGGCGCGGGAGCCTCGGGCGGGGGTGGGGGGGGCAGTGGGGGCGGGGTCGATGCCCTAGACGTGGCCGAGCTCCTGGGTGTGGCCCCACCCTCGGGCAGCAGGAGTTTCCCCCTGGGGAGCAACCCTGGCAAGTAACGTGTGTGCGTGACACACCCACCTGGAACACGCGAGAGGCCGTGGGCTGCTGGAGAGGGAGCTGGTGGGAGAGCGCCGAGGGCATCCTGTCCTCCCGCTGACCGGAAGGCGGGGAGGGCGTGCTCAGGCGAGTGGGGCCCCTGTCCTCGCGTCCTTGGACAGCCGCCTCCTTGATTGCCATCCCGAGTTTCTTCTGTAAACTCTTTTAACATGATAATTAAAGGGGAGAGAAAACAGGAGAGTCACAGACAGTATTCCTTCTAAGTGAACACTATTCCGGGAGGAGAGAGTAGGCTCAGATGGTGGGCCTTTGGGCAGAAGCAAGTTCCCCGGACTCACCACTCGCGTTAGTGGCCGTGCAGCCCAGCGCCACGCCTGGCCACCCTGTCCACGGCAGAAGCAGGCTTTCTACCCCCGCAGGCGAGGCTGCCTGCAGGGTTGCCCCAGACCCACGGTGCTCAGCCCCCGAGAGGAGGCGCGTCTCGTGGTCCCGGAGAGGGGGAGACATGGCGTCTCTCTGGGACTCGGTCATCCCGCTCAGTTTAGAGCAGAGGCCAGCTGCCGGCTCACATCTGTACAGAGCGCTGGCATCTAGGAGACTTTCATTAAAGTATGTATGGAGGCTGAATAACCAAGTTTCAGAAAACGGAATTAAGGGGAGCGATACCCGTAATTCTCAATAAAGCTGCATTGTGCGCCTTGTTGCGCCATCATCTTTCTGATGGTGCGTCTTCACGTTCTGCAAACACGGTGTGCTCGGCCTGTCGTTTTGGCCCCCAGCGTGCTCACCGCAGAGCCTGCTACCTTTGGCGCTGAGGTTCTGGGTGGGGCGGGCTGTTATGTCAGCTGTTCTTCCCTTGGATGCGAAAGTTATTTCCAAGCTGTCACCATTACAATCCAGCCTTCATACACCATCTTTTTGCCTCCTCCTCCAGCATGGTCCTTTGGTAGATTTCCAGAAGTGACAATTCTGAGATGAACTGCGCGCTGCCTCATTCCAGTGTGGTTTTGGTTGCGTGAGAACCAAGTGACACCGTCTCACTGTGAGAGCTGGCCGCACTGGTCGGGCACCACCCGGTCCTGGAGGCCCCAGCTGGTCCTGCCAGGCCAGCTTCTAGGCCCTCTGTGCCGACCCACTGCTCCTCCAGCATCCCTGAGGCTGGCTGCAAGCCCTTCCCTGTGGCAAACAGGGAAGCTCTGACAACTTCATTGGCAAAAACAAGTAGAATCTAGCTTTGATTGTTACCACACTTATTTCTTAGTTTAAAAGAAATTCACATACAAATAGGCATAAACACACACTGCTACTGCCTGCCCGGCGGGGCTGCGGGTGCGCTCAGCTGACGGCAGCACCTTACCGCTTCAAGGGACACCTTTTCATAACGTTCAGTTGCTCAGTTGTGTCTGACCCTTTGTGACCCCATGGACTGCAGCACGCCAGGCTTCCCTGTCCTTTACCAACTCCTGGAGCTTGCTCAAACTCGGGTCCATTGAGTCAGTGATGCCATCCAGCCATCTCATCCGCTGTCAACCCCTCTCGTCATCCCCTTCTCCCACCTTCAATCTTTCCCGCATCGAGGGCTTTTCCAGTGAGTGAGTCCTTGGCGGCAGGTGGCCAAAGTGTTGGAGCTTCAGCTTCAGTCCTTCAATGGCTATTTAGTATTGATTTAAGACTGGTGATCTCCTTGCAGTCCAAGGGACTCAAGAGTCTTCTCCAATACCACAGTTTGAAAACTTCAGTTCTTTGGCATTCAGCCTTACTTTAAGGTCCAACTCTCACATCCATACATGACTACTGGAAAAACTATGACTATGTGGACCTTTGCCAGCAAAGTAACATCTGTATTTTTTAATATACTGTTGACGTTTGTCAGCTTTTCTTTCAAGAAGCAAGTGTCGATTTCATGGCTGCAGTCACCATGTGCAGTGATTTTAGAGCCCAAGAGATTAAAGTCAGCCACTGTTTCCGCATCTATTTCCCATGAAGTGATGGGACCGGATGCCATGACCTTATTTTCTGAATGTTGAGCTTCAGGACGACTTTTTCACTCTCTTCTTTCACTCTCATCAAGAAGCACTTTAGTCTTCACTTTCTGCCATAAGGGTGGTGTCATCTGCATGTCTGAGGTTATTGGTATTTCTCCCGGCGATCTTGATTCCAGCTTGTGTTCGTCGAGCCTGGCATTTCACGTGATGTACTCTGCATATAAGTTAAATAAGCAGGGTGACGGTACGTAGCCTTGATGTACTCCTTTCCCAGTTTGGAACCAGTCTGTTCTTTCATGTCTGGTTCTAACTGTTGCTTCTTGACGTTTCTTAGACGGCAGGTAAGGTGGTCTGGTATTCCCATCTCTTTAAAAATTTTGATATGGAACATGTTATTACTGTTCTTCAAGAGACCGTTGGACATACCCTTTGGCCCCCCTTCCACTGATGGCTCAATGCTCTTTTATTTACATACAAGCTTTGTGTTCTCATCATACACGTGATACGTGTATACTGAAGAAACGGGGGGGGGGGCGGGGAGTCAGGTGTACAAGAATTAAAACAATC
Source organism: Neotragus moschatus (assembly GCA_006410615.1). NCBI lineage: Eukaryota > Metazoa > Chordata > Mammalia > Artiodactyla > Bovidae > Neotragus > Neotragus moschatus. Next base: position 125,264 of record SJYA01003506.1, on the reverse strand, counting down.
CTCAGTTCACAGTCGTGGCCTGGAGAGGCATTTACTCCTGTTTTTTCTCTGCATGTATACACATTTTTTTTTTTTAAGTGTAAACGGGTTTATTATAGGCAAAATTATTTGTCAATAAATTTTTAAAAAATTATACATGTTCTGACTCATTTAACTGCCAGTCACCTTAGCTTCCTCAGCGTTTGAGTCATAATCTTCAAAATAGCCCTTCCACAGAGAATTTCAGCTCAGCCCACAACTGTAAGAGTCAGTCCACGATTCTTTAAGTCGGACTTCCCTGATCTCCAGTAGAATATGGACATGCTGGAAAAATCCCCACCTATAACCACTTTCACTTTTCACTTTCATGCATTGGAGAAGGAAATGGCAACCCACTCCAGTGTTCTTGCCTGGAGAATCCCAGGGACGGGGGAGCCTGCTGGGCTGCCATCCGTGGGGTCGCACAGAGTCGGACACGACTGAAGCGACTTAGCAGCGGCAGCAGCAGCATAACCACTGGGATCCAGTGTCCTCACGCTGCTTACTGTGGGGCTGTCTTCAGGGTCAGCGGAGACGGCTCTGCCTGGCTCTGAATCTCAGACATCCTCTGATGGCTCAGTGATAAAGGATCTGCCTACCAACGCAGAAGACGAGGGTTTGATCCCTGGATCAGGAAGAGCCTGAGGTGAAGGGAATGGCTATCCACCCCAGTATCCTTGCCTGGGAAATCCCATGGATAGAGGAGCCTGGTGGGCTACAGTCCATGGGGTTGCAAAGAGTCCAACATGACTGAGCAACCAAGCAACAAACGTACATTAAGTGCAAACCACGGTCACTCCTAAGTTGTCACAGCCGTGAGCCATGAGTGTGTAAGCCGCTAATACGTGAGCTCTAAAGCAGTTTGGGGACGCCCCCGGCAGTCCAGCGTCGACACTGCACAGTTCCATAGCTGAGGGCACAGGACCAGCCCCTGGTCAGGGAACTAAGATCCCACAGATCACAGGTGCAGCCAAAAGAACAGTTTGTTAGCTTTTCATAGTTTATCAGCAACTCTGTTTGCTATTTCCTCCCCCCAGATCTAACACAGCCTCTGAATAAACGGAGCCACATTCTGTGAGGTGACCACAACCATGTCAGTCTACAGAAAGAGCTCCATCGGGGTGCAGTTCAGCTGGACACGTTTTCTCTCTCTCTCTCTGGCCACGCCACGCAGTGCGTGGGGCTCAGTTCCTCAGTCAGGGATCGAGCCCTTGCCTTGGCATGATAGGGAGTCTCAACCCCTGGCTCGCCAGGGAGCTTCACCAGAAACAAAGTATTAGAAGTAGAATTCTTTGTCCCTTCGTTCTGACAGTTTCGTTTTCTCTTTTGTCCACTATTCCATTTTTAGATGCACACAAATACATGCAGCGTATGAGCATGTAACACACACAGTGAAAATGTCCACATCAATACCTACACGGGTGTACACATATAATACATACAGGGCCTCCCTGTGCGTATGTTTTAAAACAATTACTTTATTTTATTTTCTGGCCATGCAGCATGTGGGATCTTAGTCCCCGACCAGGTATTGAACCCGTGCCTGCAGCATTGGGAGCGTGGAGCCGGCAGGGAAGTCCCCCCGTATGTATTCTTAACCACTGGCGCTCCAGTGGTTAAGGGCCGCCTTGCAGTGCAGGGGACGCCAGTTCAATCCCTGGTCCACAAAGATCCCACGTGCCACGGGGAAATGGCCCGTGTGCCACGGCTTCCGGAGCCGTGCGCCCTGGAGCCCGCGCTCCACAGCAAGGGAAGCCGAGCTCCACAGCTGGAGAGCAGCCCGCACTCACGGCAACGAGAAAGACCTCACAGGGTGATGAAGAAGACCCAGAGCAGTCAAAAACGAAAGAAAATGTTTGTATTAAAATTTAAAAAAAATTTAAAAATATTTAAAAATAACATTAAAAATGACATTAAAGCAAGACAGCTTTAAAATGTGTACCTATGTACAGTGTGCACGCGCACATATCAGTGTATACACACATACATGTATGTGCAGTTTGTGCACACACTGCCCTCGGGTGAACATTTCCTTTGTCCCTGCGTTCTCAGCGCACAGAGGTTTTTGAATTCTGGGTAGTCGGGTCTCCTCAGTTTTTCTTCCCTTTATCCTTTTCTTCGGCCCTTCCTTACATCCCATTTGGTTGTATCTTATATTTACGCTTAAGTCCACCCACCTGGGATATAAGTGTCCGAGGTCCCACGTCTTTCTTGACCTTCATCCCCCGCTGCTCCACAGACCTGCCTGTCTTCTCCTTCACTGCCGCTCTGTAACTCGTAGACAGCAGGACTGGGGTCACATTCTCAGGAGGTTTAAAAAAAAATTTTTGTTTTAATTTTTCTAAGTGAGCCAGGCAGGAATCATTTTCTCAGAACGTGGCCTCTTCACTCCCCTGCAGATCTCCTTGGGGTTTTGATTATAGCTGGCCAGTTTGGAAAGAATTAACACAGTTCTGCGTGAGATTAGGTCTTCACATCAAAGAGCAGGGTAGATGACTGTCCGTTCAAGCCTGCCTCTAACCGTCAGAAAAGGCGTAGAGGGCTTCCCTGGTGGTCCAGGGGCAAAGAGCGCAGCCGCCAACGCGGGGACGCAGGCTCGGTCCCTGGCCCGGGGAGACCCCACTTACTGCAGGGCAGCGGAGCCCACGAGCTGCAGCTCCCAAAGCCCGCGCGCCGCAACCGCGGCAGCCCGTTGGCTGCAACTAGAGGAAGCCCGAGCGCAAAGCCAAGACCCAGCGCAGCCGAAACTAAATGAGAGTGACATGCTAACGGGGAAAGCGCTTCTCATCGCCTTCACGTGTTCACACACGGATTGTCGGGTTCAGTGTGATTCTGCGGGGTTTGTGAATCAGCCACGTGAAGAGACACAGAGGCAACTCTTGCCTGCAGTTACCCCTTTGTATATTTCACACCGAGCAGATTTGCTGGGTCATTCCGGAAAGTCTCTAACGCTGTATTGGTTCGTCCTGTTTTCTAGGTAAACTCATCACTTGGAAATAAAAAGCTTGCCTATCCTTTTTTGTGTGATAGCCTTTTATTTCATTTCTTCTTAAAACCCACACTGGCCAGCACTTCAGGGCAACACCAAGCTGGTAGCCGCGGTCACCTGTGGCAGACTCTGTGGACTCAGGATGTGTCCACCTCAACAGTTCGGCCTCTAAAATGGGTGCAGCTGGGGTAGCCACGTGGCCCGGTTTGGATGACCAAGGCTGCTAGAGGTTTGGGGAAAGTGTTGGCTTTCTTGATAGGAGACACTGCTCCTTCCTCTCCCCGGAACTCAGATGCAATTCTTGGAGGCTTGGCACCCATTTTGCAACCAAGAGACAACTGAGGACAAAAACCACACATGGTGGAAGAGAAATGAAAGAATCCTGGGCCTCGGATGGAATTTGAGCAGCTGTTTTCACCAACGACATCCAACTTCCTGAGTTCTTATTATGAGCTTTCAGCTGTTTTTCTCACAGCGGTCCTTCCCCACAGCTGTATTCCCCACCAGTACAGCATCTGGGTCTGTAACCAGGCCAGGTTTGGTCTTGCCCCATGCACAGCAAGCCAAAATCCTGAGATGCCCAGTCTTGTAGCCAAGCAAGGAGAATTAGGCTCAGACGCACCTTTCCCGCCGCTCAGCTCAAATGAGACACAGCTGACTCCACGGTCCTAGAAAGCAAGGTGGGCAAATCTCTCAAAGTCTGCCTCCTGGAGGACAAGCATTTTCTGAAAGGCCCTGAGGCGCTTCCCAGACGGTCCAGTGGCTAGGACTCCACGCTTCCAGCACAGTGGCACGGGGTCAATCTTTGGTCAAGGAGCTAAGGCGCCCCCCCCCGCCCATTCCATGAAGACTGACCAAAAAGAATTTCTTTTCCCAATCAAAAAAGAAACAAAAAGAGAAATGATTCTGTTCAGTGATGGCAGGGGGAATGAGTCTGACAGATCACCCCCAGGTTCGGCCCCCCCTGCCCCGCCCCATCTTCTGTTTCTCAAAGCTGAGGATAACACGTGGGGGCCACTCTATCTGCTTCCTCTGATATCAGGCATAGACTCAACAGGGGCTGGGAAATGGCGCGCTTAGCACTCACCTGAGGACACGCTCTTGTCTGGTTTCAGGTTAACATTTTGATCCCAATAAAGGTACCACCCACAGGCCAGCTATTAAGGCATTCATAGGCCCCAAACCGTAGACAGTGTGCCACAGGGACATGCCAAATGCCAGACATACAGTTAAATTAAAAAAAATTTTTTTAATTAATTTTTATTGAGGTTTAGACTCTTGTACATAGGGGTTTGTCTAGGATAGGTCATGCAGTTATTTAATTTTATCAGAGGACAGGAGGAGAGAGCCAAATTTCAGCTTCATCAAGGGAAAAAGGGACAGGCAATCAATCTTACACGTTACATCTGAGGAGGTTAGGGATGGTGGAAACATGAGTGATGAGGTGTCAGCGTGATCAAATTCAGGCAGAGCCTTCATTGATGAATTCAACAGCTAGAGAGATGGCCTGCCAGCGTCTGAGAAATCCTAACCATCGAATTGTTCTCCCAAGCTGGGGGGTTAAAGAAAACATCAGAGAGAGCAGGACAGTCGTTCTGGCAACTGAGCAAGGTTTGCAAGTTGCGTTTTGGAAGAGCCAGATGCCCTGTGCTGCGCTTAGTCACTCAGCCATGTCCACCTCTTTGCGACCCGCTGGACTGCAGCCCACCAGGCTCCTCTGTCCATGGGAATCTCCAGGCAAGAACACTGGAGCGGGCTGCCATGCCTCCTCCAGGGGATCTTCCCGACCCAGATCTCCCACGTTGCAGGCAGATTCTTTACCGTCTGAGCCACCAGGGAAGCCCAAGAATACTGGAGTGGGTGGCCCATCTCTTCTCCAGGGGAACTTGCTGACCCGGGCAGTGAAGCAGGGTCCCCTGCGCTGCAGGCGGACTCTGTACCAGCTGAGCCACCAGGGAGCCCATATGCAGAAGATGTAGTGCTGCCACAGAGAGCCCTGAGGACGCCCCACAAACCCACTGGAGCTGATCACAGCAGGACCAAGGTTGACACTCAGAAACTGGCCGCATGTCTTCATACTAAACGGGAAATATCAGAAAGGAAATGCAAAAAGAGAACAAAAAAAGGACCCTCTTAAAATCACACCAGAAGAATACTAGGAATGAAGCTGACCCAGGAGGCAAAGGGGGCTCTCGGGAGGGGCTCGGAGGACCCTGGGCCGGGAGCACGGGGCCGCCTCACCGCATCCCAGGTTTTCTCACGGAAGCCACCAGACCAGACCAGCCACTCGCTCTCCGAGGCGGGAGGCGGCCCAGACGCCCCTGCTGCCCCTTTGCCCACCTTGCACCTGAGTCTCTGAGCGCCCTCTCCGCACAACAGGCAGGAGCAGGGCGCAGAGGCCCTCACCATGCTCCCAGCCGCTACGAGGGTGCTCCCGGAGCCCTGGGTTACTTGCTTCCCCAAATCTGAACAAGTGTGAGTGAAAGTCACTCAGGCGTGTCCAACTCTGCGACCCCAGGGATTTAGTCCATGGAGTCCTGCAGGCCAGAACACTGGAGTGGGTAGCCTTTCCCTTCTCCAGGGGATCTTCCCAACCCAGGGGTCGAAACCAGGTCTCCCACATTGCAGGCGGATTCTTTACCAGCTGAGCCACAAGGGAAGCCCAAGAATACTGGAGTGGGTAGCCTTTCCCTTCTCCAGGGGATCTTCCCAACCCAGGGGTCGAAACCAGGTCTCCCACATTGCAGGCGGATTCTTTACCAGCTGAGCCACAAGGGAAGCCCAAGAATACTGGAGAGGGTAGCCTTTCCCTTCTCCAGGGGATCTTCCCAACCCAGGGGTCGAAACCAGGTCTCCCACATTGCAGGCGGATTCTTTACCAGCTGAGCCACAAGGGAAGCCCAAGAATACTGGAGTGGGTAGCCTTTCCCTTCTCCAGGGGATCTTCCCAACCCAGGGGTCGAAACCAGGTCTCCCACATTGCAGGCGGATTCTTTACCAGCTGAGCCACAAGGGAAGCCCAAGAATACTGGAGAGGGTAGCCTTTCCCTTCTCCAGGGGATCTTCCCAACCCAGGGGTCGAAACCAGGTCTCCCACATTGCAGGCGGATTCTTTACCAGCTGAGCCACAAGGGAAGCCCAAGAATACTGGAGTGGGTAGCCTTTCCCTTCTCCAGGGGATCTTCCCAACCCAGGGGTCGAAACCAGGTCTCCCACATTGCAGGCGGATTCTTTACCAGCTGAGCCACAAGGGAAGCCCAAGAATACTGGAGAGGGTAGCCTTTCCCTTCTCCAGGGGATCTTCCCAACCCAGGGGTCGAAACCAGGTCTCCCACATTGCAGGCGGATTCTTTACCAGCTGAGCCACAAGGGAAGCCCAAGAATACTGGAGTGGGTAGCCTTTCCCTTCTCCAGGGGATCTTCCCAACCCAGGGGTCGAAACCAGGTCTCCCACATTGCAGGCGGATTCTTTACCAGCTGAGCCACAAGGGAAGCCCAAGAATACTGGAGAGGGTAGCCTTTCCCTTCTCCAGTACCAAAACAAGACCGATTATATTCTTTGCAGCCGAAGATGGAGAAGCTCTATAGTGTCAGCAAAAATAAGACCCGGAGCTGAGTGTGGCTCAGATCATCAGCTCTTTATTGCAAAGTTCAGGCTCAACTTGAAGAAAGCAGGTTAAACCACTGGTCCATTCAGGTATGACCTAAATCAGACCCTTCATGGGATTACACAGTGGGGGTGACAAATAGATTCAAGGGACTAGGTCTGATAGACAGAGGGCCTGAAGAACTATGGACGGAGGTCCGTAACATTGTTCAGTCGATGGTGACCGAAACCATGCCCAAGAAAAAGAAATCCAAGAAGGCAAAGTGGCTGTCTGAGGAGGCCTTACAAATAGCTGAGAAAATAAGAGGCAAAGGAGAAAAGGGAAGATATATTCGTCTGAATGCAGAGTTCCAGAGAATAGCAAGGAGAGACAAAAAAGCCTTCCTCAGTGATCAAAGCAAAGAAATAGAGGAAAACAACAGAATGGGAAAGACTGAAGATCTCTTCAAGAAAACTGGAGATACCAAGGGAGCATTTCATGCAACGATGGGAACAAAAAGGACAAAAATGGCAAGGACCTAACAGAAGCAGAAGAGATTAAGAAGAGGTGGCAAGAATACACAGAGGAACTGTACAGAAAAGCTCTTAATGACCCAGATAATCACAATGGTGTGGTCACTTACCTAGAGCCAGACATCCTGGAACGTGAAGTCAAGGGAGCCTTAGGAAGCTTCACTACAAACAAAGCTAGGGGAGGTGAGGGAATTCCAGTTGCGCTGTTTCAAATCCTGAAAGACGGTGCTGTGAAAGTGCTGCACTCAATATACCAGCAAATTTGGAAAACTCAGCAGTGGCCTCAGGACTGGAAAAGGTCAGTTTTCATTCCAGTCCCAAAGAAAGGCAATGCCAAAGAATGTTCAAATTACCATACAATTGCAATCATTTCCCATGTTAGCAAGACCATCCTGAAAATCCTTCCAGCCAGGCTTCAGTAGTAAGTGAACCAAGAACTTTCAGATGGACAAGTTGGATTTAGGAAAGGCAGAGAAACCAGAGATCAAATTGCCAGCATCTGCTGGATCATCGGAAAAGCAAGAGAGTTCCAGAAAACCATCTACTTCTGCTTCACTGACATTGCTAAAGCCTTTGACTGTGTGGATCACAACAAACTGTGGAATACTCTTAAAGAGGTGGGAATACCAGACCACCTGACCTGCCTCCTGAGAAACCTGTATGCAGGACAAGCAGCAGCAGTTGCAACTGGACATGGAACAACAGACTGGCTCAAAATTGGGAAAACAGTATGAAAGGCTGTATATCGTGACCCTGGCTATTTAACTTACATGCAGCGTACATCATGCAAAAACTGTGCTGGGTGAAGCCCACGGTGGAGTTAAAGCTGCCAGGAAGAGTGTCGAGAATCTCAGATGACAGAGGCCGACGATGCGTTTTGCAGATGATAACTCTATTGGAAGAAAGCCAAGAGGCACTAAAGAGCTTCTTGATGAAGGTGAAAGAGGAGAGTGAAAAAGCTGGCTTGAAACTCAGTACTCAAAAAACGAAGATCATGGTATCTCGTCCCGTCGCTTCATCGCAAACAGATGGGGAAAAAGTGGGACCAGTGACTGATTTTATTTTCATGGGTTCCAAAATCAATGCGGACCAGTGGCTGCAGCCGTGAAATTAAAAGACGCCTGCTCCTTGGAAGGAAAGTTATGAGAGACTTGACGGCATATGGAGGAGCAGAGACATCAACTTGTCAGCAAAGGCCTGTGCCGTCGAAGCTCTGGTTTCTCCACCAGTCATGCAGGGACGTGAGTGCTAGATCACTAAGAAGGCTTTAGGTCAAAGAACTGACGCTTTTAATTGCAGCAGTGGTGCTGGAGAAGACTCCTGAGGGTCTCTTGGACTGCACGGAGATCAAACCAGTCCTTCTTAAAGGAAATCGGTCCTGAATTTTCATTGGAAGGACTGATGCTGAAGCTGAAGCTTCAGTACTTTGGCCACCTGATGCAAAGAACTGACTCATTGGAAAAGACCCTGATGCTGGGAAAGATTGAAGGCAGGAGGAGAAGGGGACGACAGAGGATGAGATGGCTGGATGGCATCACCGACTCGATGCACATGAGTTTGAGCAAGCTCTGGGAGTTGGTGATGGACAGGGAGGCCTGGCGTGCTGCAGTCCACGGGGTCGCAAAGGGTCGGACGCGACTTAATGATTGAACAAGCCAAAGAAATCTTCAGATTTAGTTTGATCCCTGTCAAAATTCCCATGGAAATTTCACGGAACAAGGATAACCAAAACTCTGTACGAAACCATCTAAGACCAAGGATTGCCTAGGCAAGTCTCAGGGGAAAAGAAAAACGAAGCAGGAGCCGTAACCCTCTGAAAGCTCAGATAATAATACAAAAGCAACCAAAGCAGCACGGCACTGGCATGAAGACAGACAAGCCCACCAGCGGAGCAGAGAGCCCGAATACACCCACGCGTCCTCGAGCAGTCAGCTTGCAACGGAGGGGCCAGAGTATAAAACGGGAAAATGACTGTCCGTTCAGCAAGTGATGCTGGGAAAGGCGGCGGCTGCGTGGAGATCAAACATACACTTACACCAGGCCCAAAGGGGAACTCAAATAACTAAAAGACTTAACCGTAGCTGTGACGCTACTAAACTCCCAGAAGAGAGCGTGTGCGAAACATGCTCGGACATGAATCACGCCCATGTTTTCCAGGTCAAGGTCTCCCAAGGCAACAGAGACAATAACAAAAGTAAAAATAAATAAATGGGACCTAATCAAACACACAAGCTATCGTACAGCACAGGGAATCACAGACAAGGCGAAAAGAGAGCGCACGGACACGGAGAAAACATGTGCCGATGATGTGACTGACAAGCGCCGAATCTCCAAAATATACAAATGGCTCATACAACTTGGGAGCAACAACAAAAACCAGACAACCCAGTGAGATAACGGGCAGCCTAAGCAGACATCTCTTCAAAGGAGACCTACAGATGGCCCACAGGCAGTGAGCTATTAGGGAAATGCAAATCAGAACTGTGATGAAGCCTCGCCTCCCGCCAGTCAGAATGACCATCGCTAAACAGTCCACAAATAGCAAGTGCTGGGGAACCTCCTCGGGGCTGGTGGGCAGCGCATTGGTGCAGCCACCGTGGAAAAGAGTATGGAGGGTCCTCAAAAAAAAAAAAAGAGTGGCCACATGATCCAGCCATCCCCGTCCTGGCATATACCCAGACAGAACCATAACTCAAAAACACGCACGCACCCCGAATACACACGCAGCGCTGTTTACAGCAGAAAGACACAGACGCAACGGAAATGTTCCTCAGCAGAGGGATGGGCAAGGCGGGCGTGGCTCAGACACACGGCCGGGTGCACCGAGGCACGAGAGACTGAAAGTCGTGTCTGGCTCTTGCGACCCCGTGGACTACACAGTGCACGGGATTCTGCAGCCCAGAGTACTGCAATGGGCAGCCTTTCCCTTCTCCAGGGGATCTTCCCAACTCAGGGATCTAACCCAGGTTTCCCTCATTGCAGGGGGATTGTTTACCAGCTGAGCCACAAGGAAAGCCCATGAAAAAGAATGAAATAATAGGAATTCTCCAGCGGTCCAGTGGTTAGGGCTTGACAGTCCCACAGCACAGGGCCTGGGTTTGATCCTTGGTTGGGGGACTAAGCTCCTGCATGTGGCACAACCAAATGACAAAAAAAAAAGAGAAAGAAGAAAGAATGGCATTTGCAGGAACATATGTGCAACTCACCTCGAGCCAGACATCCTGGAATGCCACGTCCAGTGGGCCTTAGGAAGCATCACTACGAACAAAGCTAGTGGAGGTGAGGGAATTCCAGGTGAGCTTTTTCAAATCCTGAAAGATGATGCTGTGAAAGTGCTCCACTCAATAGGCCAGCAAATCTGGAAAACTCAGCAGTGGCCACAGGACTGGACAAGGTCAGTTTTCATTCCAATCCCAAAGAAAGGCAATGCCAAAGATTGCGCAAACTACCGCATAATTGCACTCACCTCACACGCTAGTAAAGTAACGCTGAAAATTCTCCAAGCCAGGCTTCAGCAATACGTGAATCGTGAACTTCCAGATGTTCAAGCTGGTTTTAGAAAAGGCAGAGGAACCAGAGATCAAATTGCCAACATCCGCTGGATCATGGAAAAAGCGAGAGAGTTCCAGAAAAACATCTATTTCTGCTTTATTGACTATGCCAAAGCCTTTGACTGTGTGGATCACAATAAACTGTGGAAAATTCTGAGAGAGATGGGAATACCAGACCACCTGACCTGCCTCTTGAGAAATCTGTGTGCAGGCTCAGTGGCTGTGGCGGCCGGGCTTAGCTGTCCCGAGGCTTCTGGAATCTTCCCACCCAGGTCCCCTGCACTGGCAGGCGCACTCTTTACCACTGGACCACCAGGGAAGTCCAACTTGTGTGGCTTAACTCTTGTATCTGGATCTCCCCATTTGAAAGCAGACAATGCTTGGGATTCAAAAGTCACGTTATGCAAAAAAAGCTTCATGTCCAAAACAGTAGCAAGTAGAGCATGCCACTGAGGGATTGTTCACTGTTGCTGTTTCAGCAGCTCAGTCGTGGCCGGCTCTGTGCGGCCCCATGGACGACAGCCCACCAGACTCCTCTGCCCATGCGATTTCCCAGGCAAGAATACTAGAACGCTGTGCCNAGATGTTCAAGCTGGTTTTAGAAAAGGCAGAGGAACCAGAGATCAAATTGCCAACATCCGCTGGATCATGGAAAAAGCAAGAGAGTTCCAGAAAAACATCTATTTCTGCTTTATTGACTATGCCAAAGCCTTTGACTGTGTGGATCACAATAAACTGTGGAAAATTCTGAGAGAGATGGGAATACCAGACCACCTGACCTGCCTCTTGAGAAACCTCTGTGCAGGCTCAGTGGCTGTGGCGGCCGGGCTTAGCTGTCCCGAGGCTTCTGGAATCTTCCCACCCAGGTCCCCTGCACTGGCAGGCGCACTCTTTACCACTGGACCACCAGGGAAGTCCAACTTGTGTGGCTTAACTCTTGTATCTGGATCTCCCCATTTGAAAGCAGACAATGCTTGGGATTCAAAAGTCACGTTATGCAAAAAAAGCTTCATGTCCAAAACAGTAGCAAGTAGAGCATGCCACTGAGGGATTGTTCACTGTTGCTGTTTCAGCAGCTCAGTCGTGGCCGGCTCTGTGCGGCCCCATGGACGACAGCCCACCAGACTCCTCTGCCCATGCGATTTCCCAGGCAAGAATACTAGAACGCTGTGCCCTCCTCTAGGGGATCTTCCCGACCCAGGGATCGAACCTGTATCACTGAGGCGGATTCTTTACTGCTGTGCCACTAGGGAAGCTCATATTCACCCAAAAGCGTCTTCCAAACCCTAGTCCCCCAAACCAAACCCTCTCTTTGCTGCAAAACAAAACTAAGCAAGCAAGGTCTCAGCACCCGCCGAGGAAGTCCGGGGCAGTCCCGGAGCAAAGGTGCCAGGCCGGCGCCCAGACTCGGCCACAGGCTCTCGGTACCGGCCTAGGACGAGCCTCAGCAGAAAGCCCATCTGGACTCACCTCTCCGCTGGCCGCTTTAGTTCCCTGGGAGCTGAGCTGCCGAGTTTTGCCGCAGTGAGGAGAGCCAGCCACAGAGCCTTCTCCCTGGCCAGGGTCAGGGTGCCTGCAGGATGAAGGAGCAGCGCAGTCGTGGCGTGGGGCACGTGGGGCCGGCCGTGGGGGTCGGGCAGGCGTAGCTGGAGGGCGTGGGGGGCAGTCCCAGCTGGGCTCCACCAGCTCAGCGCAAACTAGACGCAGCTGACTCCAGACACCTAGAAAACAACTCGGGCAAACTCCTTGTTCAGGCTCCGTGGCACCTGGAGGACTCGCACGTCTTAAGCCCACGTGGCTCTGCGTTGGCCGGTGGGACGAACTTGGCTGATTACCCATGGGCTCAGGTCTCCATCCCGACTTAAGGGTGACAAAGCTGACATTTCAGTATCGGGTGAAATGCCAACCAAGACCGATTTTCACCCTGTTAATAAACTATCTCCTGGCTTCCCTGGTGGCTCGGCAGTAAAGAATTCGCCTGCCAGTGCAGGAGACCCCAATGCAGGGGTCGCAGGTTCGATCCCTGATCCAGGAAGACCCCACAGGCCGTGGAGCAACTACACGCAGGCACCACAGGTAACGAGCCTGCGCCCAGAGCCTGAACTTCTCAGCCGGAGAAGAGCCCACGCGGCAGCCCACCACCACCAGGAACAAAGAGACGCCTCTGCAGACACACGGGAGCCGACAATTGTCTCGATAAAATTTAAAAGATAAATAGGTCAATAAGCTGCCTGTATGAGCCTAGCAGGCTCAGTCTCTGGAAAATCGCTGCTGAATGCCGAACTGAGCAAACCCCCCGGCGGCCCCGGAAACAGCTCAGGGTTTGCTTCCTTGTGGAGGTTTTCAACCACCCCATCGTCCTTGTGTTTCTGGGATAAACCCCGTTCGGCAGCGGTGCGCTGTTTAGGGTGTGTGGACTGGGGGTGCCGCCAGCCGGGCTGCCCAGCGGTGAGCCCCAGACGTCACTCTGGCTTTGCGGGGAAACAACGGCTGAGTCGGGGCCTCGGTCCAGAGTGGGAGGGGCCTGAGCTCAGCGTCGCCTGTGGGGCCGGCCTCCTGCTCACTCAAAAGCAGGACAAGAAGTGAAGAATGAAGTGGGGTGGGGGCCGGGTCGNCCGGGCTGCCCAGCGGTGAGCCCCAGACGTCACTCTGGCTTTGCGGGGAAACAACGGCTGAGTCGGGGCCTCGGTCCAGAGTGGGAGGGGCCTGAGCTCAGCGTCGCCTGTGGGGCCGGCCTCCTGCTCACTCAAAAGCAGGACAAGAAGTGAAGAATGAAGTGGGGTGGGGGCCGGGTCGGAACCCATGAGGCTCCCCGAATATTCGCACCGGATTTCTAGGTGAAGAGTCCTGTCCTGAATTACTGAAGTGACAGACACGTTACTTCTGTAATCGGCACGAAGAGCGATTTCCACCTTGAATGATAAATTGCAGGGGCCATAGGTTTTCCCATGGCGCTGCTCAGGAGTGACACTCTCCTTCCTTCATATCCAGTGCCGGGAGTGACGGACGGTGAGGGGGGAGGGGGGGGGCAGCAGCCAGGCCACCTCCACGCGCTCCTTGAGAGCTGGAAGGTGGCAGGCGGGCCGCGGGCCTGTCCCGGGAGTGCAGGGCCCCTCCCTGAGCCTGAGATGAGCCACGGCATCCAGGTGCTAGTCAGGGTCAGAGCAAGGCGATGAGAGGGCAGCGCTCAGCTGGGAGTGGGCAGCTGGGGCCAGGGCGCCGTGTTGCGAGGCGGCCGTGGCACCAGGTGTGCCCCTCGCCCCAGCGCCCCGGCCCGGAAAGCGGCCTGCCCTCCCTCAGTGGCTGCTTCGGGGCGGGGTGCCAATGTGAAACAGCTGGCAGGGTCCAAGCGCTCTACACTGTGCTGAGCACTCCTGGCGGTGGCCGGCAGGGGTGGGCCAGTCAACCTTTGTTTATGAAAACGTGCCTCCAGCCAGATTTGGGCCCTGGGCTGCTGCTGGCCAATTCCTCCTGCGGGTCATAGAGAAGGAAAGGTATGGTGGGTGAATAGGATGGGGACCGGGCCCATGGCTCTCCGCAGACACGGAGGCCCTAAGTGGCCAGGATTTACTGGGGCACACCTATGACCTGGTTCCCTCAGCCCAAAGCACCGAAGCCTCCCACCAAGGAAAGCCCCCAGGTCAGAATGTCCCTGGCTGCCCCCACCTCGTGGGGCACATTGCGACCTGGGCTTCCCCAGTGCTCAGAGCTTGGAAGGAAAGAGGTCACCGGATTCTTCCAGGGTCTGGCTCCCTCTCCTCTGAGATTGCCCACTATCAAGATGGGTGCTCTGATTGGAATAAAATGAAGCTTTGCTCCTTAGTTCTGGCCTAAGACCCTGCAGAGTTGCCTGAGCCAAGCAAATTGTTACTATGGCCCCAAATTCATTCAAACAGGGCCTTGAAGGCGGAGATCCGTTACACCAGATGTCAAGAGAAGGGGTGATGATCTCCCCTCTTTTTCTAGTGAACAGTCCAATGTGGCCTAGTTTTCAACCGAGAAAGGATGAATGACATCTTGTGGTGAACTGCTGTGGCCTGAGCCAGTCAGGTAAGGCCCTGTCCCAACAGCCATAGGGGCCCCAGCAGGCAGTGATCCACTGGCCAGAATTCTGTTGTTACTGTTGCACTAATATATTCCACAGAGGCCTCATTCCTGCAGCCGCCAGCCTCCACTCACAGTCACATTTGTTTCATACAGTAATTATGATAAAATACAAAAAGCTGTGACATCATTTTGCCGACAAAGCTCTGTATAGTCAAAGCTATGGTTTTCCTAGTAGTCATGTACGGATGTGAGAGCTGGACACGAAGGCTGACCGCTGAAGAACTGATGCTTTTGAACTGTGGTGTTGGAGAAGACTCTTGAGAGTCCCTTAGACTGCAAGGAGATCAAACCAGTCAATCCTAAAGAAAATCAACCCTGAAGATTCATTGGAAGGACTAATGCTGAACTGAAGATCCAACATTTTGGCAGTCTGATGCAAAGAGCCA
>SJYA01003506.1:72299-107632 GCA_006410615.1 Neotragus moschatus | reverse complement strand
GGAGAGACAGGGAGGGTTTTAGGGCAGAGAGACTGCTCCGGACCGTGTTACTCGTGGTGGACACGGGTCATCGCGCGATTGCCCATAGCGCGTACATCAGTGACCGTGACCCCGATGGGACTCTGCGGGATGCTGGCCCACCAATTGGAACAAATGTCCCGCTTGGGGGGAAGGCTTTGATAGGGTCAGGGGGCAGGAGGTATATCGGAACTCTCTGTCCCTCCTGCTTGATTTTGCTGTGAACCTAAAACTGCTCTAAAAATATAAAAACTATTTTTTTAGAAAAGTAATTCAAGGTGAGGAGGAAAAAAAACTCTGAAAAATCGGTCAAGGGAATATGAAGTGGGTTCTGGCTTAATGAAAACTGTAGGATGAAGGCCAAGCTTTGTCCTTCTGTTAAACCAGGTTCTACAAGGTAGCTTTGACTTTGCAACACATGACTCTGGGGTTTAACCCAGTGAGGGCCACTCTGTTGCCCATTGCACCCCCAAAGTCATTACCCAAACAGTCATGTGTTTCCAAGGAACCCAGACCACCAGCTCCTCAGGTCCAGGACTGAGCCCAATGTCACAGCTCACCCGGTGAGGCCCTGACCTCCTGACTTTCTTTTTTTTGATGTGGTAAAAGACACATAGCATGGCCTTTACCACCTTAACCCTTTTTAAGTGCATAGCTCAGTAATATTAAGTACCCCGACGCGGTTGTGTAGCCGTCACCATCAGCCATCCTGATAACCGTTTTCATCTTGTAAAACTGAAACTCCGTCCCCACTAAACACTAACTGCCCACACCCCTCCCCCAGCCACTGGCCCCCACTTTCTCCCCATCTGCGAATCTATTGTAAACACCTCACGGAGTGTTCTTTTGTGATGAGCTGATAGCATTTTCATTTAGCATAACGCCCTCAGAGCTCACCCTGATATTATGTGTCAGAATTCCTTCCTTTTTTAAGGATGAGTAATGTCCCATTGCATGAATGGGCCTCCCTTTGCTATCCACTCATCTGTCAACGGACACGTGGGTCATTTCAGCATCTTCGTTAATGTGAAACTAACCTCTTGACTCACCCAGGTGACTCGGCCCTGTAGCTGGACTCATCCCCCAATGTCCTCACCCACCACGACTGTCCCCATGAGGACCCAGGGTACCTGCCCCACTGGACCCATGAATGTCTCTTCCACCCAGACTCCCTCTAGCGTGCTCATGCGCCCTCCTGCTTGTCCTCTGAGGGAGTCTCAACCTCTGCAGACACCCTCGCCTGTCTCTCAGACCTCCGCTCTCCTAACCCCAGCCCGCAGCTTCACTGCTCTCTTGGGGGGCCCTGTATTCCGTGAGCCTCCCCAAAGGGACCAACCGCTGGGTGTGTCAGGGGCGTCCCCGCCCTTGTTGTAGCCTCTCTGTGGCCTTAAGGAAACCTTGGCATCCACATGGCTTTTTCTCTGTGGCCACCTCAAACTATCTTCCCAGCAGCTACTAGCTCAGTCGATTTCAGCTCAAAACAGATACACAGACAAACAGACAAAATGGTCAGACCGTGAAACCCAAAGCAGCAGACACCGGAAGTCGCGTCCTCCAAAAAGATCACACTCTTCCTGTGCTCCCAGCAGACGAGGCCCTGGCGCACAGGCCCCAGGGGCTCCCAGGTGCTGCCCGGAGGAGTGACCGGGCCCCCAAAACGACGGTCGGGCCTGCAGGACCTCACGGGGAGATGTACCAGACAGTCAGCGGGTAGTTTTATTCCCGCGATGGCGACAGGAGGAACATTGGCTAACGAGGAATGTCGACCAGGACAGATAGCAGCTGGGGTGTTCTAGAGCCAGATGATCGAAGGAGTCACAGGATGGATGAGGGGGTCTGGCAGGCGCCAGGATCCTCTCAGGATCGAGCTCTGGGCTCGCAGTGGTGTGCTACCCCCGACACAGATAAGTTCAGCAGCGTCGTCCCGCCTCCAGCTGTGTAGTGGGCTGAGCGCTCTGGGCACTCCTGTGAGCCTTGCGGGGCGTGTGTGCGTGCGTGTGAGTGTGTGCATGCGTGCCCATGTGTGCATGTGCGTGTGTGCGTGGGTCCGTGCATGCGTGTGCGTGTGTGGGTGCGTGCGTGTGTGTGCGTGTGTTGCAGGGTCTGTGTCTCTCCCAACACGTCTCGAGCTGAGGGCTGTTGTGTGCTGCACGCCCGTGCCGTCTCCGTGTCCCGCACCTGGTGGTTTCGCTCGGTCTCTCTGCTGGTCTGGCTGTAGGTGCGCACGTGTAGCTCAGCCTCCGTGTGGCGTGTGCTCTGGCTCAGGCCTGCTCCAGTCCCACATTCCTCCTGCTCCTTTGTGCTCTGTGCTACAGAAAATATTTGCGTTTCCACGACTCATAATTTTTCCTCCTCAATCGCTACCAGATGTGGGTCCTGTGGTCCCCGTCCCCATGGCAACAGAGGTTCCAGCAGCCGCGGTTCCCTTTTGTGGCGCCTGCACTGGGAGTTGGCGCTGCTGCAGGCCTGCGAGGGGGGAGTGGGTGTCGGGTGGCAGGATCCCGGCAGCTCCCTCCCCAGGTTGCTACCTAGACGGTCCAGGGGGCTTCCTGGCTCGGGTGCCTCAGGCCACAGCGTCTGCCCACAGGGCGCCAGGTGGCAAGGCTGCTGCAGGAAGCACCAGAGGCACCCCTGTTCCGTGAGGTGCCAACACATAGGGGCTCCTGAAGTTCAGGGTCTCCGATGCCCAGAGGCTCTGGGGCAGGCCTAGGGGACGTGAGATATAGGGCCCGAGCCCTCTGGTCGCCCCACACCATGCTGATCCAGGCCAGGGAGTGTTTTGCCCACTGGAGCAGGGGTTGGGGGTCGGGGAACAACAGGGTGGGCACGGTGAGTGGGGATGCCCAGCCACTGCCGCCCAACCCACTGCCCTGCCCTCCACCACCCTCCTCGGTCAATGCCCTGCCCTCATTAGCCTCTGCCCCTCCTAGCCGACGTTAAGGTTGTGTTCTCTGCCCGGCAGCCAGCATGGCCTGGTGCCGGAAGGAAGGGATGAGGCTGTGGCCAGGCGCGGGGCCATGGCTGGGAGAGTGCCCAGCTGGCTCAAGGGAAGCCGCGTGCCCGGAGACCGGGAGCCTGCCTTCCACGTGCGGACCGACCAGGCCAGAGACGGGGACCACAGCCACGCCAGGTGTCCAGCCGTGCCAGGAGGCGTCTCCGCTCAGCTGGCTCAGCCCCTGCACGGGTCACCGCTGTGGACCTCCAGGCGGTGTCCAGCCAGAGGACCAGAGGCTCGCCAGGTGAGATGTCTGAGCTGCCAGCGCTGGGCACACTCCGGCTGCTCCAGGGTCCGCAAGGCGGCTGTGGGGAGGTGATGGGAGTGTCTTGGCCGAATCTCCTGATGGAAAGAGCTAGCAGCAGGGGGAGAGGAAGAGGCCCGCCAGGCAGAGGCGGGTGATGGAGGAGCCCAGGTGGGCAGGGACAGCACACACCTAGAGAAGCGAGGCTCTGGAGCTCAGGAAGGTCACTTGCAAGACCCTCCTGAGGGCCACAAGCCCTGAAGACATGGAACATGGGGCCGCAGAAAGAAGGCCAGGCCAGAGAGGGGACCAGCCAGGGCCGGGCAGCATGGGGCTGCTTGCAGGCCCAGCCGGGGCTTGGGGGTCAGGCGTGCTCTCCCCTCCCCCCAGCTCCCTCGGCAGGCAAGGCCTGTGGCTGAGTGTTTCCGGCTGAGGACAGGGGGCCCATTGAGACAGACAGCAGGGCTCTGTGCACTACAGACATGGCCCAGCTGGAGGCTGTGCCCCTGGCCTGCTGCCCCCTGGCCCCAGCCTCTGACCCGCCCCAGACACACCAAAGAGCTCGGGGCCCCAAATGTACAGCAGTGGCCGGTGGGGAAAGCACAGGGCAGGGGTAGCCACACTCCGGCTCCTTCCTCGTAACCANGGAGGCTGTGCCCCTGGCCTGCTGCCCCCTGGCCCCAGCCTCTGACCCGCCCCAGACACACCAAAGAGCTCGGGGCCCCAAATGTACAGCAGTGGCCGGTGGGGAAAGCACAGGGCAGGGGTAGCCACACTCCGGCTCCTTCCTCGTAACCACCCTATCTGTTCCTGCCCGCCTGCCCTGCACCACCAGCAGGGGGGTGGGCCAAGTGGGTGCCCAACACATTGGATAAAAAGGTGAAGGTTGGGCAGACGGACAGGACGCACTTCTCATGTGGTCCTGGGGGACCACACCTGGGCTCCCAGAGGCCGCGTGGGTCACAGGGTGCCAGGTCTCTTGGGGTGACATCCTTGTCAGAGGCCCAGCAGAGAGGAAGCAGGCAGACCATGGTGAGGGGGGAGGCACTTTATTCGGAAAGCTTTGGCCGAGCCCCTGCCAAGAGGAGCCCATCCTGGGGCCCCAGGGGTGGGGGGTGGGAGCAGCCCTGCCGGGGGCCTATAAATACATCTCCTCAGGCCACTGGAGTCACCCCTCAGATTCCCAGGCATGTGGGGTGCTGGGAGGCCATCAAAACCAGCTCGACAGCGGAGGGGGCTGGGAAGGACTGCTGGGGGACAGCCAAGCCCCCTGAGGAGCAGAGACCAGCCCTCCTCCCCAGGCTCCTGTCAACCAGAGGCCCTGGGGCTCAGCCAGTGGAAGGAGCCTCCAGCCAGAGGCGCCAGGCCTTGACCGGAGAGGCATCCAGGGTGGAAGTGCTTCTGGCCCCAGCCAGTGAGAAGGCAGCCCAGCCAAGGCACTCTGGGCCAGCGGGAGGTGTTCTCTAGGCAGAGCCCTCCTGCCCCTGGCCTTGGAGAGCCCAGCGGGCAGACGGGCGCCCTCCCCAGGGAAGCCGTGGGAAGGAAGGGGTCAGCGAAGCGCCTGTCAGGCCTCAGCCACTGGGATTGGGCTTCCTGCCACAGTGAGCATGGTCCCGTCCAGGAGGGCCGTGGGGCCTGAATCAGCCAGACGCAGCCTCCCACCTGGCGGCTCCAGACTGGGGCCCCGCGGGAGACGCGGGGGCGCGGGGTGCCAAGCAGCGCTGCTAAGCGGGGAAGTTGCAGGCCCACGGGGCGCCCTTACTACAGCGTGGGTGCGCCCGCCCGGCCCGGCTCGCCCGCCAGTTCCCGGCTCTTCTTGCGGGGCGGCTTCTGGATGGGGGTTTTCTTTCTAGGGGTGTCGGATCCGGGCGCGCCGGCTGCCGCCTTTTCTGACCCCAGGGCCTCAGGCGCGGGGGGCGCACGGGCCGGAGAGGAGGGAGGTGCAGAGCGCTTGGCCTTTTGCGGAGGCGCCGGCTTCTCTCGGGGGCCCTGCATGCCCGAGGGCCCCTCGGCGCGGCCCAGACTGCGAGTCTTGTCGCGCAGCTCGGCAGCCAGCATGGAGGCGGCCTCGGGCGCGCTGCGCGGGGGCCCGCCAGCGTCTGTGGGCTCTGGGAGGCCCGGGCCGCGGCCCCGAGCCCTAGCCCGAGGCGGGGAGGGTGCCGCGAGGGCTGGCCCCTCCTCTGCCAGCCCCAGGGGCCGCGCTGACGTGTCGCTGGGCGTCCGTTTCCTCTTGCTGGGGCTGGGAGCGGCCTCGGGGCCCGCGGGTGGAGGCGAGGGCGCAGGGGTGGCCGCGGCGGCCCCAGCACCCTGCTTGCCATGGATCCAGGACACCTTGGGTTTGGTGGCGGGGTCGGGTGGTGGCGGCTTCCGGCGCTCGGGCGATGGCGAAAGCGACAGGCCTCGGGCCTCGTCTCGGACCCGGGCCGGCCGGGCCTCACGCCGGGCCACGCGCGCATACAGCGCCCCTCCGGGCCCATCGCCGCTCGACGCCGACCGCTCGCTGTCGGAGGACGCAGGGAGGGGCGCCGCCTCCTCCGTGGGCGTGGTCACCGGCGCCGCGGCGGGGGCCTCCGAATCCCGGCTCTCGGCCGCCGCCTCTGACCAGGGAAGAGCGCGCCGGTCACCGCCGGCGGAAAAAGCTCGGCCCTCCAGCCTCCAGGCGCAAGCCACCGCTGGCGCCCTCTCCCGTCCNTCCGTGGGCGTGGTCACCGGCGCCGCGGCGGGGGCCTCCGAATCCCGGCTCTCGGCCGCCGCCTCTGACCAGGGAAGAGCGCGCCGGTCACCGCCGGCGGAAAAAGCTCGGCCCTCCAGCCTCCAGGCGCAAGCCACCGCTGGCGCCCTCTCCCGTCCGCTTCCTACCCCGCTGGCGCTCAGGCGTCCTGGCATCCAGACAGGCCTGGCATGCTCCCCACCCTGACCGCAGACTTGGAGCCCCTGGGCAGGACGAGGGGCTCCTTCCTGGGCCGCAGCCCCACCTCGGCCCCAAACCGCTCCTGCACCCTACTCCCAGCCTCGGGGCCACCATCGCCACATTTGACCCTCGATTCCTTATCCTTCCTTAAGAGCAATGCCTTCCAAGGCTCAGGGTCACCTGGTCACCTGCCCAGAGTCATTCACGGGGATGGTAGCAGGGGAGGGGCCAGAAGCCCAGAAAGTGAGCCTGCTTCCTGACGTTTGTGAGCCAAGTCTTCCTGTCAAAGTGTGCCTCCAGACCCCGAAGACTCCTTTTCCTGTCTCCTCTTGCCAGCTCCTCCCCCAGCCCAGAAACTTCTCTCTGCTAGTCTCCCCAGATGTGACCGCAGCTGTGGCTACCTCCCTGGACGCCCAGCCAAGTCTGGTGCTGGGCAGCACGGAAGCCTGACCTGCAGCCTCAGCTGTGTGCCCCCACCCCAGCTAGCAGCATCACCAGTCCTTCCTCCCTGTCCCTGACCCTTCGCTGGGTCAGAGCGAGAGGGGTCCTCACCCCAAGGAGGCGCACTCACCCTCGTGGGGTACGCAGTACACGGGGCCTTCATCCGTGGTATCAAAGGAGGAGAAGGAGGCCCGGGAGGACCATGATGGCGAGGGCTGCTCCAGCCCTGAGGGCGGCTCCAGGAAGCTGCAGTTGAGTGTGTTGTCCAGGTCGTGATGGGCCACTGGGGAGGAGGGAGGCACAGCTGCCAGGGGCCCTGCCTTGCCCCAGCCAGGGCCCTCACCAGCCCTCCTGCCGCAGTGAGGCAGGGACCCAACCAGCCACACCCCAAGACTCTGAGTAGGACGGGCAACTCAACAGGCCTCTCCCAGCAGCCAGGAAGCTGACCGAGGTCAGGCTGAAAGTTGTGAAAAGAGGGAGCACCTGGCTGGGAGACGTCATCAGGCCCTCCAGGCCATGCTTCAGACCCTGCCCTGCGGCAGTTTCTGCTAGCAAAGGCACAGTGGAGAGGCCACCCTTTGGCTCAGCCCACCTCAGCAGGCTGCCACCCCAGGCACCGCCTCCACAGATGCACACCCCGCCAACAGAGAATCCCAGAGGCTGCCCAGCCTGCCCCCTCGCACAAACAGGAGGTGGGCTCCAGCCCCTACACCCACGTCCGTACACCCCACCATGCTGAGTGGGCCCAGTGTGGCTTTTCTCAGCTGTCTCCACCTGTACCTCCCAGGAGCCTTCATCACCTCGTCCCCTTCATCTTTGGAAACAAGTGGGAAATTCAGAGAGCTTCCACCCCGGTGTGAATCAGTGCAGACAGAGAAAAGGGCCACCTGGCAGCTGGCCCGTCCTGACAGCGGTGGGGTCACTGGGGTCAGCCTGACCGCTTTCCAGGGAAGACCCTGGGCTCTTCCAGAAGTCTGGGCCGGGGGCGGGGGCTTCTTGCGGCAGGGCTTTCCCACGCACAGGTCCCGCGTCCACCTGCGGCTCCGCCCCAGGACAGACGGTGCGTTCACTCTCGCAGACTACGGGGCTACGGGACGTCCAGGCCACCATCCCTGCCTTCCTCCCGGGCTGCCCCGTATGCGCGAGCCCTCTTTCCTCGCCCTGGGCGCACCTCCCCTCGCCCCTACCATGGACAATCAAGGCCCCGCCGTTCCTATACTGACCCGGTCACGCCCACTTCCCGGCAGCCACCTGCGTCAGGAGTGTTCCCCGGTCATCCTTACCTACGACCTTGGGCAGCTTCTGCCTGCGGAGCGGGATCCGGGGTAGCTTCATGCTGATACGACTGAAGCGTCCGCACAGGCGCTGCGGCGCCTTCTTCCTCCCCAGCGAGAGCTCCCTGCGGGGGCGGGGCCTGAGCGAAGGGGGCGGGACAGTGCCTTGTCCGGAGGGGCGGGGCAAGCCAGCGGGTGCCCACCCACGGGGCGGGGCCCATAGTGGACGCGGGAAAGGGGCGGGGCCACCGGGCGGGGCGGGGCGGCAAGCGGGGCCTGAGCTAATCCGGGCCGGGGCCTACAGTGTACGCAGCCCCTCAGGGCGGGGCCGGGAAAGGCGCAGCTAGCTGCAGACCCCGGGCGACGCGCGCCGGGATAAGGCCCAGCCGCGAAGCCTCACCCGCGCGCTGGGTCCTTGCCGCGGCAGGCGCAGCAGCAGCCGAGCAGCGAGAGCAGCAGGCCGAGGAGCAGGGCGAGCAGCGCCCCCGCGCCCATCACGCCCTTGCGCTGGTTGGTCTCTGTGGGGAGCGCCCGGTCAGAGCGGGGGCCAGCGACCCCCGCGCCCCCGCCCGGTGGCCCCTACCCACTCACCCAGGCGGCAGGCACCGGTGACCGGGTCGCACGAGTCCTCGTGGCAGCTGCAGGCCTGGGCGCAGTCCACGCCGTGGAGCCCGGGCGGGCACGTCAGGTTACAGCTGCGGGAGCGCGAGGTCAGGGAGGCGGGCGGGGTCTGGCGGCGCCGCCTAGCTACCCTCCGAGATGCCTCCCGCACTCGACTCCGCGGCCGGCCAGCCCCGCGTCCCCTGGCTCCACTTTCTACGGACTGCGGCCACCCCCACCTCCAGCACATCCTGGGCGATCAGTGTTTTGGAAATGCATGGGTGCGCTCCAGCGCCGGGGAGTCTGAGGGCCCAGCCGAGATCACTGTCCGCGCTGCCCACTTCGGGGGCTGACTCTTGTGTACAGGGAAGAGAGGCTGCCGGACCAGATCCGTGGGTGTACGTGGAGGTCCCTGCTCGCTTCACATCATCAGTTCAGGGGAGCCCACTGACCACAGGCTGACCTGGCCGCCAGCTCCGGCTCGAACGCCGGCTCCACACCAGGGCAGGAAACTGCCCCCCAAGAGCCCCTGGTCGCTCCCTAGCTGGCTGAGGGCCAAGCCTGGGTCCCTCCTGGTCGCCAATACAGCAGCACCTGGGGTCTGGCTGGAGCCCTGTGCCGGATACTGACTCCTCAGACCTCTCGTCCCCGGGCACTCACTGGGGTCCATGGACGCCCGGGCTGCAGAGGCATCGTCCAGACTGGAAGTCGCAGTGGCCGCTCCCGCAGTCGGCGCACACGAAGGCGCAGTCCTCGCCGTACGTGCCATTGCTGCACTTGGTCTCACACCTCGGAACGCGGGGAGGGGGCGTCAGCGGAAGCAGGGCCAACGACTTTGAAGCCCACAGAGCCCAACGCGGAGGGCAGTCGGGGGAGGGAGGGCGGCGGGGGGCTGCGTGTCTGGGGCGCACGCGGGTCGCTCACCGGTCGCCGATCCAGCCCGCGTTGCAGCGCGTGCACTTGCCGGTCACGTGGTTGCAGGCGTGCCCGTCACGACACGGCGGGCATCGGCGGCCGCAGCCCTCGCCGTAGAAGCCGGCGGAGCACGGCTGGTCGCACTTGGTGCCGTTCCAGCCGGGCTCGCACGTCAGGCAGCGGCCCTCGGCCACGGTGCACGGCTGCTGGCCCTTGCACTGGCCGCATCTGGGGAAAGGACGGGAGGCTAGGCGGGGCCCGGGCCGCCGCACTCCCGCCCCCTCGGCGGCCTGGCCTTCCCTCCCTTCCCTGGGCGGGGGCCGCGCTTACCGGCGGCGGCAGCCCAGGCCGTAGAAGCCGGCGGGGCACGGCTCCCGGCAGTACTTGCCCCTGTAGCCGGGCTCGCACGCGCACGTGCCGTCCACCGGGTGGCAGCGGCCGCGGAAGCACTGGCAGTAACGCTCGCAGCGCGCGCCGAACGTGCGCTCCCGGCACTGGCAGCGGCCGCTCTGCTGCTCGCACGGCGACGTGTTGCAGGCGCACTGATTGTTGCAGCTGCGGCCCCACCAGCCCGCGTGGCACAGGCACGCGCCAGTCTGCGGGTCGCAGCGCGACGTGGCGCTGCAGTAGCACGCGCTGGCGCACTGCGGGCCCCACCAGCCGGGCTCGCAGCGACAGGCGCCGCTCCGCGGGTGGCACGCGCCGTGCTGGCACTGGCACGCATGCTCGCAGCGTGCGCCCCAGCGCCGCGCGTGACACGTACACTGGCCCGTCACGTCCTCGCACTGCCCGTGCGGGTGGCAGACGCAGAGCTCCTTGCAGTCGGGACCCCAGAACTGGCGCGGGCACTCTGGAGGGGCGGAGACGGGGGCAGGCACAGGCGCTGGCGAGAGAGCCTGCGGGCTTCCCGCCAGCGTCCCGCCCCCGAACCAGGCCACGCCCACTTTCCGCCCCGCCTCCCGCCCAGGCCCCGCCCCCCCAGGACCCTGCCCCCCGCGCCCCGCGCCCGCCCGGATCCGCTCTCACTGGTGTCGCAGTTGGCCCCGAAGTAGCCGTGGCGGCAGCGGCACTNGGGGGGAGAGGGGGGGGGGGGGGGCTTCCCAGAGGCCCCAGCCTGGAAGCCGCCAGGAGCAGAGGCTGAGGGGGCCTGCCCCACTTCCGCTGCTCTGGCCCAAAGGAGCAGGCTCGGAAGATCCCAGCCTCACAGACAGGAAGCACGGCCTGCTCCGGACCTCGTGCCTGGCACACGGCTGACAGCAGAGCTGGGGGTGCAGGGATTTGGCCTGAGGTGCGGCGGGGCTTGTGGGCCTGCCCTGCCCCCAGGCTGAGGACTGTGCTGGGGGAGCAGGGTGATAGGCAGCCACCTTTCAAGGGGGCTGTGCAGCTAAGAGAGCGGAGCTAAGGGCACAGGAGAGGGAAGCTGGGCCGGGCTGCGAGGGCAGAGGGTGCCACGGTGGCCGCGCTCCCAGGCCCGGACCCCTCCTTCCTGCCACGGCACTCCCTGCAGCCCCGCACCAGCCAGATGGCGGGGTGCCTCGGGGGACGTGGGTTTCCCAGGAGAGGAGACAAGAGTGGGAGGCGCCAACGCCACGGGTAGCCCCCAGCCGGGGCCCCTACCTCCAGCAGCGGGACTCGGCGCGGAAGCCCTGCACGTTGTTGTCCCCTCCGATCAGGTACACGAAGTTGCTCAGCACCGCGATGCCCTGGTTGGACATGCGGGGCGCCAGGGGCGCGGTGAAGTGCCTCCACTCCCCCAGCAGCGGGTCCAGGTACTTGGCCTGGTCGCTGAGGACGGTGGACGGCGTGGAGTGGATGCCTCCGAAGCCCACGACGCACTGGATGTCCGAGCGCAGCTCGGTCTGCGGGCCCTGCAGGCTGGGCTGCAGGCTCTCGTTCCGGTGGTACATGAGGGCTTCGGCCACGGTGTCCCTCAGCGGGCTGGGCTCCAGCTTGTCGTGCAGACGCTGCAGGGCCTCGGCCTCCATGAGGGGGAAGCGCACGGTCTCCAGGAGCTTGGGCGGCTCGTGCAGCGGGAGGCGGTCAGCCTGCACCTGCTCTGGCGGGTAGTGGTAGAGCAGGGCGCCCTCGTACACCTCCGTCTCGCACGACACCTCCAGGCGGTTGCTGCTCAGGAGGGCGTAGACCTTTTCCAGGGGCAGCTGGCGGTACTTGTCAGTCCGCGAGAAGGCCACGAAGTTCCTGAGGATGTAGGCGTCTAGCTGCTCGGTCAGCCGGCTCAGGCCGAAGAGCTCAGCCAGCCGGTAGACGTCGAGGATGTTGTCTTCGTCCACCCAGGGCGTGAGGAAGTCACAGCAGAAGTGGATGACCTCTGGGATCTGCGGACAGAGCGGGCCATCAAGCCCCGGCCAGGCGCCCGGGCCTGGGGCCCCTGTCCCTGGGGCACCTCGGGGGCCAGCACCGGGGAACAAGCCACCAACAGCCACTGGCAACACCAACAAACAGGAGCCGGTGGGCCGCACACTTGAAAGCATCACACCCAGCAAGTCTCGCGTTAGAATCAACACTGCAGAGAAGGCCAGCGAGTTGAACCCAAAACAGGACTGGGCAGCGGGGGTGAAGGGAGGGCTCCCCCTCAGGCCGGAGCCCCACCTGAAGCTGGCAGGCGGCGACCAGTGTCTCCTGGACGTTGCTCAGGCTGAGCTCCAGCTCGGACGTGTAGATGAAGTGCAGGATCTGGCACATGGCGTTGTAGGACACGCCGTGGATCAGGACCTCCTCCTGCTCCATCTCCTTCAGGCCCCCAGCGAACATGCCCCTGCACAGGGAAGACAGGGCACGGCGGGGTGACGCCCACGGGCTGCCAGGGGGGCAGGCCGAGGCTGGCTCGCACCCTGAGCCGTCCCCGGAGGCGCCCACAGCTCCCAACCAAGCCTGGGACTGTTCTGGAAACCTCCACCCACACGGCCCAGGACCTGCACGTGCGCCCCCGGGCGCGGGGCCAGCGGGCTTTCTGCTGCGTCCGCCCGTGTGATTCCTGGGGCTCAGCGGGAGAGGATGAACGGGAAACAAACAGTAAACGCCCTCCGCTCGGCATCCCTGCCCCTGCAGCTGCTCAGCACCAGGAACCGGTCATGGGGCCGGCTCCACAGTGAAGCGAAGCGGCAAGACCCCCAGGCATGGAGCTAAAGCCGGAGGACAGACAGAAGACGGGGCACTGCCGGGTGTGGAATCGCTGCCAAGGACTGAGACGGGGCGTCTGGCGGAGGCGCGGCCAGCCTGAGGGGCCCCTCCTTGAGGAGGCCGTGGAGGTGGTGGGCGCCCAGGCCCAGGCCCAGGGCGACCTTGCAGGCGGCCGCCGGCGGGGAGGGAACCTGGGCCACGTGCTGCTAGGCAGGGTCGGGTCTGGACAGACACCAGGCAGAGGAGGTGCCATCGGGGAACTGATCCCAGGTTTGACCTCAGACTCCAGGCTCCATGGGACAGGGTGGAGAGGCTGCAGCGCGGGGAGGAAGCCCCGGCAGGCCTGGGGATCGGAAGGGAGACCCGATCTGAGGCTGACCAAGGGTAGCCGGGACCCAGGGGCGAGGGGTCAGCGGGAGCCTGCCCTGGGCCCTACAGAGCGGGCACCTCTTAACATCCTGGCTGCGGGGTCAGTCAGGGGCTGGCGGAGGAGGCAGTGGTCAGGGAAGCCTTGGGGCTGAAACGGGACAGCAGCACGCAGCCAGAGTGGCTGTGTTCCGTTTCAACACACACGCACACACGCACACTCACAAGACTGAGAGGACATGAAAGGGTGAAAGGCCCCGTCCGCCCCCGGCTCCGGCTCCCAGCTGCCCTCCCAGGGAGGCACCGTCCTGAGGCAGGGCCCACGCCTAGATCCACACCCAGCTTTGCCTTCACAGGGCACCTTGGAAACAGCCTGGATTATCAGCACCCACAGGGCTGCCCCACGCAGCCGTGCGCACTGGGGTCCCCCAGGGTTCCTTCTCGTCTCCCGTCGTTTCACCCGACAGACAGCTCTGCCCCAGGAGCTGGTGGGAATGCCGGGATCAATTCCAGGAGAGTCACTGCTGGGTCAAAGGGTTCCACACGCTCGCGCCTGGATGCCTCCGCTACAACCTGTCACGAAGCCCCACCCTGGGGCGGGGGCCTGCCCTGGACACCCCTAGAAGCAGAGGGAGAGGACGCTGGCTCCAGCCGCCAGGGGCTGAGGGAGACACTTGGCAGTAGATGGACCGGATGGACCGAGGCTTGGGTCGCGGGTTTAGCAGCTGTTTTCACTTTCTCTTCCAAAGAGTGCAGGTGCTTCGCCCACTTCCTTTTAGGCTCTTATTATCTCGTCAACTTAAAGAAAGTGAAACCTCTGTCCATCGCTGGTGTGAATGTAAATTAGTGCAGCTGCTGTGGAAGACAGTTGGGTTCCTCAAGACATGACACACAGAACTGCAGAATGTTCCAGCAATTCCGCGTCCAGGTACATACTCCAAAGAACTGAAAGCAGGGCCTCCAAGAGACATCTGCGCCCCATGCTCACGGCAGCTTTCCTCACAAGAGCCGAGAGGGGGACCGCCAGTGTCCATCGGCAAAACGAGCAACCTGCAGGGCAACAAACAGGGTATTCAGCCTTGAAAGAAGGACGGCCTGCCATCCACTTCAGCCGGGATGAGCCCTGGGGACACGACGTTCGGTCGAAGAAGCCAGTCCTCAAAGGACAAATGTTGCCTGGTTCCATTCATGTGAGGTCCCGGAGCAGTCACGGAGACAGAAGCACAAGGTGGCCACACAAGGCGGCTGCCCGGGCCGGGAGCAGGGCCGCGGGGACTCTTTCTGGGCTACAGGATTGCTTTCACAGCACGGAATGGTTCCGGAGATTGCGCCGCGGACTGGGTGTGATGACACCCGACCTGCACGTGGAGAACGGTCACGATGGTCAAGCTGTAGGCTTTCCAGAAACCACAGTTTAAAAAAGAGAGAGAAACATGTTCACCAAGTGTCCAGCAGGCGGGGAGTGACCACGTCAGCGGACGCAAGGAGGGTTAGTCCTCAGGGAGATCCGTCCTCAGCATTCACTGCAAGGACTGAGGCTGAAGCGCCAATACTTTGGCCACCTGATGAGAAGCGACTCATTGGAAAAGACCCTGATGCGGGAAGGCTTGAAGGCAGGAGGAGAGGGGACGACAGGGAGTAATACTGCATCGCCGACTCGGTGGGCACGAGTGTGAGCAGCTCCAGGAGCTGCTGACGGACAGGAGGCCTGGTGTGCTGCCGTCCACGGGCTCACCAAGAGCCGGACACGCCCGACAGCGGGCGGCAGCTGCGCCCGCCGCCAGGGGCCCCAGCCAGGCAGCACTGGGCGCCACTGGCTGCCTCGGCCCTGAGGGGATGGCGTGTCTCCTGTCGGAGCTCCCTCCAGCCCCGACACCTCCTCCACACCCTTGAGACATTCCAGCCGGGGAAAGCCTTATCTGCCACACGTATGACGTCACAGCCCTCCGTGGGAGCCTGAAATCAACAGCTCGAAGCCAAACACCTCAGTATTTCCCAACCAAAAGTACGATACAAATAAGGACGTCTCATCTCAGTTCAGGATGCATGGTTTAATGAATTCGTGCCAAACTTTAGATTTAAAAATAAAANACACGTATGATGTCACAGCCCTCCGTGGGAGCCTGAAATCAACAGCTCGAAGCCAAACACCTCAGTATTTCCCAACCAAAAGTACGATACAAATAAGGACGTCTCATCTCAGTTCAGGATGCATGGTTTAATGAATTCGTGCCAAACTTTAGATTTAAAAATAAAAAAACAAACTGGCAAAGCAGAAGAATCCAGCACTCCCCTTCCTCTCAGAGATCAGCTGTCTAGACAGACTAGACAGCTGTCCAACAAAACAGCTCTGGGGGACCTCTGGAGGGCAGGGGCAAGGTTTAGCAACACACTGGAACGCAGCAAAGCAAAACAGCGCAGCCCCAAGTATCAGAGGTTTGGGGCTGAGAAGTATGAAACGGGCTTTGCAGGAGACACCTTGTGGAGGCCAAAGGCTGGGTGAGCGCGGGGGAGGGCGGGGGCACAGCCGTGCCCACGTTTTCCTATCCGGACAGCGACTCGGCGGCAGGGATGGGTGCTGGACACGACTCCGCGCCCCTCACCTGTCTGCAGAGGCCCACGCGCGGCTCAGGCTGGTAAGCGCCTGGCATCCGGAGAGAGGCTCCCTCACAGGGAGCATCCGTCCCTCTGCAAGCAAGGCCCAGGGCCCGGGGTCTGCTGCCCCAGGAGCCCGGGCCTCACGGAGGGTTTCGCACTCTGATTCATGAATAGCTCGGCTTCCCCTGTGTTGGCCGACGCCACAGAGCAGACCCGGAGGGCTGTCAGCCCCAGCTGCACGTTGCCGAGAGCCTGGCAGGCACCCCACAGGACGTCTACCGCGGGCCCAGCTGCGGGCCCACAGCCTCCAAAGGCCTTCGCTTCACTCTCGCTCACGTCAGAGACCTTCCCCAGTCTCACCGCGTCATTTCAACCTGAGTCAATAAGTGAAGTGAATAACAAAGAAAGAAACGCGCTGAAGCTTGGGAATCATCATTTCACGTGTGTTTATCAGAGGTAACTCTGGGCTCTCCCTGCTCCCAAGGGGAGAGGGTGTCAGCCTGCATGGTGACCAGGCCGGAGAAGAGAACGCCTCCCAGGAGAAACCCACCCAGGGCCAGCTGCCAAGGGCGGAGAACGGCTCCGGGAGGACCAGGAGACACAGGAGGCCTCCCGCAGGCAGGAGAGGCGGCGCCGCGCCTGGCCCACAGAAGAGGGCCATGACTGGGACAGACGGCCGACATGGGGAGAGAAGCTCCACATGGGGGGCTTTCAAGGGTGCGGCCAGGAGGCCCTGAGCTGGGGGGACCCAGTGCCGGACCTCTGGGCTCTGAGGCCTCCCCGAGGGGGCTCCTGGCCGCCCTGCCCCGCCCGCTGCCCGGGATCTCAAAGCTTGTGAAGAGCGAACGCCCACGAACCGAAGGTCGCTGCCGTCGCCGGACACAGCTGCCCCAAGGCGCCAGCCACCACTGCGTCGCCCTCTCCATAGCCTCCTTCCGGAGAACAGGCTGCGCTTACACTGTGAAGAAACACTTTGCTCAGTAGCTTCTAAAATCAAAAGATGAGAACCATGGCTGAGGCTTGAAGAGAAAAGGACCCACTGGAATGGAGCTGGGGCAAAGGGCCTCAGGCCCAGAGCCCTGTTCACCGTGGCGGCAGGGGGGCCGCCCCTCGCCGGGTCCAGTCGGAGCGGAGGCATCCGCTCTGCCCCAGTGCCCGGGGCTGCGCACGCCTCACGCAGGAGCTTGAGAAATTCGAGGGGTCGAAGCACCCACAGGGAGAGTTGGGGGCCGAGGCCCGCAGGGTGAGCTGGCGTGAGCGGAAGGCGGCTGGCCCAGTAAGCATGTGAACGGGGCTGTGTGGACGACGTGCCTGCAGTGCGGACCGCCCGCTTCAGTCCTCATGGGAGTCCCCAGAGGAGCCGGGGCGCGAGTGGGCTTCCTGACGGTGTTACAAGAACTCTGCATGGGGCTGAGATGAGCGCATAAAGCCTCGTAAGGTCTTGAGAAACGGTGGTGGTTACAGAGGCAGCGAGAGCAAACGTGGCCCAGTGGGAACAGGCGTCCAGCTCTTTGTGAAACTCTTCTCAACATTTCCACGGGCCTGAACGCTCTTTGAAATGACGGGGAGCCAGAATAACGTAGAAAGAAAATCTGTACCACACCAAGATACTGTAACTTACTGCTGGAAAATTCATTCTGGAAAATACAGTATCATAAGCAGAGCCAAGGACACTACCTTTAAAACAAAACAAGAACAGAGAACACACGCCTACTGACCGGAAGTAGTCGCAGGAGGCGGCCAGCAGGATGCGGTGGGCCTCGAGCTGCTTCCCCTCCACCACCAGGACCACATCGAAGAGGATGCCGCTGTCCCGCAGGGCCAGCAGCCCCCGGAGCAGCGCCTGCGAGTGCTGGGCGCTCCGGTAGGTGTTGCTGACGCAGTGCGGGTTGGAGGGCTGCGCGGGCAACTTGCAGAGCCGGGCGAACTCCTGCTCTTCCGCCATCCTGGCCACCGCTCCCGACCTCAGCTCCGCGGCTGTCAGCTGGCAAGACACGGGCAAGCGGTGAGCCTGGGCAGCCGCGCAGGGCTGGCTGCACTGCTCTGGGGCCTCCCTCATGCTCACCCGTGCTTTCCCCGAAGGTTCAAGCCTCTAGCCCCCTCTTCCCTCCCAGCACAGTCCAGACGTGGGGCCTCCTTCCTCCCGACCTGTGTCCCTTCACAACTAAGACCCTCCTTCCCATTTCATCTCCTTTAGCGTCGCTGTGAGACAGAAGGTTCTAGAGATGGACCAACCCATGGGAACACAGCCGGTAGACCCCCTATGTGGTGAACCGCAGCGTGAGGCCCCTCAGCCAAGGAAAGGGGACTAGAGACAGCCAGTCCCTCGGGGCATTCTAAAATCCCCAGAGGAGAAACAGAAGGACCAGCGCAGACCAGTTCTCAAGGGCTCTTCATCTCTCCTATTGCGAAGGAACACTGGGTTCCCAGCACAGGGACGGATGCAAAAGGAAAAAAAAAGGCACCGGGGCCTCCTAGGAGATCCCGTGACTAGGACTCCATGCTTCCATGGCAAGGAGGGTGGGACAGATCCCTGGCTGGGAAACTAAGATCCTGAATGCTGAGCCAACCAGAAGTGACTACAGACAGCTTGCTGCTTCAGTCAAGGGGCAGCCAGTCTGTCCTGCACCAAGCTGGGGGGTCAGGCTGTGCACCCTCCAGGCCACAGGACCGCCAGCCACAGGCCATGAGCGTCAGCCTTCCCCACCTCACGTTCCTCCACCATCCCCTCCCCTAATGTGCTGCTCCTTCAACCCCACTACCGGACCTTTGAAAGAAAACATGAGAGATTCTACTATGAACAAAACAGTATATGATGAAACTTAAATTTCCTTCCTACTTACATCCCCAACCAGACTGTCTCTCAGAGGAGAGAGCACTGTACTTCCCCTCACCCTTGCAGAGAGCATCGATGCATTTACAGGCAAAGCTGTAAANAGTGGTGGCCCTCAGCGGGGAAAGAAGCAAGTTTGGAGGGCAGTGTTGGCCGGAAACCTGAGGAGGAGGCAGGTTTCCCAGCACCTGTAGAGGGGAGTGGTGCGTGAGGAAGAGCCAGCCCAAGTCACAGTGGGGGACAGCCGGGCTCCCCTCATCACAAAGAGACCGGAGCTGGAGCGAGTTTAGGGAAAGACAAGGCCCTCCAGGGTCTCAGGACGGTGAGGAGGCCGCAGATGTCCAGCTGAGGGCCTTTCTGGGGGAGTCACGCCCTTCTGGAGGTGATACACTGAGCCGGGACAGGGATGGGAGAGGAATGTGAGCCGAGAGCAGAGCACACTGCTTTTCCAAGGGCACCCGGAGGGGCAGGGAAGGGCTGACCACAGAGGCCCAGTGGGGCTGGGAGAGGGAGGCCTCTCCCGAGGGCGGCAGCAGCCAGCCTGAAGTGACTGAGCTGTGCAAGGAGGGGACAGGCCTCCAATGGTTCTACAGATGGAGACTGGAGGAGGACGCCTCCCGGGAAAGGAGACAGGAGCCGGCAGGTGCAGAGGACAGGAGGCCTGGAGCATGGTGGGGGCGCTGGCCAGGGACTGTGGGGAGAGGACACGCCCCTGTCTTCTCTGAGCCGAAGGGACCCTTATCTCAAAGCACAGCCGGCCCAAGTCAGTGGTTCCTGCCACAGGAACGTCCGCAGCAGAGGAGGGGCAGGGCGGGGGAGGCCTCAGGGACTGACGGGCAAGATAACCTGGCATCCTCCCAGGGACTCGGCAGCTTCCTAGCAAAGCCTCTGCTCCCCGAGGATCCGAGCTCTGTCTGCTCCCCCGTGGCTGTACTTCTGCACGGAGAACAGGGCTGGTGCTCGGGAGAGTAAGAGCAAGAGGAGGGAGGTGGAGTGGAGAGAGGCCAGAAGCAGAGACACTCGGCCCCAGGCCAGAGCTGAGAACGGGAGCGCTGCCGCCTCTACCCAGCGGGAAGGACCTCGAGCAGCGCTGTGTCCGTCTGCGGAGCAGTTTGATCGCAGCCACCCTGAGCGAGCAAAAATCAGTCGGGACTGGCGAAGACATTGGCAGCAAGTGGCAAAGAGGCTGTGGAAAAATTCATCCAGGGAACTTCCTGGAGGCCCAGAGGTTAGGATGTGGCGATTTCACTGGTCAGGGAATTAACAATCCCGCAAGCTGCATGACACAGCCCCCCCCAAAAGTTTTTAAGTACAAAACAGTAACAAATGATATTGAGTCCATTAAATAAGTGGAAATGAATGTGAGCAGTTAACACTCAAAAGGGGACAAAAATCAGAGAATTCCCTGGAGGTCCAGTGGTTACGACGCCTGGCTTCCAATGCAGAGGGCGCGGTCTTCATCCCTGACTGTTAACAAGACCCCACACGTCACAGGGCAGCGAAGTCCTGGCGCCCTGCAGTCAAGGAAGTCCATGCTCCAAGGGGGACGAGCCCATGTGCCACACCTAAGACCAGAGCGAATAAATAAATAGATGTTTTTAAATATATGCATCAGTGAAAGTAAAAAGCCGGCAAACGGCGATGCTCGTCAGCGAACGCGTGTGTACTGTAACTGACAACAGCCATTCAGAATGCTTCAGGGAGCTTCTCTCCCAGCGACAGCTCTGCCCTCGGCTGGCGGGGCCTTGCTCACCGCACAGGCTCTTCTCCCGGTGCCCAGGCGCCCTCCACCGGCGCTGCGGGGCCCTCTCCTTCGCCGGCTGCTCCTGCTGCTGCCCTCTCAGGGACACAGGCTTTGGCAGTGGCGGCACCTGGGCTCCATTGCCCCTCTGCACGTGGGGTCTTCCCGGACCAAGGATCGCCTGCGTTGCAGGTGGACCCTTAACCACTCCAGGGATTTTTTTTTTTTTTTTTAAATAAGAACTTTTAAAACTTAATAATTAGAAAGTCAACCAACCTGAAAAATGATAAAAGGTCTTTACTGGAAGCTCACCGAAGAGGAAGTCCCAGCGGGTATAAACAAAGGAAGTGAGTTCAATGACAGTAATACTCAGGAAATGCAAATGTTACCCCTCACTTTCCCACGCTGGTAAAGAAAATACTATTCTGACACCTGTCGGAACAGTAAGAAAGACTATTCAGGAAGACTACGCCGCCGTCCTGGGGTGGGGGGGGCTGTCAGTTGGGGAGGGCTCTGGTTCACCTCTGAGTACAGCAAAGACTGCTAGGGCCAGAGTGAGGGGTTGCAGGATGGAAGATTACTGATGTGAGATGTCAAGGGTAGGGGCATTCTTGCTGCCCTGGCCTAACGGGATTATCCAGGGTGGGGAATGAGGAACTTGATCAGGTATCAAGGCTCGGGGTACTCCCAGAACCGATCAGGCAAAGAGCTTTATCTAGGCCAGGCTAGGCAGTCAGGAACTGGACTGGTACCCAATATGCCACTTAGAGTGGTTTACAAACACGCCTGCGGGGACTTTTCTGGTGGTCCAGTGATCAGCAGTCCACTTCCCAGGGCAAGTGATGCCGCTGAGTAGACAACTGACCTCTCACATGCGTCAGCGAAGACCCAGCGCCCCCAGCGAGGACCCGAGGCGGCCAGATCAATAGATTTTAATTCGTTTCAAAAAAAAAAAAGCCTGGAAGATCTTTGACTCTCCTCCCACCGAGGGGTGAATCCCAATTTTCCTTCCTGTCCTTGAACGTGGCCTGGACTTCATGATTGGTTCTAAGGGACAGGATGAGACGTAAGAAAAGCGTGCGATCGTAAAAGGCCTCAAGCCTTGCGTCTGGCTCTGTGCTCCGTGAGCCCTCGCCCCTGACCTCGTCGCAAGGACACTCAGGCAGCCCTGGGGGAGGCCTGCGTGGACCCCAGACCTCTGTCAAAACTGGCCCCCACTTGCCTGCCAGGAGCCAGCTGTCTGGCAGTCAGATCCTCCAACCCAGACAGGCCGTCTGAGCACGGTGACCCTCGGCGTCCCACAGCTGTTTGGAACCGCACGAGACACAGAGCCAGGGGCTTTCCTCTGGCCCAGTGGCTGAGACTCTGAGCTGCCAGTGCACGGAGCCCAGGTTCGGTCCCTGGTCAGAGAACGAGACCTTGCATGCTGCAACCAAGACCCAGCACAGCCAAATTTAAGAGTCGAGAGAGAGAGAGAGAGGAAAAGGGAAAGCCTGAACCCAGCTCGACCTCTCCTGCCTTCCTGGCCCACAGGAGAAGCAGCAGCACCCCACTTCAGCACTCCTGCCTGGAAGATCCCATGGACGGAGGAGCCTGGAAGGCTGCAGTCCACGGGGTCACACAGAGTCGGACACGACTGAAGTGACTTAGCAGCGGCAGCAGCAGGAAGGACGGAAGACAACGGATGTTTATTATTGGCATTTTCAGCTACTTGGCTGTGGTGCAATTTGTTACGTAGCGGTACATAACTCATACCCAGAACTATTGATATTGGCTATGGACATTTACATAAATGCACAGTGGCTCTCTGCAAAGCAGCAATGCCAGTTCTGGGGATCAGAGGAACATCCCAGACAAGACCGTGTATGGAGGGTGTTCACTGTGGCAGGCATATCTTCAGTTGTAAGAAGGCAGAACCAAAGTGCAGGTGAGACAGGAGGGGGGGGCGGAGAACCGTGGCAAGAATGAGACAGCCATTGAGGACGTGACATTAACTGGTCAGAACCGAGTAGGTCCAAGTGGCAAAAGACGTGACTTCCAGTTGACCTTGAGTCTCATTGTACGCTTATTATAATCCATTAGCTAACTGACAAGGCCGCTGAGGCCAGGACAGTTCCCAGGTCAATCATCAAAGGCCAGAAAGTAGACAGTAGTCTAATTCCTGGAAATCCCTGCCCTCTCACCAGGGAGGCCTAGTATGCCACAGTCCATGGGGTCGCAAAGAATCGGACACAACTGAGCGACTGGACTGAACTGAACTGAACCCCTTCCCCAAAGGAGTTGAAGTAACACTCCCACTCAGCCACTGAAATTTGGTGGTGGTGTTCAGTCGGCAAATTGTGTCCTAGTCACCATCCAGACTCTAACCAAGTTGTCATCACCTCTGGACCGCAGATGAAGGGGTGAGTAAAAATAGAAGTCTGGAGCAAACACCAAAGGGGATAACACTTAAGTTTATCTTGGTGATAAATTCTTGACAATGTTCTGAGCCTCTTTGTCACAGGGAGCGACAGTAAGGACAGGAAAAAAACACTGAATTGGAGATATGCAATATACATAACCAATATTTAATTCATGAATCACTTGGTTTATTGAACACAATTAGCACACAACAAGGGTTAGCTGAAGCACACTTTAGAAGAGGAGCTATATGGTACGTGTATTAGATCTCAGTTTTATTAAATGTGCCAGTGGGACGGAGACAGGGGAATGAACCATCCAAGTCAGCCTGAGGGTGGCCAAGGGATGGACTTTGGGAGATAAAACTGGGAAGTCCTAGGCAAACTAGCACAAGTTGATCACCATGGGGACAGAATTCTTTTGTTGATCTGGACACATGTGGGATCCTGGTTCCACACCAGCAGTCAAACCTGAGCCCTGTCAAGTGAAACCTTGTAGTCCCAACAGCTGGCCTGGCAGCGAATTCCCAGGACAGAATTTTTTTAAATTATTTTTGAAAGAACGAGAGCAAAAAAGTTTGAAGGTGTGACCATCTGTCCATCACTGCAAGACCTGAAACCTGAGGACCAGAGGGGCCCCTATGGGGAAGCTGCTCACTGCCTCCTCTCCCCATCCTGTCCCCTGCTCCTGCCTGGGGCTCAGGGACACAGAGTGGACACAGCCCGTCCTGGGCCCGGCGCTTAGTAGGCATCGGTGGGTGTCAGTTCACGTTCCATGAGGCCCATCTTGGTGACTGCACATTCACTCCATAGCCTTTGTGGACCACTTGGGCTCAGGACTTTTGTCACTTGCCTTCCCTCCCCAGGGGCACAAAGCCCCATAGGATCAATCCGGCAGAGATTTCATCCTCCTAAGTGTATCCTCAGGCTTCATCCCCGGGTCCATTCGCGTGGCTTTCGCGAGCATCTGGACTGTGCTCTCCACGGACAGGGCTGTTGGGCCAGACGGGAAACCCTGTGCTGAAAAATGAGCAATGTGGTTTGGGTTCCTCACATTCCCAAGCCCTAGAAAATAGAGCCATTGTGGGCTATGAAATTCCAAAAGTCTCACGGAGAGAACCAGCGTGTGGTCCGTCCTGGGATGCGGCCGCAGGAAGGGCCGAGCAGGTGCTGAAAAACCTTCGATAAAGTGTCTCCAAGGCATCCATCCGCTCAGACAGCGTGCGGCTTCGCGCCGCCTCCGCGAGCGGAGCGGATGCCCTGGGCTCACGGGACCTGCACACAGTAGGGCCCCGGGCCAAGCAGGCGAGCCGGCGCGCGGCGGGCTGTGGGGCGCGCGCGGACTCCATTTCCCAGAAGCGCGCGCGCCCATTCCCACAATCCCCGCTGCCCTTCCGGCGCGGCCGGGGCGCCGCCGACGGCTTCCGGGTTCGGGCCTGGCTCGGCGGCGGCGGCGGCGGCGGCGGCGGCGCGGGGCGCGGGAGGCGGCCGCGGGGCGCCGGCATGGACGTTTCGGGGCAGGAGACCGACTGGCGGAGCGCCGCCTTCCGGCAGAAGCTGGTCAGCCAGATGTGAGTAGGGCCGGGCGGCGGCGCGACCCCCCTTCCCCCGGCCCTCTCCTCGGCTCCCCGCGCGGCGGGGGCGGCGCGGCTGGGCCGCGGGGGCCGGGGCGCCGGGCGGCGGAGGCACGGGACGCGGCCCTCGCCGCCCACCCGCGGCCCCTCTGGGCCGCGGCTTCGCCTTCCTGGGCCGAACTCTCGCAGCGGGCGAGCCCCGGCTTCTGAGTCATCGCCCTGAGCTTTCGCGTTCGTCCTTCGCGTGCTCCGCAGCGGCGGCCTTTCCCCGCCCTGCGCCCCGCTGCGGACGGCGGAGCCCGGGGCCTCCCGTGGCGGCGTCCACAGCGCCGGGCGCCTGGCGGTTCCTCCTCGGAGACGCGCCGGGGGGCGGCGGGGGCGGGAGTCTGCGGGGGNATACGTTGTCCTTACAAAGCTTTATGATGCTGGAGACACTGGCAAATCTTTTGTTATAAAAAATGCAAGGAATAACTAAGTCAACTTTCAATTAATTTACTTATATTTTATCTTTTGTATCTTAGAATGTTACCTCTCCTCCCTTTTATATCATGAAGAAAGGGGGGGGGAATAGGCTAATTAAAAATGTCACCATCTGAGGGACAAACTACTGGCATATCCCTCCCAGCAGCATGCCCAGCTCTTCCTGTAGTCAGGCTGCATTTTCATCCTCACTCATTAATGTCCAGCCGCAATGGAAAGAGAAAGGAGAGACAGAAGGAAGGGAGAGGAATCGTGAAGACTGTAAATTATTTCAGCAATCAGTTGCCCCTTGATACATCAAAGTCTATTACTCTTCATTCAGCATATTCATTTTGAGTCTCTATCTCTTCTAGGCGCTGAGGATAACAAAGTGAATGAGATAAAGTCTCTGATCTTATATCACTTGTCCTCTAATGGACAATAAATAGTCAAATTGAGAATGTTGAACAGAATCCAGCATTGGCTAACGGCAGCTCCCATAGACATTGCAAAGGTGTTTTGATGGATGGCAGAAATACCTGGTTAAGTGTATATCCTACCAAAAAGACCACAGAAGGGATCCTAAGAGATCATTTAGGTTGGTAAACTCTAGTGTTTTCATTTTTAAAGATCATGTTTTATAGCCATTTGTAGTCATGTTTCAAGCACAAGCCTAGGTAATGGTGCTTTTGTATTTGTGGGGAGAAATCATTTGTGAAGAAATATTACTACCTTAATATCACAGAACACATTCCAAGTCATAAATGGTAACATTTGAAAGACAAATTGGTTTTGTCTTAGACAGCAATAGATCCACCTTTAGAAACAGAGTAACCAAGGAAGACAGTTTAAGACCATATCCTGAGTCCAGGGAAAATAGGATTAATTACATTATCTACTTGTTTGCTCTTTACGAACAAAGACAGCCACAGGTTTCTGCAAAGTATGATGTGCAAAATCCTACTAACAAAATTGAAAAGATTAAAAGCAATTTTTAGAAAGGTACATTTTTTTGGAGAAAAAAAAAAGAGCCTGGGAGAAAACAAACCACATGTTAAGAGTACATATTTGCTAACTGGTGATTTCAGTTTTTCTTTCTGCTTATCTACAACTTCTGTTTTTTTCTATAATGAGCAAGTATGATTTACATAAGCATTTACATATTTATTTTACACAAAGAGAAGCCATTAACTTTATTTCAGTGACCGTATTTTCCAGCTGTTTCTTTGGAAAGAGACCAGAGACAAGGCTTGTATGTAGCTTAGTAAGATTTGATAAAATTCTTAAGACACTGAACATGGTTTCAGGTTATACTTCTCTAGTTTCTTGAAGCCCTGGCCTTTTCTCTGATGTCCTGAGTGCTTCTTGAGTAACAGAGCTGTGATATCTAGATTTCTCCTTGCATTTCAATCAACTGAAGTGCCCTTGGCCTTATATCCTCAAGTGTGTTGTGTCACCAGTGTTGTGGATCTTTTTTCCACTCTTGAATGGTCTACACTTTTAAAATTTCAACTTTGGTTTAAAATTTTATTTCTACATTGAGATAAAATGTGCATTGAATGAAATTCCTAGATCTTAGCTATACAAACAGATGAGCTGTGACAAATTTATCCACCTATATAACCCACGTGGGCTTCCTTGGTGCCTCAGTGGTAAAGAATCCGCCTGTTAATGCAGGAGATGTGAGTTCGATCCCTGGGTCAGGAAGATCCCCTGGAGAAGGAAATGGTGGCCCACTCCAGTATTCTTGCCTGGGAAATCCCATGGGCAGAGGAACCCTGCAGGCTATAGTCCATGGGGTCAAAAAGGAGTCAGACACAACTTAGTGACTAAACAACAATGTGAAATATAACCCACACCCCAATCAAGATTTAGCTGTCACCCCAGAAGATTCCCTAGTGCCAACTTTCCAGTCAATCCCCACCCTCCATAAGTACTGCTCTTTTGATTTCTATCTCCACGGTTTCACTTTGCGTCTTCTTGATCTTCACACAAATGGAATTTACTGCATGTATTTTCNTGTGAAATATAACCCACACCCCAATCAAGATTTAGCTGTCACCCCAGAAGATTCCCTAGTGCCAACTTTCCAGTCAATCCCCACCCTCCATAAGTACTGCTCTTTTGATTTCTATCTCCACGGTTTCACTTTGCGTCTTCTTGATCTTCACACAAATGGAATTTACTGCATGTATTTTCCAGCTTCTTTTATTTAACCAAATGTTCTTGAAATTCAACCATGTTACTATGGATATCATTTTTATTGAGTAATCTTGTATACAATACCACAATTTGATTATCCATTCTTTTGTCACTGAACTTAATACTATTGACTTTTTTTTAAAGTGGCTTTATATTTTGTAAAGTAATTCAGAAAAACTGAATAGGATCTTATATAATAAATGCTAGTGAACACTTTCACCTCTTCCTTTTATGCTCTTCTTTCTCTGTTCAGAGAGTCACTGTCCTGAAGTCGGTACTTCTCTTTTTATAATACTTGATTGACTTTGAGCATCTATGACTGTAGATAAGATGTC
Organism: Neotragus moschatus; assembly: GCA_006410615.1. Classification (NCBI taxonomy): domain Eukaryota; kingdom Metazoa; phylum Chordata; class Mammalia; order Artiodactyla; family Bovidae; genus Neotragus; species Neotragus moschatus. The sequence goes on along the minus strand of SJYA01003506.1, from coordinate 80,586 downwards.
TACTATCACTCTGATTTTCATTATTCTGTAGATAATTTTTTTTTTTTGGGGTCTGGTAATTTCTTTCAAAGTTCTGCATTTTTATTGCAAGCTGTCTGAGAATGGCAGAGTAGGTGCAGCTGTTTTAAAACTGCCGATGGTCTAAAATAATTTAAAATTTATTTTGCTTAGTATTCAGAAAGTACTTTTACTTTGAGGACTTATGTCTTCCAATTTTCCAGTTCTGGAAAATTGTTGTTGTTCAGCCACTCAGTCATGTCTGACTCTTTGCGACCCCAAGGACTGCAGCATGCCAGGNTCTGAGAATGGCAGAGTAGGTGCAGCTGTTTTAAAACTGCCGATGGTCTAAAATAATTTAAAATTTATTTTGCTTAGTATTCAGAAAGTACTTTTACTTTGAGGACTTATGTCTTCCAATTTTCCAGTTCTGGAAAATTGTTGTTGTTCAGCCACTCAGTCATGTCTGACTCTTTGCGACCCCAAGGACTGCAGCATGCCAGGCTCGCCTGTCCTTCAGTGTCTCCCAGAGTTTTCTCAGATTCATGTCCATTGAGTTGGTAATGCTGTCCATCTGTCTCGTCCTCTGCCCGCCCCTTCTGTTGCCTTCAATCTTTCCCAGCATCAGGGTCTTTTCCAATGAATCAGTTCTTCATATCAGGGGGCCAGAGTATTGGCGCTTCAGCATCAGTCCTTCTGATGAAATATTCAGGATTGATCTCCTTNACCTGTCCTTGCCCACCTCGCTCTGGCGGCCTGGTGGCGGGGCCCTCTCAGGGCTGGGTGGTTCAGTCCCTCTTTTCAGCCTGGGTTTTCAGCTCTCATTCAGGTTTACTTTCACCCCAGCGAGGTTGTTACAAGGAAGGTGTGTGTTTGGACTGTGACTCAAGCTAGCGCCTCCCCTCCACACAGCTCTGTTCTTCTGCAGGCGGGCCCCTCTTCCGAGAGCCACAGTGCGTGCTGGAGCCAGCGTACGTATGTGTTTACTTGTTTTTCCTTCTGGCTGATCCCGTCTCCTCCTCCTCTCCAAAAAAGTCCACGGTTTTTAAAGAATTCGCTGCCTAGGGAGTATCACACTTGAAGGGACAAACCAGAGAAAGTTCAGGTCTTTTCTGACTCGACGGTGTGAACCCTGTAGACGCGTGAGTCAGACGCAGCTTGTCTCCTGTCGGGGCCATGTGGCGACTCCCTCCTCTCTGCAGGCAGGCTCCCGGGCTTCTTTGGTGCCTGACGGTTCCTGTGCTGGCCCGAGCCACGCTTCACCAGTCAGCTCCCTGGGCTGTGCTGCAGCTGTGGGGAGCTCGCCCTCGGGCCCTGGCACCCCTCCTTGGTGGCTGATGAAAATGTGGGACAAACCTCTTTTCCGTTGAGGCCGCCAAGTGCTTGGGCAGCCCAGGCACAGGTAGGAAGAGTTTCCAGACACAGAGCCCCGTACGGGCCGCCAAGTGCTGGGGCCGCCCAGGCACAGGTAGGAATAGAGCTTCCGGGCGTAGTGCATTTCAGAAGGCAGTGAGTTTACTGAGAACAAAGAGCAGAAGTAATGTGGGCACCGTGAGTGCAGTGGGCCTTTCCTCCCAAGGGAGAGTCAACAGTTTTCCTGAGTTAATGCCAATTTTTATAGCCTCAAGACAGAGAAAATTCCTGCTGGAAGGTTGATGTGAAGTGATCAGTTGGAGAGCCACAGGGTGCTCACTGGAGTGGGCCTCTTTGCCTACTGGGGAGTCAGGAAGCTTGCTAGTGATGACCAGGGAGGAGGGAGCTTTCGACGATGTTTACGAAGGGGCTCAGTCAGCTTCGGAGTGACCTGGGTTCCAGGCTTCACTTCGGTGGCCTTGGTGCAAGGCCTTGCCCCTGGGGTCTTGGGGACAGGCCTCAGCAGCTCCCACCTGGCGAGCCCTTCCCGCTCTGTGCTGTGTGCGCTGGTGCTGTGCTTCAGAGGGCCTTGCCCCTTCCGCTGCGGGCGGGGCATGTGCCCTGTCCTCCGCGCTGCTGCAATTTGGATCTTACGCCGGGTGCAGGGTCAGCCGCCAGCTGCAAGCTTCTGTCCCGCAGTGGCTGAAAAAAAAGCCTGCACACACAGGCGGCACTTGTCCAGGTAGCCTGGGAGTGGGGCAGGGCTGCAGAAACCTCCACCCCCGGGAGGTCCGCTGGCTGATGGGTCATGGTTCCCAAATCGGGCAAGTTTCCTTTGGTGGCATGAAAGCCTTTGGGTGGGCGGAGGGCATCCGGTCCCCCTGAGGCCAGGAGCTTCGGCACGGGCCCCAGAGGGAGGGGCGGGGTGCTGGGAGCTCAGTCCTCGTCACACCTGGGGAGGCCGCCTTGAGGAGGGGCGTGTCAGGAGGGACCGGAGCGAGGTGGGAGGTTCCGGCGAGACTGTTCTCCGACCGGCTCCCTTCACAGCCTGTGCCTCCCGTGTCTGTGTGCTTCTCCTGTGACCTCAGCGTGGCCCCGGGAGGTGGCACTGCCCCACCCGCCCTCTGCAGGAGGTGACGCCCTGCACGGGGTCCCCGGTGGGGGTCCGGGTGGCCAGGGCCCGTGGCCTGAGTGCACGTCCGGCTCGCACGCAGGCACAGCCGCCCCGGGGCACACAGCGTCGGGGACAAGGGCTGGACGCCGCCTGAGTGGACTTCCCACCGTGGAGGCCTGGAAGCGGAGGCCTCCGCAGAGCGGCCCGGGTGTGCTGAGATGTGGGGCGAGGACTGGGCCGCGAAGAGAGGCCCCCAGGCGTCTTCTGGGCGGTGGTGGGCACAGCACCCAGGCTGCAGGGCCTTCCTGGCATGTTCCTATAGGTGGGTCCTGGGCTCTGGCTGGGGGACGTGGGGGCCTGGCTGGTGGGTCGGGTCTGGACCAGAGACCAGTGGAGCTCTCCCTGGGCAGAGGGGCGGCCCCCTGTGCCCCCCCCCCGCCCCCCCGAGGATGGGTCTGCTCAGTCACCTCAGTCTGAGGTGCTGGACTCTCAGAGCCCACTCCGTGTGGAGCTCCTGCCGCGCGCCCCACCGGCCTGCCGGGTCTGGCCTTGCGCTCCCGCGGCCTTCCTGTCGCCTCTTTCTGAGCCTGGTTGCACGTCTGCTGGTGCGTGGGTCTCCTCCACTCTGGCTGCCTCTCCAGCAGGAACTTGTTGCTGCCTCTGGGCCTGGTGCAGGTGCAGGCTCAGTGAAGGAGGCAGGAGGTGGGAACTCTGACCTCACCTGGGGAATGAGTTACCTGCCACTGGGATGGCTCCGTGGCATCTAACCTCTCTTCACACGTTAGTGCGGATCTGTCTGTTTCAGCATTTAGCGTCCTTCCTGGGATTTCTCTTGGGATGGCAGCTGTGGCCCTGCAGCCCCCTGCACACTCGCGGGCCCCGGGGTGTGGGTATGTTTGGAACGGTCAGAAGCCCACGGCACCTGCTGGACCAGGCGTGTTGGGTTCCATTGTGGGAGTGCGGAGTTCTTTATCAGCGAGCCCAGCTCTGGGGAGAAAGGCGGGGAGGCCCATCCTGCAGGGAGGAAGGTGGCCTGCAAGCAGGGGGCCCGGGCCCGGGCCCGAGCCTGGCGCCCCCCCCTTCCTAACAGGTGCACACCTGGCCTCACCTGTGTGGGGGTGCGGGGTGTGTCCTGCCACCCAGAGAGGCTCCAGCGCAGCCGTGCACACGGCTGCCGCCCTGCAGGCCGTCTCATGATGGAGGCCTGGCTCCAATTCGGTCTCTTGCTGTGTGGTCGCTGGCGTCTGTGAGGTCGGCATCTGCCTTGAGCTGGAGGTTGATGAGGTGGGGCTCGTCTCCTTGGTCCCCCTGGGAAGACCTGGATGTGGGAACTTTGCCTTGGGGGGACTGAGGTGGTGGGCGTGGTCCCTCAGTTCTGCATGGGTCCTGTTGCTCTTGGTGCCGGAGTTGGGAGGGCAGGAGTTGGAGGCAGCTGCCACGCTGCCATCAGCTGTGTTGGTGGTGAGCAGCCCTAGGCTGGCCCCACTGCCGGCCCGAGCCAGGCGGCTGCTTTCTGGTCAGAGTGACCGCCGTTCATGGCCTGGCCGCCTTCCCTTGCTGTACTGAGGGCCCCTCCCTCCGTGGCTGCCCTGGGCCTCGGCCAGGCTGGCAGGCGGGCCGCCCATGGGCCCCGGACAGCTGCTGCGCGGGTGCTGCCAGGGAGCCTGTGCCAACGTCTCTCCTCCTTTGTGTTCCAGTGAGGATGCCATGAGAAAGGCTGGAGTGGCCCACAGCAAGNCCCCCCCCCCGCCCCCCCGAGGATGGGTCTGCTCAGTCACCTCAGTCTGAGGTGCTGGACTCTCAGAGCCCACTCCGTGTGGAGCTCCTGCCGCGCGCCCCACCGGCCTGCCGGGTCTGGCCTTGCGCTCCCGCGGCCTTCCTGTCGCCTCTTTCTGAGCCTGGTTGCACGTCTGCTGGTGCGTGGGTCTCCTCCACTCTGGCTGCCTCTCCAGCAGGAACTTGTTGCTGCCTCTGGGCCTGGTGCAGGTGCAGGCTCAGTGAAGGAGGCAGGAGGTGGGAACTCTGACCTCACCTGGGGAATGAGTTACCTGCCACTGGGATGGCTCCGTGGCATCTAACCTCTCTTCACACGTTAGTGCGGATCTGTCTGTTTCAGCATTTAGCGTCCTTCCTGGGATTTCTCTTGGGATGGCAGCTGTGGCCCTGCAGCCCCCTGCACACTCGCGGGCCCCGGGGTGTGGGTATGTTTGGAACGGTCAGAAGCCCACGGCACCTGCTGGACCAGGCGTGTTGGGTTCCATTGTGGGAGTGCGGAGTTCTTTATCAGCGAGCCCAGCTCTGGGGAGAAAGGCGGGGAGGCCCATCCTGCAGGGAGGAAGGTGGCCTGCAAGCAGGGGGCCCGGGCCCGGGCCCGAGCCTGGCGCCCCCCCCTTCCTAACAGGTGCACACCTGGCCTCACCTGTGTGGGGGTGCGGGGTGTGTCCTGCCACCCAGAGAGGCTCCAGCGCAGCCGTGCACACGGCTGCCGCCCTGCAGGCCGTCTCATGATGGAGGCCTGGCTCCAATTCGGTCTCTTGCTGTGTGGTCGCTGGCGTCTGTGAGGTCGGCATCTGCCTTGAGCTGGAGGTTGATGAGGTGGGGCTCGTCTCCTTGGTCCCCCTGGGAAGACCTGGATGTGGGAACTTTGCCTTGGGGGGACTGAGGTGGTGGGCGTGGTCCCTCAGTTCTGCATGGGTCCTGTTGCTCTTGGTGCCGGAGTTGGGAGGGCAGGAGTTGGAGGCAGCTGCCACGCTGCCATCAGCTGTGTTGGTGGTGAGCAGCCCTAGGCTGGCCCCACTGCCGGCCCGAGCCAGGCGGCTGCTTTCTGGTCAGAGTGACCGCCGTTCATGGCCTGGCCGCCTTCCCTTGCTGTACTGAGGGCCCCTCCCTCCGTGGCTGCCCTGGGCCTCGGCCAGGCTGGCAGGCGGGCCGCCCATGGGCCCCGGACAGCTGCTGCGCGGGCGCTGCCAGGGAGCCTGTGCCAACGTCTCTCCTCCTTTGTGTTCCAGTGAGGATGCCATGAGAAAGGCTGGAGTGGCCCACAGCAAGTCCAGCAAGGACATGGAGAGCCACGTGTTCCTGAAGGCCAAGACCCGGGTAAGCCCTGGGGACGGCACGTGGGGGCCGGCGCCAGGCCGCGGGGACGGGGTGGCCGCTCACCGCTGGGTGCTGCTCTGCGTCTGTGGGACAGCTGTGGGAGGGCAGTGTGTGGCGCCCAGGCCGGCCGGTTGGCACCCTGTCCGTGCCCAGCTCCCATTAGTCCTGTGGGTGCTGTTGGGCCCCGGCGGCTCCTGTGGACAGTGCCCTGCGGCGGAAACACCCTGTCCTTGGGCTCAGGCCTCCCCAGGGGTCGGGCCCCGGCCGGCGGGCCCAGAAGGGTTCCCGCCCCCTGCTAGGTGACACAGGCGGCGCTCGGGCTGGGGGCGGCGGGTCGAGCGCTCGGCGTGGGTCCTCCGTGGGCTCTCACGGGGACTGGGGCCGCCTGGGTGCCACGTGGCCCCTCCTGTCATCGTGCGTGCTCCCCAGGGGCAGAGCTGCTGGTCGCAGTGAAGCAGGACAGACACACAGGAGGCGGCTTGTCTGGGCCGCCTGGCTCTGCCGAGCGCCGGGCGCCTGAGCGCGGGGCTGCAGCTCTGGGCCCTCTGTGTCGAGAGCTCAAAGCAGACAGGATTTACGGTCGGGTACTGGTGTGGGGGAGCCGGCTATCAAGAGGCACAGAGCTCCCTCGGGGAAGCTTGAGCCTGTCTGAGTGTTTAGATGAGGTAAATACTTTCTGAAACGGGAAGGTAGAGCTGACTGGCCTGGGCTTGGAGATGAGCACATGCGCGTGTTAGTGAGCACGTGTGGGTGGAGGCTGAGCCGCCCGTGCACATAGGGATGGTGAGCATTTCTGATTCACACGTGATAACAGTTCACCCAGTAAAGTCTGCGGTTCGGTCGTCTTTAGGGCCTTCTCAGAGCTGTGCAACCATCCCCGTGATGTGTTCCAGAGAATCTTCTTTTCTTTCTTTTCCTTTTTTTGATGGCGCCGCTTGGCTTGTGGGATGTCAGTTCCCTGACCAGGGACTGAACCCGGGCCGTGGCAGTGAAAGCCCAGAATCCTGACCCTAGGCCCCCAGGGGTCTCCCTAGAGCGTTTCCCCGAGAGCTTCTGCCCGTCAGCTGCAGCCGCCGGCCGCTTTCTGTTGCTGTCGGTCTGCCAGTCCTGCCCTGCTCTTACCGGTGCAGCCGCGAGACGCTTGCTTCTGCGACGGGCATCCCGGGAAGGTGTTTCCAGCGTTTACCCATGAACGGTGCTGTGGCGTGCACGGCACCTCTCTTAACTGTCGAGCGGCATTCAATCGCATAGATGTGGCACGTTTTATGTACCCATCAATCGTTGTCAAGGCTATGGTTTCCCAGTAGTCACATGTGGGTGTGAGAACTGGACCATAAAGAAGGCTAAGCGCCAAAGAATTGATGCTTTTAAACTGTTGTTTTGGAGAATGCTCTTGAGAGCATGCTTCTCCACTCCCCTTGGATTGCAAGGAGATCCAGCCAGTCTGTTGTAAAGGAAGTCAGTCCTGAATATTCGTTGGAAGGACTGATGCTGAAGCTCCAATACTCTGGCCACCTGATGCAAAGAGCTGACTCATTAGAAAAGACCTTGATGCTGGGAAAGATTGAAGGTGGGAGGACAAGGGGACGGCAGAGGAGGAGATGGCTAGATGGCATCACTGACTCAGTGGACATGAGTGTGAGTAAACTCCGGGAGGCGGTGAAGGACGGGAGCCTGGCATGCTGCGGCCCATGGAGTCGCACCGAGTCGGACACGGCTGAGCGACAGGGAGCCCCTCAGTTGGCATGCGTCTGGACTGCTCCCACTCTCTGGCTGTTGCAGTGACGCTCCTCTGAACGTCTGTGTGCCAGCTTGCCTGGGGGACGCGTGTTTTCATTTCTCTTTGGTGTATACCTGGGTAAGAAGTTGCTGGATCAGATGGTAGTTCTGTTTAACCTTATGAGGGATTGCCGATTGTTTTCGAAGCAGCTGCACGACTTTACATTCTCACTGGGGGTGTATTTTGTTCCAGCTGCTCCATTCCTCACCAGTACTTGCTGCTGTTTTATTGTAGCCTTCGTGGCGCGTGTGAAGTGGTGCCTCACTGTGGCTTTTAAAGCTGATTCATCCGTGGCCGCGCTGCGTCTCCGTTGCCGTTGCAGCCTCTCCTGAGGTGCGGCACGTCGGGGGCGCCCTCTAGTTGTGTGCAGGCCCCTTGTGGTGGCGGCCTCTGGTGTGGAGCGCGGGCGCGCGCGTGTGTGGGCTTCGGTGGACGTGGCTCAGGGTTCTGGAGCTCAGGCCCAGCAGCTGCGGCGGCAGGCTCCGTTGCCCTGGGACACCCGGGATCTCAGACCAGGGGTGGAACCCGTGTTGCCTGCCCTGGCAGGCCCATCCCTCACCACAGAGCCACCAGGTAGCCCCCTTGTTGGGGCTCTGGTTTGCATTCCCCCATGGCCTACTGTGTTTATTGGTCGTGCGTGTATTTTCTTTAGAGAAATGTTTGTTCAGACCCTTTGTCCGTTTTGAAATTGAGTCATTAGTGTTTCTGTTGAAGAGCTCTTTTCAACTTTTGGACACGCGTCTCATATCGAGTGTGTCATTTGCTAGTGTTCAGGGGATGAGATGAAATGAGAACGTTGGGGAGGGCTTACTGAACTGTTTCGTTTGGAAATGCTCCCTTTGTCCTGTACTGTGGTTGTCTGTTGCTGTGTGAGGAGCTGCCCCAGAGAGTTGTGGGCTAGAGCCGTGATGGCGTCTGTCCCGACTCTGGGATGGGGGGTGGGGGGT
>SJYA01003506.1:46265-70485 GCA_006410615.1 Neotragus moschatus | reverse complement strand
GCGGGGTGGGGGGCGGGGTGTGTGTGTGTGGAGTAAACAGTGCTTGCAAGCAGGCGCAGTGCTGCAGGCGCCAGGATGCAGCTGAGGCCCAGGCACACAGCTCCCAGGGGACTTGCCCAGGAGGTTCCCCCCCGCCCCAGTCTTCCGTGAGAGCCTGCCAGCCTTCCTTTACTTCCTCCCATCTCGCAAAGCAAAAGACATCCAAACATCCAGTTTAATTCTTGACACCTGAATTCCAGCAGGGGGTCTGCTCTCTGCCTCCGAGGGACTGAGGGAAGCAGAAGCCAGAGTGCCTGGGGGGTGATCTCAGCAGGAGGACTCGGAAGACCCGGCCTCTGTGCTGTGTGTGTGAAGGAGCGCATCACAGCTGCGTGCGTTGCTGACGTTTGCTTATCATTTGGTGGTTTGTTTATTTATTTGTGTTTTTTTGAAGTTCAGTAACTTTATTGGACCATCAGCGGTTCTCATCCACAGTGACCGTAGATTTCTGAAAGTGGTGACAGGCATGTAGGGAACCAGCCTGTAGAACTTGTTGGGCGGGTCTCCACCATGTTTTCTGGACAGCCGCACACAGATCAGTGTGGGGCGCTCCGCACCCCTTTGGCCCACAGCTCTGTTGGGCCTGGTGCTGATGACATGTCAGGGGGTCGGCCCTGCACGTTGAGTTTCCCGGTTTCTTGGCGTGCCCAAGGGGCGTGCTTCTTGAAGTCCGCTCCACAGGCGCGCCTGTGAATGTTGGTGGTGTTCCCTCTGGCTACCGCCTCGTTGATGGCAGACTGCCCTTCTCTGTGGGAGTTTTTAGAGGAGGCTTGTGTGTTAAGCACGGCCCAGCTGCTGTGCATGGTGTACAGTCCTGGGCACAAGGAGCGCGTGTCTCTGGTTTGAAGCGTGAGTTCCCATGGCGGAGGCCAAGGTGAAACCCAGGCACCAGGGAGGCCAAGAGCGTTGGACTTGGGAGGCAGCCTGGAGGCTTGTCAGAGGCAGGCCAGGGGCGCACAGATGGCCTGCCGGCGGGGACGCACAGGGGTGCGGCCTGGGAGAGGGGCGGCGCCTGCCCCAGCCCTGCTTACGGACCCACAAGCCCGCGGTCGGCCTTTGACTGAACAGGAAGACACCTTCTGCTGTCCTCGTTTGTTTGATCAGGGACAGTTATCGAAGGAGAAAAGCACAGCTGTGTACCCTGAAGACTGCAAACGGTATAAAAAGGTCAGCATTTTCCTCGCAGCAGCTGCAGAGGCCTGCCGAGAGGCCTGGGCGGGGCCGGGGCAGCGGGGCCAGAGCCCACCTCTGGCCCCTCTGCCGGCCGGGCGCCAGCTGGACCTCCGGCCGGGCCTCCTGCTGCGCCACGCTGCCTCGGCAGGCTTCTTTGGTGCTCTCCGCAGTTCTCGGTGGCTCTGTGTCCATGCTGAGAGTGCTTTACGGACACTGTGCAGTCCCTGGGGCCGTCTCCACTTCAGCTGTGAAGAACTGGGGTGTTGGCCAAGCAGCGTGGGGGACCCGCTTGCTGGCTCTCTTCGTTCGACCTTAGTATTCAGTTTGAACTGGGCAAGGAGCCCGCTGTCATTTGCCACGTCGATCATTCTCTGTGTCTGGAACACGCTACGCTGTCTGAAGGCAAGACCTAACAGTATGTGAATGGCAACGCGGCACCTGGCAGAGGCCTGGTGCTGAGAGCACTCTCTGGAGGGCCTGCTCTGCGGCTGACGGCTTCCAGCACGGGAGGCAGGCTCGCACACAGACTCCGTGGCAGCTGGCAGACTGCTCCCGTGGGAGCGCCAGGGCCTGACCCAGCTGAGTCTTGGAAGAGGGCAGCTGCGTTACCACGCGTGGAGCACGGATGTGGAACCCAGTCGCACGCCATACACAGACATTAGCTCAGAGTGGAGGAAAGGTCTAAGAGTTAAGCTGCGGGACTCCTGGAATGCAGGCGTAAACCTTCGTGACCTCAGATCGGCAGTGGTTTCTCACACACCGCCAAAAGCACGAGCTGCAAGGCCTTCATCAGAACTGAAACTGTTAAGTGGCTCGTGGGTGTGTGCCCGAGCCCCCCTGAAACCACCACAGCACTGCCAACTGTCTATACTCAACATAAGCGTAAAGAAACTTAAAAGCTATTGTGACCAAAGGACACCAGGAAGAGGGCAAAGAGGCCCAGGAAGTGGGAGGAAGCACCTGGGAACCATGTCTGCGATGAGGGACTGGAGCCCCCAGGACAGAAAGGAGCACAGTTCCACAGCAGAGGAGGCCAAACACCCAACTCAGACGCGGGCAAGGAGCGTGAATAGACGTTTCCCCAGAGAAGACGTTCGCGTGAGCAAGAAGCTCGTGAGAAGAAGACAGTGTCGACAGTCATTAGGGAGAAGCGAATCTGAACCACCGTGGAATGCAGCTTCACGCTCGTGACGGCGGTAATAAACATAGCCGGACACTGCTCATTCACCTGAGGAGTGCTGGCGAGAGATTGGAAGTATTAGCCGTTGCTGCACGGAGGGCCCAGTGCAGCGGCCTCTGTGGGAACACTGGCGATTCCTCAGCAGTTAAGCAGGTGCTCTGCGTGCGCAGAGCGAGTGCACAGATACTGGAGCATCACTCACTGCGGCCAGAAGGTGGGGGCCCCACGCGGCCGCCTGACTGTGGGGAGCCAGACGCGGGCTGGCCGCAGGGGGCTCTGCGGCGGGATGGAGCGCGGGCGGCTGGCCCAACACGGCTGCCCTTGGCAGCATCACGCTGAGTGCAGGGGCAAGGTCGCCAGAGGGCACGCCTTGTGCGAGGCGTCCGTATAGCATGCCCGAGCGCCGGTCTAGAAAGACGGGGTATTTGCTTCCTGTGGCTGCTGGCCGGGTGCCCGCAGACTCGGCGGGCTCTAGCCCTGTGCGTGGCCGCGGGGCCTGAGGCTCCCCCCGGCGGCCGTGCTTGCAGCCAGGAGCTGACCGCTTTGCCTGCTTGCCCTGTGCTGCCTGTAGACTCTGGGAGCCTGACGCCCGTTTGAAATGTTGCCATCTCCCTCTTGGCCCAGGCTGACAGTGGTTCTGCTGGATGGCACTGACCCTGTGGGCCTCGTGTGCGCGAGAGCCCCCATCAGGTGGGAGGTCCCCACAGACCTCTCGCCCCTGTAATCTCATCCCCCGTCCTGGCGTCTGTGAGGCGACCCAGAGGATTCCGCGCACGCCTCGTCTCCTCGCTGAGCAGCCTGTCCAGCCACACCCTCGGCCTTCTCTCCGGAGCACACGGTCCCACAGTGAATCTCCTGGTTTCCATGTTGGGTTTTTGGTGACTCCGGATAGCCTGGGAATTTTCCAGATGAGGCCCAGGTTCCTTTCCGTTCAGCATTTCTCCCTGGGTTTCTTTCTCTCGCATCTCCCTGTAGGCCGGCCAGCCCTCTCCCGCCCTGTTCAGCGCCTCTCGGGTCTGCCTTCCACTCGGCCCGTGCGGCTAGACGTTTGCCAAGGGTGGTGGGGCCTCCCCCCGCTTCCGTTTCTGGTCATGCATCCTGCTTTCCCCGGAGCCCTCCCCAGAAGTTCTGGTCATGCACTCCGCTTTCCCCGGAGCCTCCCCAGAAGTTCTGGTCGTGCGTCCCGCTTTCCCCAGAAGCACCTGTAACGTCTGCCTCTCTCCCAGCATCCTGTTTCTGATGACATCTGTGTTCTCGACGACGGTGTTCTCAGCAGCTGCTTCAGTTCTTCTGCGTCCTCAGTGACGGACGGTTCACCACCGTGTTCCCACCGACAACCTTCCCGTGGCCTGGCTCGGTCCTGCCTGCCCCGTATTTCTTGTGAGCTGGGTGTCAGGTCAGAGGAGCGCAGTGTGTCTGGTCAGCAAGAGCGCGTGGGAGGTGCTGCCTCGTCGTCGTGTGTGCTGTGTGTGCGGTGCTTCTGGGTGTCTTGGTATTCCCACAAGGCCGCAGTTGGTCAGGAGTTGGGACAGGGACAGCCTGACTTTTTTATGAAGTATCCTGTCCACTTACCAGCTAGTGATACTGTCGTTTAACTGGGCGCTGCAAACTGGTAGTTGTCCTGAAGTCTGCCTTTTCTTTTGCATTTATTAGGCGGAATTTTCTTGCCAAGAAAGGCCTTCTTTCGTCCACCGGGGCTTCTTGGCTGCCTGAAACTCAGTCTTTGGGGACCTTCAGGAACCCCTTCCTGTGGAACAGTGGCCCGGGGGTGAAGGTCAGCCGCTCCGCTGCAGCGGTCCTGTCGTGGGCCCCCTGCCGCCTGCAGGCACGCTCCTGCTCCCGGGGCCCTGGTCACAGCCCCTGGTCTCTGGTGGCTTGCTTGCCTCTTAGCTCAGGGCCGGCTGTTGCTCTGAGGAGCCCTCGTTCCTGTGGAGGGTGAAGCGTCCTGGCACTTGCAGTGTGGGCCTGCGGCTGCCCGGTGCTTCCGCGCCTGTTGTGGGAGTCCTGAGGAGGCCTCTGGTTTTGAAATGACAGCAATCTCAAAGCCCCGTAACTTCACATTGATGCTTCCAACGGCAGGCTTCACTTTCACCTTAAGCGTATACCTGTTCTCCGATGTGGCTCTCGCGCCTTCTGGTGCCGTCGGCATGGCTGCCTCTTTAAAGGACCTTCAGAGAGAACAGACTAGCGTTGCCGCTAGCACCTGTTGCAGACGACAAAACACGGGTGGCTTAGGGTCTCTCCACGGCCGTGTGTCCTTAAACACGCCGCCTTCCTCTGAGGACGCCTTGCTCTTGCTTTCTGAGGTGATTGGTCCGAGAGCCCTTTTCCGTGTGACTCGACGCCACCTCGTGTCGACTCGCGTGTTGGGCTGCTTTTGCATTTTTGAAAACTGTGCTTGTTCTTCTGCTGTGGCTTTATCTTCAGTCTGGTGACAGATTCGTATGCTCCCACCGTGACAGCTGCCTAGCAAGGCGGTGGGTCTCCTTCCAGCCCACGTCCTGGCATCTCCGGGGTGTCGTTGGCGATCTGCAGCCTCTCCTGTGCAGGCACAAGGCAGAGGCGTGTGCTCAGCTCCCCAGTCTCGTCCGGAAGGTTGACAGCGGAGCGTCGCGTGCGTGGCCTGGGGCGCTTCAGCTGGAGCCTCAGTGTCCCGCTCGTGCCCCCACTTGGTGAGGGGAGGCATCCTCCGCCCTGGCCGAGATGTGGACGGGCTGGACCCAGCATGGGAGCCACGGGAAGCTTGGCCGCACGTCCGTGTCCTCAGTGCCCCGTGTCCTCGCCCCCCAGGCGTGGGGGGACGCGGGTGGGTCTGTGGACCGCAGGCTGCACCGTGCCCGGCCACACCCAGAGCCGGGGCGGGGGGGTGTGCGCCTTCTCGCCTTTTCAGAGCTGCCCTAGGAAGGGCGCCTTGGAGCACGAGTCGGCCCGTAAGCCGTGTGTCTGCTTGGGGGCCTGGAACTTGCCCACCTGGGGAGGCCAGTCTGGACAGGGAGTCAGGCAGCTGCCCTGGGGGCTGGAGGGGCAGACCGTCGGCCTGCGAGGGGTTGACCCACAGGAGTGCCCTGTGCTTGCCGCGCCCTGTGACCCCTTCTCCCGTCGGGCAGCCACTCCCCTCTCTGTCTCCTCAGGTCCCCAGAGCCTCCGCGGCCCCGGCCACGGGCAGCCTCAGTGGGCACGGACCGCGGCGCCTCCGCCCACCTGGCCCCCAGCACTCCGTCCTGGCTCTGTGCCGGGGCTTTGGGGACACACACCTGGGCCTCCTACCCTGCATCTGTGTCAGAGGAAAAGCGCCTTGCTGCTTCGGTCTTCGCTGAGGCGTAGCTCATTCACAGGTGCCCCGTCTCTGCAGCAGGAGGCGCAGCCACGCCCGCGCGCGCCCTCCTCCGTGCTCTCCCCGTCGCAGGGTGCTCAGTGCAGACGCCTGCGCCGTGTGCCGGGCTCCTCCCGCGATGGCTCCTCCTGCTGAGCCCAGCCTCCCAGGCCGTCCCTTCCCTACCCGCCCGCCCTGGGCAACCACAGGTCTGCCCGTGGTATGTCTGTGAGTCTGCTTCTGCTTCATATAGTTCATTTGTCATATTTTGGATTCTAGATATAAAGGACGGCATGTGGGGTTTGTTTTTCACTGACTTGGCTTAGTGTGGTCACCTCTGGGCCCCTCCGAGCTGCTGTAGCCGGCGTGGCCCCTCCTCTTTGTGGCTGGCGGTCTGTTGTGCGTGCGCCGTGCTCCCCTTGCCCACTGCTCTGCCGACGGGCACTCAACCGCTTCCCCGCCCGGGCTGTGCGTGTGCTGCCGGGTGCTGGGTGCGTCTGTCTGTCCGAGTCGCGCCCTGGGCGTGTGTCCGGGCTCCTGGGTCGTGGCTCTGTTTTCAGTTTGTTAGAGGACCTCCACAGCCGTCTCCATAGTAACTGCACCAGTTTGCGTTCCCATCAGGGTAGGAGGCTCTCTTTTCTCCACACCCTCTCCCGCGTTTGCTCTTCGTGGATTGTTTAATGAACCAGTTGCTTTGTAACCGGAGTCCTCTTGATTGGGAAGTAGAAAAAGCTCCGCAGATCCTTGTAAGGTTTCTCTGACCCAGAAGTTGGCCTTACAGAGTCAGCTCTCGACCTGGCCGGCTCCCCATCCCCGTCTCCTCGCTTTGGCCACCTCGTTTCTGAGCTTCCTTTAGCCCCCACTTTCCTCGCTCCCCACTTGCCACCCTGCTGCCCTTCAGGGGCCAGTGTGCTCAGGTAATCTGGGGACTTCTTTCCTCCCAGAAATTGAGGGAAATCAGGGGGCGTGTTGAGCACCCCTTCCTCACATCCCACCCCTCGCTACCTGCCCTGTGGCCTCCTGGGCCTTTCCCCCATTTTCCTCTGATTCCCCGGCTGAGGACACGCTGGCGGCGGGTTGAGATGGATGAGGGCTCACGGGCTTAGAAAGTGAGTCATGTGTCGAGTCCTTGGAGACCCCCTTGGTGTATCGCCTGAGGGGCGTTCCCTGTGCCCTGCGTTGGGTCCTATTGAGGGCCAGCTGCGGCCCGGTGACTTAGGAGGGGCTTGAGAGAGCAGGCGGGCCGCAGCTCTGCCCGCTCTCTGCCTCGTGGGGTGGTCCAGCTTCTCTGAAAGAAGAGTTTCGTTACCAACATCCCTTCGTTGCCCCCAGGACAAGCTCACAGTAGTGATTTCCCGGGAACGCGGGGAGTGAGTGTCCTTGGTTACAAAGAGGACAATCCGTGGAAGGCAGGCCCTGCTGGGCGGGTCCAGCGACGCTGGAACTGGGAGGGCCGTGGGCGGGGCCTTCACTTGCTTCCCTGAGTGGCGCTGTGCCCTCTTGCCCTGTCCCCAACCTTGCAGTGAGTTCACCAGGGGTTGGGGGTGGCCAGCCGGATTTGCATGGAAATACCGCCTCAGCAGTGCAGCAGCAACAGGCCGTGGGAAAAGCGGAAGTGCTTCTCTAAACAGCCGAGACTGAAGCGCCCGGCCCTCCCGGGCCTGCTTCCGAGGTGCCCTGTGACGCTGGGCAGGCCCGCTGTGGAAGGGGGGTGTCTGAGGCACCCCCGCCCTTGCAGGGTCTGCAGCGGGCTGGAGGAGCAGCGGCTTCCGCTGTCTGGGTACCTTCCTGGCTTCTCTTTCTGTCTGCCTTTCTCTGGCCTGCGGGAGCCAGGCTCTGCCGGCCTTTCTCGAGGGATGGATTCCAGAGGAGACCGAGCTGGACGGACGGACCGACGGCGCAGTCACCTTCTCTGCCCCCGGGAGGACCTCAGAGGGGCTGGGCCGGGAAGGGGCGTCGCTCGGCCTCGGCTTCAGCCGCTTCCTGTTTCTACTTTCAGGACGAGTACCTGTCTCTGGTGGCGAGGCTCATCATCCATTTCCGGGACATCCGTAAGTAGGACGTCACAGCTCCGGGTGGTGTGGTCACCCCGGGAGGGCTGTCTGCACAGTGCCAGCTTTCTGGGAGCTTCTTCACGGCATCATGCTTGGTCCCGTGTTTCCCAGCCTCCCAGAGCTTCAGCCTGGACCCTGCTGGTGTGGCCCAAGGGAGGCATTAGTGTCCGGGGGCCTGTGCGGGACCGCTCTCGCTGTCTGTCTGCTTGACCCCCCCTCCAAGGACTGTTCCTGTGATCTCTGGGCGGTTCCTAGACGCGCAGAGTCCACCCTGGAACACACACTTCCTTCCCTGATATCTGGGTTTCTTTCCTTTGAGCCACAGAGGCTGGACCTAACCGTGTTCCCGTCAGGCTGGACGCTCTGGGCCAGCTTCCTCAGCACCGCCCGCGTCCTGCCTGGTGAGGCCTGGCCTGCATCCCGGCTCCTCTGGGGCCGCTCCGGGCTTCCGGCCACAGTGCCTCCTGCCGGCCCCCGGTGTGCGCCCGCAGGAGGCGGCACCTCCCACGCAGCCCTGTGGCGCGGCTGCGGCACCGTCCCTCACCTCAGGCTCAGGGAGACGCCGGCCCCGGAGTCCCTGCACGGCCACTGCTCCCTCCCATACTGGCTGCTTAGACTGACTGCTCTCTCTTTGCCGTGTTTGGGGCTGCCCCGTGGTGCTGGGAGCAAGAGGAGCCACCACCAGAAGACTGGGCCCCGAGCTGTCTGTCCTGGCAAGGGCTCAGCCTGACGGGCCGCAGGGCCCACTTGGGAGTGGCCCTGGCACTTCCCTTGTGGGGGTGCCCACGGCAGCCTCACCCCGGGAGAGGGCGGAACTGCTGTGGCCGCTCCCCGCCAGCGCAGGGCAAGCTGGATCCAGCTTCTAAGCAGTCTTGGACAGACTCAGTGTCCTTATCCAGAAAACGTGGATGCCGCCCCGGAGCGGGCTGAAAACAGAGGGCTCTCAGCCCCCGGCCACCCTCAACTTGCCATGTGTCAGCACTGCCGGGGGTGGGACAGGCGTACACACGTGTTCACACGCACAGACGCCGAAGCCCTGAAGTGTGTCTCGTCTAGTTTCTAGGCAGAGTCAGGTCGGGGTTAGTAAATGAACTCTGGGCAAATGCTTACTGCACTGACTTAGCTTGGAAATATGTGATTATATAAAACTGTTTACTTTGGTTTCTCTTCTTTTTAACGTAGATAACAAGAAGTCTCAGGCGTCTGTCAGTGGTAAGAATTTTTCCTTTCTGAAGTTTTTCCTCACCTCGCAGTGGGCTGCAGGGCCGGGATGCTTAGAGCTGTGGGCAGGGTCGCTCTGAGAGGAGCAGGTTCCCAGATGGATGCCACTCCCGACCTCCACCCGGCCGCCCCCAACCCCGACGTCAGGCGGCAGCGATGCCGTCCCATTCCTCCCCGCAGACTCACGTGGCGGTTGAGGTTTGTCTAGAATGTTGAGTTTCCTGGGAGGCAACTAGTATGCCTCTGTGAATTCACCTTAAGTTACACGGTTTCTTTGCAAGTTGAGTTATCATTATTTTATTTTTTAATTGCAAGGTTTTATCACACGGGAGCCCTGTTGATTTACCCCAGGTCTTGCTGAGCAAGCCCCAGTGAAGGGGTTTAGCTGACCCCAGCGCTGGGCGGGAGTAGCCGCGGGGCTGCTGGCCTTCCTGGGCTGCTCGGGGTGCAGGGGGGCAGGGCGGGGTCAGCATGACTGGCCAGAGGGCATCTGGGTTCCGAGGTTGGACTCAGCACCCTGGGGCGCTGGGCTCTGTGGCGGGGTGCCGGCCGGGCCACTGCGCCCATGGGTGGCCGTGGGCCCGCTGTGCCAGCCTCGGCCCCTCCCCAGGTCATGGCTACTGCCCAGCATCGCAGGCCTTCCCACACTGGTTCTCGGGGCTCTTTCCCGAGAGCTGCTCCTCTGTGGGGTCCTGCCCAGACTTGGCAGAGGTGGGCTTCTGGTGGGTTCTCTTGGGGGAGACCGGCCCCCGGGCTCTGCGAATGGAGAAGGGCCCTTCACGCTGTTTTCTCTGGGTGTGCCGCTGTGTCTCACCCCTGGGAGGGGCCTCCATCCAAGAGGGGCGGCGCCCCCACAGGCTGGCTGGCCCCAGTCCCAGGCCTGCTGTGGGCTGGGCTCCTGCCTGGAGGGGCCCCGGCCACTCAGCGTTTGGGGCACTGAGGGCATCAAGCCTGAGGTGGGAGGAAGCGTGGACTCAGGAAGGCTTCCTGGCCCACAAGCCTGGCCCAGGTCGGGGGGCACTGCCCTGAGACACACACCCTGTGCCCCGCAGACCCCATGAACGCGCTGCAGAGCCTGACGGGCGGGCCCGCCGCGGGAGCCGCCGGCCTCAGCCTGCCTGCTCGGGGCCCGGGCCAGGCCCTGGGCGGGATGGGCAGCCTGGGGGCCATGGGCCAGCCAATGCCGCTGTCGGGGCAGCCGCCTCCGGGCACCTCGGGGATGGCCCCCCACAACATGGCCGTCGTGTCCACGGCTGCTCCGCAGAGTGAGTACGCGGGTGGAACAGGGGGTGCCCAGCCTCTGCCTCCAGAGGGCGGCAGGACATGGGGGGCGGCCTGGGACCCCAGCCCCGGGGCCGCGCTCTGCCTCGGAGCGCCTCCTCCCCACCCTCTCTGGAGGCCACAGTCCACTCCAGGACCGGCCCGGCCCCGGGCCTCCAAGGGCGGGGAGAGGGGCTGCACTGCGCTCCTGGCCTCCCTAGAAGTTGCAGAGGAACCGAGCGCCACGTGCCTCCCCCAGCTCCCTACCGGGACATCCTAGTTGTGTCTCCAGAGCCGCCACGGCGCCATGCACTCGGGCCGTGTGCCCGTGTGTGGCTTGGGGAGGCTCGTCGCGCGTGGAATGGAGCCAGCGCGCGGAGCCTCCCCTCCAGCGGGCCGTCCTGGCTTCGCCCTTCAGCCCAGAGCCAGGCGACCGCTCGTCTGTGCTCGGCCTCAGTGACCTCTTGCAAGCGTTGCGTCAGTGGAATCGTGCGACGTTTATGTTTTGAGACGGGCTTCCTCACTTGGCATAATGCCCTTGGAGCCTCCAGGCCATGCCTGTCGTTCTTCCCTGCTCAGTGCTGAGGAACGTTGTGGGGCCACGGTCCTTTCATTCACTCAGCCTTGGAGGACAGGCAGGTCGTTTCTGTTTGGGCGGTTAGACTAAAGCCAGCGTGAATGCTCGCGGACAGGGTGTGGCGTGCCCACGTGTCCAGTCTCGTGGCCCTCCCGGGAACCCTGTGAGCAGGGCCACCGTGGGCCCGGTGCGGGCTCTCTGCCCGTGTCCGCGGTCAGGCCCNTTGGAGGACAGGCAGGTCGTTTCTGTTTGGGCGGTTAGACTAAAGCCAGCGTGAATGCTCGCGGACAGGGTGTGGCGTGCCCACGTGTCCAGTCTCATGGCCCTCCCGGGAACCCTGTGAGCAGGGCCACCGTGGGCCCGGTGCGGGCTCTCTGCCCGTGTCCGCGGTCAGGCCCCCTCACTGCTCCGGGGCCGGCCGCACCCTCACGCCCCCGGCCACCCCCACTCCCAGAGCTTCGTGTTTTTGCCTTACTGAGTCCCGCCTTGTGACACCTGGCTCCCTGCTTGGCTCTTCCTCTTGAGCGCCATGTCCCCTCTCAGCGCAGGCACACACAGGGCAGCTTTCAGAAGGCTGTAATGCTCTGGTACACAATTGAATTTCTCTTCATCACAAACTTAGGTTTATAAAAAAGTACAGGTCTGAATTGGACGAGCTTCGTGTGAGTCACAGCCTCGCTCCCGAGGCCGTCGGCCCAGCGGGGACGTGCTCGTGCCCGCCTGCACCCTCCCTGGCCCGACCCTGGCCGTATCCCGTGTCAGCCCCGGAGGGGCCTGGGCTCTGGCGCGGCGCGGAGGCAGTTGCTGTGGCCTCTGCCCCCGTGTCTCACTGCTGCCCCCGCAGAACCCCCTGTGACCTCTAGGGCCTGGTCTGCCTGAGGTAGGTGTGTGCCCGAGGGCACTTGCCACCCTTTTTCACACCTCCGAACGCTGCCATGGAATTCAGGCTGCTCAGGCCCGAGTGCCATGCCTCAGAGTATAGGCCCTGTGTCCAGGGTTTGACCAGGGTACCCAGAGGCAGTCGAGAGCCCACTAGGCACCTCCAGGTGGCCTGAGCTGGTCACAGGAAGCACACTGCTGACTGCGGGTGAGGCTGGGCTTTGAAACTCCACGTATTTTTGTTCCTTGAAGAGTTTTATGCTGTGTGTTTGAGGCCAACTTTAAAAATCAGCCATTTCTGGCTTTTGAGAAGATGGGTGCCTCGGAGCCTTGGCCCCAGATGACTGGGTCCTGGGTGGCCTGTGTTTGCGCTGCGGGGTCCGTCCATGCAGGATGGGTATGGCGCCCTTGGCATCCCCAGCTGTGCTGGAGACAGGGCTGGACTGGAGGGGAGTCTCCAGGGCAGGCCTGTGGGGATTCCAGACCCAGGGCAGGCAGTGTGCACGTTCAGCAGGCGTGGAGGAAGGCAGACTCACCCCCTGGAGGAGCAGAGACGGTAGCCAGCTATGGGGGCCCCCAGGGCCGCAACATGGTTGGGTGTCGATGCGGGGGTGGAAGGAGGTGGCTCTGGACTTCCGAGGGGGTGAGCGCTGTGACACTGTCGGGAGTGGCCGAGCAGAGGTGGCCAGCACCCACAGCGAGCCTGTGGGCATGAGAGGAGAGTTAGTGGGAGAGGAGAGTGGGTGAATGAACAGGGCAGTTACAGCTGCAGAGCGAGCTTGTGGGCTGGAGGCTGCCTTTGAAGGTGTTCCCCAGAATGGAGCCTAGAGGAGAGGCCTTGGGAGCAGGAGGCTGAGAGGCGGAGGCTGAGCTCGGAAGTGCGGCTGGCATCACAGGGCGGCCGAGAGCAGAGGGGGCGAGGGGGTGGCGGCCGGGGGCCCAGGGCTCCACACGGGTCCCACAGGAACCACACCCCAGCCAGCCCGTGTGCCACAGGACACCAGAGCCCAGAAGGCGGTCTCAACAGCCGTCTGTCAAGGCGGGAGCATTCGGCAGACTCAGGGATGGAGTCGCAAGCCGCTTGGGCTGTTAGCGCCCCAGGTGCAGAGCCGCCGGCAGAGCCAAGGAGGCCCTCCCTGAAAGGGAGGTGAGCACACGGACATGCTTTCTTTCCCTCACCACCTTCTCTGACCTCTCAGACCATCCTTCCCAAGATACCAGGTCTAAACGGGCGAAGCAGCGTTTTCCACACAAGGGCATCCATAGGCGTCAGCCCACGCCAGTGACTCTCAGCGGCTTTGCGCCCTGAGGGCCGTCTAGCAGTGTGGGATGGTTGGGCTGTCGCAGCTGGTGCGGGCAGGCTCCTGGCCTCCGACGGGCAGGGACCAGGGGTGGTGCTGGGTGTCTTCCCTGTCCAGGGCGGCCCCCGGCACGGCGTGCTCTGGCCCCGGGTCAGGAGGGGCACGGCTGGGAATCCTCCCTGTAAACAGAGATCGTCTCCGTGCCGCGGTCCTTGGAGCTGACCACAGCTCCTCCACCGATCCCCAGGCTGTGGTAGGGCGTCTCATCCGGAGTTCAGTGTGGGGTGCCTCCTGCAGTTGAGGAGATAGACTCAGAGGGGCAGACCCGGGGCCCCTGTGCCGCCTCTTCCTGCAGGTCTGCCCTGTGAGCCTCAGACAGACAGGTGCCAAGCCGAGCTGAGCCAGCAAATGGGGATAGCACGGACCCAGGTCTCCTGTGTGCGTAGAAAACCTACTTTAAAAAATATTTAGAGAGGAGTCTAAGGTCCTCGTATTTAGGGAAGAGGTTTAAATATGGATAAACTTTACACTTTTTAAAATTAACCATGTATAATAATTGTAAGTCGTTGCTAAAACAATAGAAATAGTTTGTCAATTCCACGTCAGTAGGAAAAATTGGAATGAGATGGACACCACAAGCAAAAACCCAGACAACACATAAAAATCAACCCAGGTGCCCAGCAGAACAGGCTAGAGTTCAGAGGAGGAGAGAGCGTCAGCAAAGCTGGGGGCTGAGGAGGGGGCAGGCGCAGGGAAGTGGGGAACTAGGTGGTCGCCGTGAAGTGGAGAGGGAGGCTTTCCTGCTGAGGCTGGGTAGGAGCCCGAGGGGAGGGTCCAGCTCCTCACTCCTGACGGGAGACCCCTGAGATACACGCTGCAGAAGACTTCAGACAAGGGCGTGGCGGGCCAGTCTCCTCCCAGAAAGCTAACCAGACAGAGGGACGGACTGGGAGAGCCCAAGGGCGTGGCGGGAAGCGTGCTCAGGAAGGGGTCTGCAGGAAGGGGTCTGCGAGGCCGTGCTCTGCACGCCAGGCTTTCAGCTGAAGGGCAGGGCCGCGCCGCTCTGTGCTTTGTCCAGCGTTCACGGTGGCCGTGTCGGTGGAGGCGGGGTCACCTTGGCAGCTGCTGAGGGCTGGCATGAGGGCNGTGGGGTGGGTCGGGCCCCTGTAGAGTGGATCACAGTTGCTGTGGGGTGGATGTTGGTGGCAAGTCCTGTCATTGGCACTCCATCCCTCCTGTGCTGGCTGGGGTGGCCCCTCCCCCAGCCGCACCCAGGACAAGCGCCCCACCTGTCTGTCTCCAGCCCAGCTGCAGCTCCAGCAGGTGGCGCTGCAGCAGCAGCAGTTCCAGGCGCAGCAGCAGGTGGCGCTGCAGCAGCAGCAGCAGCAGCAGCAGTTCCAGGCGCAGCAGAGCGCCATGCAGCAGCAGTTCCAGGCGGCGGTGCAGCAGCAGCAGCTGATCAAGCTTCACCAGCAGAGCCAGCAGCAGGTGCCGGCCTCGCGCCCCCGAGCCTGGGCGGGGCGCAGCCCGGGCGGGGCGGGGCGCCCCTCGAGGGGAAGGCTGGCCAGGGCAACGGGGCCTCGAGCAAGTGCAGGCCTCCTGCCCGCCCTGTCCCTCAGAGCTCTGGTGTCTGGACACCGCACGAACCGTCCCGCACGGGTGGCCGTGCCACAGGAGAAGCTCTTCTCTCACTCGGGGTCCCAGTCACTGTCCTGACGGGCTAAGCCTCTCCCACTCCAGCCTGCTGTGGGCTGGGGGAGGAAGCCCCAGAGGGCCCAGCCTTGGCCGCCTGCTCCCGGCCTGGGCTTGCGCCTCCTTTCCCATGGCCCCTCTCCCGGGCTGACGGCGTCTTCAGTCCCACCTCCCCTCCTTGTCCTGAAGCTGGTCCTGTGCCCGCTTTCGGGGCCACACAGGCACCCCTGGAAGGGGCTCCGAGGTCCGTGGTCAGCCAAGCGTTGCCCGGCTTCTCTGTGGCTGCACCTACACCTGACCCCTTACCACACCCTCTGGACCCTCCCCTGGACCCTGCCTTTGTCCCCTCAGGCCTCGGCTGGCCGGTGTCCGAGGCCAGGGCCCCGTGACGCTGGGCGGCCCTCTGCCCCCGGGAGCGCCGCTGGGCCAGGCCACGCGCTGACGGGGCTGCTTATTCTGCCCCAGATGCAGCAGCAGCAGCTACAGCGCATGGCGCAGCTGCAGCTGCAGCAGCAGCAGCAGCAGGCGCTCCAGGCCCAGCCGCCCATCCAGCAGCCGCCGCTGCAGCAGCCGCCGCCCCCACCATCGCAGGCCCTGCCTCAGCAGCTGCAGCCCCCGCAGCACCACCAGGCCCCCCCGCAGCCCCCGCCGCAGGCACAGCCGCAGCCACAGCCTCTGGGGTCACAGGCTCCGGCCCTCCCCGGGCAGATGCTCTACACCCAGCCGCAGCTGAAACTGGTGAGTAGCCGGGGTCACACGGCCGGGACCCTTCTCCCGGTGTCCCCAGGGCTGTGGATGGCAGGCCCTCTTCCGGCACCAGGACTCACCTTGGCTCCCCCGCCCCAGCCCCCACGTGCCGCTCAGCAAAGGAGCGTGCGTCCCACCAGCTTCCGCACCCTGTGGCAGTGCCCCTCTGCCAGGAGGCACCTTGTCTTCTGAGCAGCCTGGCTGATTTGGTGGAGGTCAAGGGCACCATGAGGTTGTGGGTGAGAAGGTGGAGGGCAGTGCCTGTGTTCTCACTGTGGTGGAGGGCACGCCACCCGCCCAGCCCACGGACCCCTCGGAGCTCTGTTCTGAACAGAGGTCGTGACCATGTTTTTGAGGAAGGCGTACGAGATGATCTTGTCATGCATCTCTGCAAAAGCAGATCCGTGTCTGTAAACGGGGACATCACGTGGAAGACAGTATTGTACCCAGCTGGGGACGTCAGCTGTCAAGAGCCATTTTAATGTGTCTTGCGGCTTGCTTCTTGCTTCTTGTCCTTTGCTCTTTGCCCTTCACTGGGTGAGGTCGGGCAGAGCTGCACCGGAACCAGGTGGTGGGTGACTGGAGGCCCCAAGGTGCAGGCTGCAGAGCTGGGGTTCCTGAGCAGGGTCCCGTCAGCAGGAGCCCGCTGGCCTAGGTTCCCTTGAGGAGTCGGGGCTGCGAGCAGGGCTCTCGTGGGCCATCAGCGCCCTGGGCTTGCCGCGGCAGCTGGTGGTGGTGGCCGTGTGGTGGCCCATCGGGACAGGCTTCTCACTGGAGTCAGGGAGGCAGAGCCCAACTCTGCCGAGTCAGAGCCAGGCTGGCGTGAGCACTGCCGATGAGCCACGGCTGAAGGTCGACCGGTAGGGACGTCAGCCAGGGAAGCGGCGGGAGCCCCTCCTCGGCCGGACGCAAGGGCGCCTCACCCCGGCCTGGCGGCTGCAGGTCCCTCCTCCTTCCTCCGCAGGTCCGGGCTCCAATGGTGGTGCAGCAGCCGCAGGTGCCGCCCCAGGTCCCACCGCAGGCAGCAGTGCCCGCAGCCCAGGCCTCGCAGATAGTGGGTCCTGGAGTCCAGGTGAGGGCCCCGCGCCGAGGCTCTGGGGGCGCCAGCCAGTGCCCGTCACCCGTGGACAGCGAGCTTCTGGCTGGATTGGGCTGGTCCCGGGGTCCCTGGGGCAGCTCCGCCCGGCGTGTCTGGGTTTGAGCTGCACGGGGCACGTGCCACGCCCACCCCGAGCCGCCCCAGGTCTTCCCTTTTGCCTCCTTCCCCAGTGTGTGATGGGGGCGGGGTGGGGGGTGGATGCGGCATACTCTCTTGCCGCCTCAGCTCTGAGCACGGAGCCAGGAGCTGTTGCTTCAGAGACCAGGAGGCGCCCAGGATGGGGTGTCTGGCTCTGGCAGTCGGCCCTGACTTCCGAGACTCACCCCTGGGTGCCCACCACCGCACATCGATGTCGATGGACGGAAGGGCCTCCGAGCTTTGCCCAGCAGTGGCCACAGTCTCCTTGTGTGGGGTGGGAGGCCAGGCCTTGTGACTTCTCCACAGGCCCCCTCGCCCCCCAGCCTGTGTCCAGTCCTGGCCTTGCTTCTTCCTGTCTCCGCCCACAGCGGCTCAGGAAGGCGTTGACTCAGCAGGTGTGCCTGGTGAGGCCCACGGGCTTCCGCCCCCGGTGGCTGTGTCAGCCGAGCGCCGTGTCTGGGCAGGGATGCCACGTGTCCCTTAGCGTCCAGCCGGGCCCTGTGGTTCGAGTCCGGGGGGGGCGTGCTGATGGGGCTCCCCCAACCTTAGGCGGGGCTCTGTGGCCCCGTGCCCCTCCTCGGCTCACCCGCACGCTGTCTCGTGTGAAGCAGGCTGCCCGCACCACCTCTGCAGCCAGGGCAGGACCGCGGCCCATGTGCCCGTGTCGGCCATCTTCTCTGCCACTGCCCTGTCCTGGCCTCGCCCGCAGGCCTCCTGGGGCACCCTGCTCTCGGGGTGCGCTGCGTCCCCCTTCCCAGCGGCCACGCTGCCTTTGTTTCTGCTGGAGTTTGGTGCAGCCTGTGTGGCGCTTGGTTGCTCTGAGTGTAGCGTGGATTTGTGACCGCTGTCCCAGCAGAGTGCAAAGAGCGGGGTCGCCCCTCCTCCTGCGGGGTTTGGAGTTCTGAGGACCAGCCTTCGGGATAGGGGGCATGCCCACGGCCTGCGGGCACTGGAGGCCAGCCTGGCGGCCACGCCCCAGACACCACAGGCTCCCGGGTCGGCCCCGGGGTGTGGTACGCGTGGGTCCCGCGGCCTGGCGGGCTGGCCTCATTGCAGGCTCGAGTCTAGCAGCGGTGGCCGTGAGAAGATCCTGGGGTCTCTGCTTTCTCAGCCCTTCGCAGCCTCGGCGGTAGAGGACAGGTCTGACCCAACACTAGGAAGTCAGCGTGGGTGGGGAGGTGGGGCTGAGCGGCAGACAGGAAGCGCGGGTGGAGAGCCCACCTGGCGGCTTGCTTTCCTCCTCACATTCCAGCAAGTCAGGCTCTCCTGGATCCGTCCCGGGCCCGTGCCGCCGTTCGTGGCTGTGCACCTTTCCTCTGGAGTGGGTCCTGCCGGCCTCAGTCCCCGTCTGGTCTGGAGGGTTTTGCTGTTACCAGTGGTGGGTGGCGCTTCTCGGAGTGACTCCGGGGCTTGGAGCCTGGGACCCGGGTGTCTGAGGACAACCGGGCACCCATTTGGACGCCTGGCTCCGGCGGTAACTCCAGCGAGGAGAGTGTCCCGGGCCGCGGACTAGGACACAGGCGCACCCCTCGCCCCTCCACCAGCCCCGCCCCTCCACCAGCCCCGCCCCTCCACCAGCCCCGCTTGCGGGGCGGATGTTTGATTCCCGGGCATCAGTCTGCCCTCCTCCAGGCTGCCCGGGCGGGCTTCGTTTCATCCTAACGGTTTTGAGCATAGGCAGGCCCAGCTCTCTGGGGACCAGCCTAGGGCGTCAGACTCCAGACGGAGGGTTCTCATCAGGGCAACCAGGCCAGCCTTGATGGCTCCAGGGGTGCAATTGACGAGGAGGGCAATGTCAGCTCGTGCAGGGACACGGGGGGGGGGGGGCCTGTCTCTTATACACATCTACCGCGGCCCATGTGCCCGTGTCGGCCATCTTCTCTGCCACTGCCCTGTCCTGGCCTCGCCTGCAGGCCTCCTGGGGCACCCTGCTCTCGGGGTGCGCTGCGTCCCCCTTCCCAGCGGCCACGCTGCCTTTGTTTCTGCTGGAGTTTGGTGCAGCCTGTGTGGCGCTTGNCAGTCGTCCAGGGAAGGGTGGGCAGAGCCAGAGGGGCCTGGGCCAGGCTACGCTGGGGGAGCGGGTGGGGAGGGTGGCCTCGGGCAGCCTGGTGGGGTCCGGGCTCCTGTGAGCGCTCCTCCGTCTTCCCTGACTCAGCTGAAAACAGCCACCAGACAGAGTGGCCCTCAGCCAGCGTTTGTGGCACCGGGGGCAGAGGGCAGGCCAGGGCTGGGAGGCGGCTGGGAGCGGTCTCCAGGGAGACGCTCGGCACACAGGAGGAGGCCGCAGTGTGCCGGACACCCTGAGCGAAGCCAGCAGGGCCTGCGGAGGCGTCCTGCGTGGTAAGGGGCCAGGCCGTGAGCACGCGCCGCAGGCTCTGCGCGAGGCAGCTCCGGAGGCCTCTTTCAGGGCCCGGTGGCCGCCGTCCGCCCGGCCGGGACTAGCATGTCTCGTGTCTGGGCAGAAATTGGTTTCCACACGCTCACATTCCTGTTCCTGGGTGTGTGACTACCTCCCTCGGTGTTCACAGACAGACGTGGCGGCGTCCTAGTGGGAGAGTGGGGCGGGAACCCGCCGCGTCTGCTCGACGAGGGCTGCAGGGAGCAGGTGACCCTGAGCGCTCCGCGCTCTCCCCTTGCGGCAGGGGTTGCTCGGCTGCCAGACCGCAGTTTTGGCCTGGGCGCTGGCGAGGAAGACGCGAGGCAACGTCAGGGAACAGCCTCTGCGCTGCTCTGCTGCCCGGCTTGTCCTTGGGGCCCAAGGGGTCACGGAGGCTTTGGGAGGTCAGCCCACCCGTCACTGTGCGTGGTCCTTGCGTGGCCGGAAGTCTCTGCAAGGCCAGGGCCAGCAGTCCTGCTCTGCGGCCAGCGCGCGGGCCACGGGTGTTTGAGAGGCAGCGGCAGAGGGGCTGCGGGCGTGCATGGGGCAGCTCAGCAGGCGTGCCCTCCCCGCAGGTCAGCCAAAGCGGCCTCTCCGCGCTGTCGTCGCCGTCGCCGGGCCAGCAGGTGCACACCCCGCAGTCGATGCCGCCTCCCCCGCAGCCGTCCCCGCAGCCCGGCCCGCCCAGCTCGCAGCCCAACTCCAACGTCAGGTAGGCCCGCCGGGGCCCACCCCCGCCCCTGGCCCCGCNCCCCCGCAGCCGTCCCCGCAGCCCGGCCCGCCCAGCTCGCAGCCCAACTCCAACGTCAGGTAGGCCCGCCGGGGCCCACCCCCGCCCCTGGCCCCGCCCCCGGCCCCGGTCCCGCCCCCGGCTCACCTGCCTCCTCTCTGCCAGCTCCGGTCCCGCCCCCTCCCCCCGCAGCTTCCTGCCCAGCCCCTCACCACAGCCTTCCCAGAGCCCAGTGACTGCGCGCACCCCGCAGAACTTCAGCGTCCCCTCCCCAGGACCGCTGAACACCCCCGGTAAGTGGGGCAAGTGGGGCGCGGGTCGGGCACAGCCACGCCCTCCGTGGGCGGGGCCGGGCTCACCAGGCCATGTCCTGTAGTGAACCCCAGCTCCGTCATGAGCCCCGCGGGCTCCAGCCAGGCCGAGGAGCAGCAGTACCTGGACAAGCTGAAGCAGCTGTCCAAGTACATCGAGCCGCTGCGGCGCATGATCAACAAGATAGACAAGAACGAAGGTGAGGGGGGGTGGATGCAGGGGGGGCGGGGGGCAGGGCAGGGACCCGCCCTGTCTGAGGGTGCGCTTCTTCCCCAGACAGGAAGAAGGACCTGAGTAAGATGAAGAGCCTGCTGGACATCCTGACGGACCCTTCCAAGCGGTGAGCCCTGGCGCCCAGCCTGTGTGGACAGGGTTGCTCCCACGCTCACAGAGGGTTCCACCCCATGGCCCTCACGGCCTTCTTGCTGACCTGGCCCCCGATGTGCGGGTGGCTTTGGGCTGGAGATGGTCCCAGTGCCCACGTGTGCAGAAGGGGCGCTGAGCTCACAGGCGCTGGCCGTGGGAGGGGCTGGACCGACTGAAAGGGGCTCGAAGGCAGGGCCGCGCCCTCACGTCCCTTGCTTCTCCCACGGGCCACGGAGCTGCTGAGGCTGGAGCTCGGCCAGCACCCCTGCAGGTGGTCTGGCCTGGGGACCTTGCCCTCTCCTGGGGCCTTTGGCTCAGGCTAGGCCCCCTTCTGGAATGTCCTCCCTGTTCTGCTCACCTGGGCAGAACGCTGGGCACTGAGGGGTCCTGTGGGAGGTGGACGGCCCTCCGTCCTCTCAGCCGTCATCGGGTGGGGGCAGGGGCCTGGCCTGCATCCTCCCTTGGCCTGTCATGGTGTGCCTTGTTCTGGGCGCAGGGCCGCCCTGCCTCAGACTCTGGGCCTGGGAAAAGTGCGTGGGCTGGCGGGCTCCTGGGAGTGGTGCTGGCAGCCCAGGCCCCAGCCCGCTCCGCCCAGAGGAGGCCAGACTGTCCGTGGCTGGGTAGAGACCTGGGAGCGCTCGGCTCCCTGCCCCCACAGGGAGAGCCAGCCCTGTCTTCCTCCGTCAGGTGCCCTCTGAAGACGCTGCAGAAGTGTGAGATCGCCCTGGAGAAGCTCAAGAATGACATGGCGGTGGTGAGTGCGCTGCTATGCTGGCGCTGTTCACAGGGTCGTGGGCATCTCTGGTGGTCAGGGCTCACCACGGTCTAACCACAAGCCGGAGCCTGCAGTCCGAGGGGCAGGGGCCATGCCCAGTGCAGTGGGGTGAGGTGAGGACGCAGCGGGGAGCCTCTGGTTGTGGCTCTCGTGGCCCACGGGCCTGGCCTGGCCGCCCCGCCTGTGGTGTGGAGCTTAGGGGAAGCCACGAAGGCTGGCTGGGCGAGGACGAGGGCCGGGGCCCACAAGTGGGCTGCTGACCCCGCCGTCCTGCCGCAGCCCACGCCCCCGCCGCCCCCAGTGCCCCCCACCAAGCAGCAGTACCTGTGCCAGCCGCTCCTGGACGCCGTCCTGGCCAACATCCGCTCGCCCGTCTTCAACCACTCCCTGTACCGCACGTTTGTGCCGGCCATGACTGCCATCCACGGCCCGCCCACCACGTGCGTACCCGCGGGGCTTGGCGGGCGGCCGGGCCAGACCGCGGCCTGGCCAGGGGGTCAGCACGGCCGCCTCCCCCAGGGCCCCGGTGGTGTCCGCCCGGAAGCGGAGGTTTGAAGAGGGCGAGCGGCAGAGTGTCCCCCACGTGCTCCAGGGGGAGGTGGCGCGGCTGGACCCCAGGTTCCTGGTGAGCTTGGACCCTTCCCACTGTAGCAGCAGCGGCGCCGTCCACCTGATATGCAAGCTGGGTGAGTGACGGGCCGGGGCTGGCAGGACCGCCTGCTAGCCCAGCCTCCTGGAGTCTGCCCGCTGTCCTTGGGGGCTGGCCCTGAGCCTGCGTGCTCTCGTCCCACTCACCGCCCCCCTGAGGCACGGAGGCCCCCTCCCTCCCGTGCAGCTGCAGCTCTGCGCCGGAGGCCCGAGGGGCGGGAAGCGCGGGGGTGAGCGCCTGGCCCCGCCTGGCCTGCGGGCCCCAGGCCGGGCGGGCACTGCCGGGCCACAGGCCGCGCCTTGTGTGTTGCAGACGACAGGGACCTGCCCCGCGTGCCACCGCTGGAGCTCAGCGTGCCCGCCGACTACCCTGCCCAGAGCCCGCTCTGGGTCGACCGCCAGTGGCAGTACGGTGGGTGAGCGGGGTCGGGCACCCGGCGCGCCTCCCATGGCCCTCCTGCCCCCTTCCTTGCTGGACAGAGCAGGTGGCCGCGCAGGCCCACGGGGAGGGGAGGCTCCCTGCCCACCACACCCCTGCAGTCCTGAGCAGCCGGCTCAGGGCTGAGGCTGGCCTAGCAGCCCCTGTGGGCCTCTGTGAGGCTCCTGGGGACCCATCTGGGAGACAGGCCCCGGGAGCACCCCGTTGGTGGAGGCGTGCCTCCCCGGGCTCAGGGCTGGCCTGTAGAGGCCCAGGCCCTGAGGGCAGGCCCCAGTCCAGCTGTCCACTGGCGTATGGGAGCTGGCTCCCAGGCCCCAGGCTGGGGAGGGCAGGGGGGTCCCGGCAGAGGTTCACGGCCGCCCTTTCCCGCAGACGCCAACCCCTTCCTGCAGTCGGTGCACCGGTGCATGACCTCACGGCTGCTGCAGCTGCCTGACAAGCACTCGGTCACGGCCCTGCTCAACACCTGGGCCCAGAGCGTCCACCAGGCCTGCCTCTCAGCCGCTTAGCCGCGCCGCTGCTGCATGTCCGGCTTCCGCCCTCCGGGGCCCACGGGGCAGCTGGCAGCCTCCTCGGCCCCGTGTTGGACGTTCCTCGACTGGCTTCCTTAGAGAGCCCGGACTTCGGTTAGCTCTTCTGCTTTCCCTCCACCTCGGGACCACCAGCTACACGCTTCCACGCGTGCAGAGGCCCCAGCCACACCCCGGCCCTGCGCCCGCAGGCTGCTGTCCCCTACAGGGCCCATGTCTACTTGGCACCGTGGGGTCTTGCGTGAGCCTCGTGTGTGTGTGCCGGAAAGCCTTCTGCCATTTCCTGGGGGGCGTGCAGGACACGGGAGACCCTGAAGACGCACGCACAGCTCCCCGACCACAGTCCGGGTTCAGGGCGCACCACTGGGTGCCCTGGGGTCGGGCACTCGCTGCAGGGCCCCGCCACCACTGGGGCCTCACAGCTCGCCACCCCCTCCTGCCAGGCCTGGAGCCCGCTCGTTCAAAGAGACTGAGGGCTCCTGCGGGGCGCTGGCCGGCTGGCCCTCCACTGATGAGAGGCCCCCCTTTTTGTACGTGCGTTCCCGTGTCTCCTGTGGTTCTTACAATAAATTTATTATTCCTGTGTTTCTCATGGATTTGTCTCTGTGTCCCCGCACCTCCCTGCCATGAGTCTGGGGCCCTCTGTCCAGTGAGGGGCGCTGTTGGGTTGGAGCAAGGTCCCCCACTGTGGAGAGGGGACGCCCAGACTCCGTGGGGCTGGGAGGACTGTCCTGCCAGGCAGGGGCCCGAGCCGAAGCTGTCATTCTGGCAGACAAAGGTGTCCTGTGGCCATCCCCGGGCAGGCCAGTGTACCGGGGAGCACCATGGTGGAGGAAGGTGGGCCGGGCAGGGCTACTCGCCCGCTGTGTGTGCTGGTAGACACGGGACGGTGCCCGCGGGTACCTGGCAGGCAGCCCCCTGCACTTGGGGAGGACCGTGCAGGCCGTGTCCAGGGCAGCCACCGGGTCCAGCAGGCTGGCAGGCCCCGCCCGCCAACAGGCACAGAGCCGGGCTGAGGGACGAGGCTCGCAACTGGGAGAAACGAGCTTTATTTCCAGTCTCAACAGGTGGGCTCACGCTCATGCCATAACACGTGCGTGAGAACGCAGGGCAGCAAAATACTGAGGAAGAAAAGAGTTCCCCGCCCCAAGACCACGTGCGGCGTCCGCCACAGGCCTGGTCGATGGAAGCTGGCTGGGAGTATGCACACCGGGGGTCCGTGGGGCGCAGTCCTGCAGGGTGGTGGCTGGGCCCGGCACTCAGAGCACTGAGCGGTGCAGCCGCCGGCCCTGCACCGCCTGCAGCCGCCGCTGCCGCTCGGCGAAGCTGATCTTGAGGCTCTGCTTCAGCGCTGGCAGGATGGCGCGCTC
>SJYA01003506.1:0-36568 GCA_006410615.1 Neotragus moschatus | reverse complement strand
CTTGCTGGGGGGCGGGGCGCCTGGGGGCGGGGCCTGGGGCGACCCTTGACTTCGTGCGGGTGTCCCAGCCCCGCCCCAGTGGGGTAGCTCGTCCCCTCATTTCAGAAAGTGAAGAGGAACTAAAGAGCCTCTTGATGAAGGTGAAAGAGGAGAATGAAAAAGTTGGCTTAATACTCAGAAGGCTAGAATTATGGCATCCAGTCCCGTCACTTCCATGGCAAACAGATGAGGAAAAAGTGGAAAGAGGCAGATTTCATTTTCTGAGGCTCCAAAACCCCTGCAGACTGTGACTCCAGCCATGAAATTAAAGACTGCTGCTCGTGGAATCGGAGCTGTGACAAACCTAGACAGCATATTAAACAGCAGAGACGTTATTTTGCTGACAAAGGTGCGTAGGGTCAAAGCTATGGTTTTCCCTGTAGTCACGTATGGATATGAGAGTTGGACCATGAAGAGAGTTGAGCTCCAATGAACAGATGCTTTTGAACAGCGGTGCTGAAAGATTCTTGAGAGTCCCTTGGACTTCAAGGAGATCCAACCAGTCAATCCTAAAGGAGATCCACCTTGAATCTTCACTGGAAGTACTGAAGCTGAAGCTGCAATACTCTGGCCACCTGATTCAAAGAGCCAACTCACTGGAAAAGACCCTGACGCTGGGAAGGACTGAAGGCAGGAGGCGAAGGGGGCAACAGAGGATGAGATGGTTGGAGGGCACAGTTTGAGCGAGCTCTGGGAGTTGGTGATGGACAGGNTGGAAGTACTGAAGCTGAAGCTGCAATACTCTGGCCACCTGATTCAAAGAGCCAACTCACTGGAAAAGACCCTGACGCTGGGAAGGACTGAAGGCAGGAGGCGAAGGGGGCAACAGAGGATGAGATGGTTGGAGGGCACAGTTTGAGCGAGCTCTGGGAGTTGGTGATGGACAGGGAGGCCTGGCGTGCTGCAGTCCACGGGGTCGCAGACAGTCGGACACGACTGAGCGACGTTGAACAGCAACATTTCTGACAAACCGTAGAGACTCGTCCCCCTTTACAGGTCGTAATTTAGTTTTGTTCACTGGCTGTGTTTTAATAGTTCATGTTTTAAATAGCTGATATGGTTACAGGATGATACTTAAGATGACACGATTTTCTCTCAAAAATCAAAAGGTAGAATTTCCGCTTCCAGCATCGCAGACCCTGTGCTTCATGAAGCGTGAACAAAACACATGAAACAGCTGTCCGCAGGCGCCAGAGAAGAACAAAAGGCAAACGGAATCTGCAAGAAGGCAGTGCTCGAAGAGCCATTTTCTCCTGAGGGCCCCTGACCAATGAGGCCAGAGCAGAAAGCTGACGGCTTACTGGCTGGAGAGGGTGATGGGTGGAAACTGAGGGGTGCTGGCAAGTTCGGAGCTGTGAACTCCCTTCAGGTGTGTGGCTGGCCTGAAATGCAGAAGGTCCCAGGGCAGGAGAGAGCCCGAGGCCAAAATGGCCAACTCCAGGGGAGACCACGTTTGGAAACTGACGGAGACGCTTTCAGAGAAGACAGAGAAGTTTTGCATCTAAACTCCAAAAGAGTCACCGCTTGGGAATAAAGGCTGTACTTTAGAAGCAAGAGATTCGCAGGAAGAGTAAGGACAAAGTCAAACTTCCTCTGCCCCGATAAAATGTGAAGCCCAGCCTCCACAAGTCCTTGTAGTCTTCCAGTAGTTCAACTGCCCAGAGAACAAAAGCCAGAACCCCTCAGAGGAGAGCAGAACCCAGAGCCTCACTGCCACATGACCTGTGACATCAGAACACTAGTAAAGCCCAGACGTGGTGGGGTCAAGGGGGAGAATTCAGATTCAGTCGACAGAAAGAGAGCACAAGTAAATCTAGACAACAGAGTTTTCAGCAAAGTGGTGGCGGCTTACTTGCTCAGTCGTGTCTGACTCTGGGACCAACTGGCTGTAGCCCACCAGGCTCCTCTGTCCATGGGATTTTCCAGGCAAGAATACTGAAGCGGGTTGCCATTTCTCTCTCCAGGAGATCTTCCCAACCCAGATATCAATCCTGGGTCTCCTGTGTTGCAGGCAGATAATTTACTGACTGACCTACCAGGGAAGCCGAACAGAAAAGTACTGCATAATACATGTTTAAAATCTGCAGAAAAAGACAGTTATGGTGATTGAAACCATGGAGGATTTTGAAGACAATGGGGGGGAATATATATATT
The DNA here is from genome assembly GCA_006410615.1 of Neotragus moschatus. Classification (NCBI taxonomy): domain Eukaryota; kingdom Metazoa; phylum Chordata; class Mammalia; order Artiodactyla; family Bovidae; genus Neotragus; species Neotragus moschatus. Next base: position 34,375 of record SJYA01003506.1, on the reverse strand, counting down.
CTGGTTTTCTGGCCCGCATGCAAAGGACGTGGTTGTCATCCTTTTCACCAACACAAAAAGAGCTGAACAAACTGAAACTCACCAACTGTTCTTACATCCTTCAGAGCACTGAGGTCTCAGGGCAAACCGCTGCCCTGTTTTGGAGACACACAGGTACAGAGAACCAGAACTTAACTGTAGCAGAGAGCTGCACAGGAACCAGTAGCAGGCGGGGGGCGGGCAGGACAGTCTAAAGTGTAACCGGTGAATTGCTGATCTGGCTCGGTGTGAACAAGGTTGAGAGTTTCAAAAAAAAAAAAAAAGGGGGAGAAGCCTCCAGTCTTAAAGGGCTCCCAGTGCCCCTATTGGGTTCTTACAGGGAAAAGTGGGTACGGGTGGCCCAAGGGCACTTGGTCAGGCTTGCAGGCAGCTGCCCATCAGCCAGGCAGAAGTACGTCCTCCTGGGTAGAACCGATTCAAGCAGCACAGAGGCCCCCAAGTCCACCCCGCCGCTGTCCCGAGGCGTGGACGCCGCCCAGGCCTCCTCTGTGCTTACGTACTTACACGGACACGCCTGTGGGTGGGGCTCATTTGTCTATGACTTTCAGCTGTTTTTCTGTGATGGGGTCGTGGCAGACATACTGCTTTGCCGCTTGGATTCTGTTTTCACCACAGGTCTTGGTGTTCCAGGGAGCTGTCAGTTCCCGCCTTTCTTGTTCTGTGAACTCTGGCTGCGCTGGGTCTCAGCCCCGTCACTGCGAGTGCAGAGTGTTGGCTCTGGACCACCCTGACATCCCCTTGGCTTTTTTTTTTTTTTTTTGCTACACAGTGGTCTCTGGGCTCTTCCTACGTCTGCTCTCCTGGGCCATCCTAATCCTCCTGGGCAAAGTCAAGGACAAGCTGGCTGTGCGGTGCGGGAGGCGGCCCCTGCCGCTGCACCCGCCGCGCCCTGTGAGACCAGCTTCGGTTAAGAGGGAGAAGACGGGCTTGCTCGGGGTGACCAGGAAGGCAGGCTTGGCTTCCGTTCATCCTGGCGGCTTCTGGGGGGAATAAGTCAAACGGGAAATGGTCACTGTCTTTTCCAAGGGCAGTGACATGGAGGCCGCTTTTTTACTGTCCACTCCTCCAGTCACGCGCATCTGGAGGTCCTGTGTGTCATCTCGCTTTGCCCGTCAAGGCCAGTGGCCCTGCAGTTCCCGATCCCGGAACGGGGAGCGCGCTGTGCACGGACGGCTACAAAAGGCGCCGTCATTGCTTCCAGCGATCCAGGGGAGACACGCGTCCTCCTGAAGATGCTCGGGTCCCTGAGGTGTTCTCGTCACTTGCCCTTGTTTTCATACCTGAAAAACCAGTGAGCTCGCTTTTCAATATTCACTCCTGTGTTTTCTCCTGACGGTCCTAGTTTTAACTTTTTCTTAGGTGTTGCTTGCGTCATGTGGGAAGCGCGTTGATTGCAGCGTTCGGCTTGTGTAATCTGAGTTCCCCGACCAGGGATCGAACCCACATCCCCAGCATTGCAAGGCAGACTCTTAGAGGGCCACCAGGGAGGTCCCTTTAGCTGAGTTCTTCTACGTCAGTCTGTGATCTGAGCCTTGGTCAGGCCCCTTCAGTCATTCAACGTTAGGTTAAAGGGCCCCGACCTAGTCCTTCTCTCGTCATGGACAAGCTATCCGACAGTTCACATCCTGACCCCTGGATACGTATAGAATCGGCATAGCGAGTGATTTGTCAAACACATGTATTTGTTGGGCAGCGCTTGCGTACTTGCTCAGCACTGGAGAGAAAAAGAGTACAATACTCGTCCACAGAGAGCAAATGTCCTCACTGGACGGATGGTCAGTCGTGAGCATTTCTTTACTTATTCAGCATCAAGGGCCCTGCTGCTGCCAAGTCCTTCAGCCGTGTCAGACTCTTAGCAGCCCCACAGATGGCAGCCCACCAGGCTCCTCTGTCCATGGGATTTTCCAGGCAAGAGTGCTGGGGTGGGGTGCCATTGTCTTCTCCGCTCCAAGTGCCCAGCACCACACAAATGACAAGAAGGACGTCTTTGCTTTTATCTGTGGACAGTGGTTAGTCCAGAGGTGGCCCTCAGTCCAGCCCGGGAGGCAGAGGCGGGGAGGACGGACTGGGGCCAGGGGCATGGGGCTCCCCAGGCAGGAGGAGGGTGTGCGCCCCGGGGCTCCCAGAGAGGAGGGTGGTGGCGGGGCCGGCCGGGCAGGGGGCTCTCGCTGATCGGGCTGCCCTGAGTGTGGGTCTCTCCTTGGAGGTTCCAGGTGCACAGACTCTGAGCTTCCTGGGGACATTCTGTAGGACACAGAAGGTTGAAACAGACAGGGAGGCTTCTGGGAAACAGTTCAGGAAGGACAGTGAGCCCAGCGTTGACTGCGGAGCTGGGAGGCCGGGGGCTCTGAGAGGTGACCGGTGTGGCCAACTTGGGCAGCACTTGGGGCTTGGTGTGGGGGGCGGCTGGCATAAACCACCTGAGGCTCTGGGTGGGGCTGAGACGTGAAGAACCCCCACCTCCAGCCTGCTGCCCCAGGAGCTGGGCCAGCAGCCCCTCCTCAAGGGTCTCCCCTTGCCATGCCCGCCCTCTGCCCCCTTCTGCAGCTCAGCTGCGGCTCCGAAAGCCCGGGCCCATCAGCTAGATCCACGGCGCCTGTGAGGGGCCTCCCCCACCGGCTCGCTCCACTTGTTTCTACAGAAACCCGCGTGTCCTCCCGAGCAGCTCAGAGCCACAAGATAGGATGCACACTCAGGCTGTTGCTCCGGGAGCTTGGTGGCGGCTGTGCCCAGTCTGAGCCGAGCTGACCCACCGGCTAAGCCCAAGCAACAGCTGTGGAGCCCGTGGGCAGGAAACCACCTGGGCAGGCGTTGGCAGCGAGTAAGGCTGTTAATTATAGGGTGCTGTGCAAGGGAGGGGAGCCTCAGGCCCGCTGCGGTACGGCCGCAGAGCTAGTGTTCTTTTCAGTGATTTCCCTGTCTGTGCTGGGTCTTCACTGTCGTGGGCTCCTCTGGTTGTCGGGAGCAGGCTTCTCGTGGTGCACAGGTTTAGCTGCTCCGCGGCGCGTGGGATCTTCCCAGATCACGGATGGAACCCGTGACTCGCAAAGCGGCAGGCGGGTTCTTCAGCACTGTGCAGCCAGGGAAGCCCAAGTAAGTGGCCTTTGAAGGGGAAGTGGAGGGCCAGTGCCCCCGGGTCTGGGGCTGTCGCCCGCCTGGGCAGGCTGCCCTGGAAAACAACTCAGGACGCCTGTCAGGAAGCTGCGCCTCCAGCCGCCCGGCAGCCGCTCCTCCCTGGCGAGGTGGGTTAGGGTTCCATGGCTGAGCAGGAGCAAGGCCAGGCAGTGTCGGGGGCTCAACTGCAAACTTACCCTGGCACTTGGTTCCCACCTGGGCCTCTTCAGAACCAGGGCCCCTGCCCGCCTCCCCGCCCGGGACAGCAGCCTTTCTCCCCTGGGACCCCAGTCTCTGTTCCTTCCCTCCCATCTCCACTCTGTAGCCAGAGCCCCCACACCACCTCAAGGTCCAAGTGATGGCGGGGTCCCCAACGTCCCATCCACCGGGACCCCTGGGCGAAGCTGCCAAGCACTGTGGGCAGTGGCTGCCCTCCGCACCCCACCCTCCAGGCCTGAGCATCGGTGGCACCCGACCCCTCAACCTCAGCATCCACTTTGACTTCTGAATCCTGCTCCGTGAAGACCCCCCCAGTCCTGGCACAGCTGCGGGTACCACAGTTAATGGTGTGTGGGCAAAGGGGGGCGTGGGGGCGAGCAGAGCCCCGGAGAGATGGGGGTCCCCACCCTTGCAGGTGGGCCCACATCCATCAGAGGAAGCCTCACAGGGGTGTCGTCAGGAACCGGTACCGTGGACGTGAGACCCCAGACATCATCTCAGAGGCTGGTCGCAGAGCTGGAGTCCATGGGAACCGGTGGAAACTGGAACCTCGGTGCCCACAGAAGCTGACGGCACCATGGGATTCAAGACCGAGAACAGGTTTATTCAGATCCAGGGTCAGTTACAAGTTAGGTTTTTGGTCAAAGGCCCCAAAGGCCACTGTTCTGAGTTTACATTAAAACACAAAGCCCAGCATTTACAGTTTGAAAAAAAAAGACAGACAGCAAAGGCTTTTAAAAATCTGGGTGCGCCATCTGCAGGACAAAGGACGTGGAGGCCGTGAGAGTCCCTGAACGTGCACTTGGAATGTTTCAATGTTACCAAACCCTGTCCAAGGAACTGCTCTGAGCGAGGACACAAATGGTGCTTCTGAGCGCCTCTGGCTGTGGCCCGGGGCGGGCAGCCCCCTCGCCTGCAGGGACAAGACCTGCACACAGGGCAGGCCGGCCCGTGGCCATCTGTGTGCCTCTCCTGAGACATAGGTGTGCAGCCCGGACTTGGCAGCAAAACTAGCTTTAAAATCATGGACTAGAGGAAAACCACCATCTAATTTTCTCAAGACTCCCATTTGGAGCCTGATTCTTCTTGGGAGCAGAGGCTGGTCTCCTGTTCTGGGGTCTCACTGCCCCGCACTCCGGGCCATGAGGGCAGAGACTGCGGGTCCTCCGGGGAGGCCTGACTCTTGAGCTTCACACAGTGAAAAGAAAGGCACCTCCCTGCGGGGCCTCCGGCTGAGGCAGGGAGCCCACCGCGCCACCCTCCCCATCAGGGAGGCCAGGGCCTTGCCCAGCAGGCTCTCGTCCTGCCTGCCAGGCCGCGGGAAACCAGCCGAAGCACGGAGGTGACGGCCGGGGGGCCTGGGGCGCGGGGTGGCCCGAGGGTGGCGGGCAGCCGCACTCAGAGCTGGTGCAGCTTGCCGCGCTCGGTCAGCAGCGTCATGGCCACGGCGTAGAGGACGTACCCCAGCACGAGGAGTAGGGCGCAGAGAAGAGGCCCCACGCAGAACAGTGAGGCCACCAAGAAGGCCAGCAGCAGCGACAGCAGCGTCCGGTAGCTGCCCAGGAAGCGCAGGCTGAGCCGTGGGCCCCGCGTGCGGCTGGCGGCGTGGCCCCGCCCCACGGGGCTCAGCAGGCGCCGGCCTGACAGCCCGGGCTCCAAGAGATGGTAGCGGCAAAAGCTGCCCAGAAAGTCAGCCCGCGAACACAGTGCCGCCATCTGGCCTGCGAACTGGAGCGGACGGCAGGCTCAGTGGGCAAGGGGCGCACTGGCGGGGCCCTCCCCACACGTACCCCGTGGTTGGGGGCCGGCGAGCTGGCGGGAGGCCCTCCCCACACTCACCCTGCGGTTGATGGCGGACGACAGCTGGAAAAGCGCACGGACCAGGCTAGCGATCTCGTAGCTCCGGATGGGCTGCAGCTCCCAGTCTCCCTGGTACTCAATCTCGAAGCGCCGCAGCCCGCTGATGATCTGGGAGTGGAGGGCGCTGAGCGCCAGGCGGCCCCGCCCCGCCCCGCCCACACCTGGCGCCGTCCCGCCCCTAGTACCCGCCCCCACACCTGGCACCCGCCCCTACCTGGTAGCGGCCCCGCCCCGCGCCCCCGCACCTGGTAGCGGCCCAGGGGCGTGAGAATGAGCCCGTCCTCGCCCACGATGCAGTCCGGGAGCTGCTTCTTCCCGTTCTCATCCTGTGTCGTCCCCAGGGCGAGCGTCAGCTGGGCGAGCTGGGCCTCGCTGAGCTGCGGGGCAGGACGGACGGAGAGCCTCATTCCAGGCCCGGGGAGCCACCCCCACCCCGACTCCTCATGGCCCCGAGGGCGGGGGCGGGCGGCCGGCTCACCCGGAACGTCTGGCACAGGTGCTCCAGCGCCTTCTCCAGGTACTCGTCCGTCTTGCGGACGCTGTCCTGCCCCATCTCGTCCAGGTCGTTGCCCGTGTAGGAGCCATTGGGGTCCGCGGAGTAGAAGCCCAGCCAGGACAGGAAGGGGCGGCCGGCCACGCCCTCCCCGCACTGATCTGAGAGGGACTTGGCCGTCTGCTTGGCCTGCGTGATGAGCTGCGCCAGACGCAGGACCTGCGGGCAGGCGGGGGTCAGCGGGCTGGGCGGCCTCCTGGCGCCCGCACGGTGAGTGTTTCCGGCTGAGGCGCACCTTCCAACAGACGCTGAGCCTGTCATCCGCAAAAACTAGGCTCCCGGAGCCAGACGGGGAGCGGCGTGACCGCGGACCACTCACCAGCGCCCGGACCTCGGGCCCGAACATCGGTGTGTACTTGCAGTCCTGGCCCTCCAGGCTGTACACGTGGCTCTTCACCTTGAAGGAGGCGTCGGTAACAGCCGGCGGCCATGAGGACAGGAAGCTGCCGGTGAAGGAGGGCGCCGCGAAGAGCCGGTGCTGCCGCTGCGGGACGCCGAGCTCGGGCTCCAAGAACAGCTGCTCGCCTGGAAGGCAGGACGCCAGCCTGGCTGTGGCCCCAGGTGCGGGCGGACCCCCGGGAACCCCAGGGCCGCCAACGACGGCGCGGCCCAGCGCTCCGGTGCCATCTGGGTGGGGCCTCACCCCGCTGGATCATCTCGGCCAGGTTGGGCTGCGCAAAGACCTTGGCCACGCGGAACACCATGAGCGCATTCTTGGGGCTGACGAGGTCTGTGCGCAGCGCGCGGTTCAGGAAGCCCAGGAAGAGCTTGGTGTAGAGGAGCAGGTTCTCCTGCACGAAGGGTGCCCTGTGGTGGGGTGAGTCAGGACTCCTCCGGGCTCTGTCTCCCGCACCTTGAGCGGGGTGACAGCAGGGGGCAGCGCAGAGGGCTGAGGGTGGGGTCCTCACGGAAGAGGCCTTTCGCCGGGCGCAGGCATGGGGCAGGACTCAGGGGCTCTGCCTGAGCGCATGTGGCAGGGGACGTAGGGGGACGACACCGGAAACAGAGCGGGGGAGGGGACGAGAGACTCTGCCGGAAAGAGTCGGGGCGGAGAGGGGACGGGGACCCCTCTCACAGCACCAGGGGCGGGCTCACCATCTCTCCGACACGCTGCGGGCCTGGCAGTCGCTGCCTGGGTTCTGCCTCTCGGGCGCGTACCTCCAGGGCTGCAGGTAGCTCAGCCACATCTCCAGCACCTGGCGAGACGCAGGGGCTGGCGCTGCGGGAGGGGCGGAGGGGGCCCTGCACTTCCAGGACCCCGGGCCCTCCCCACAGAGGTGAGGCCGAGAGCCCACCCACGTGGGCGGCTAGGGTCAGGTCAGGGCTGGTGGAATGACCCCCTCCCTCCCCACGTGCGGTGCGCAGGGGGGGGGCGGCACTCACAGCTCTGAAGGACGCGTCCAGGGGCCAGTGGCCGAAGCAGTGCTGCAGAAAGAGGTACAGCTTCTGCTGGACGAGCCTCGGGATGGCGGCCCTGCCGGGGACGGCGGTGTCAGCCCAGAGCCAAGGCCGCCTGGCAGGCCCAGGACAAGGCCTCCTGTATGCAGCCCCTTCCTCAGAGAACACCCCAGGGGCACAGCACACCAGCCTGGCCCACATGTCACCGCTCTCTGCCCTGCCGGCATGGGGCGTGGGGGGTGGGGGGTGGGGGCACAGAACTGAGAGGCTGGGCTCTCCTGCCATGGGAGGATAGCAAGACGGGTCTCCCTGCTGCCCCCACTTCGTTGCCAGGAGGGGTCAGGGGGCCGCCCCTGCCCACACACCTCTTGAACTCCTCCAGGGGGCTGGCAGCGTGGGAGTGGGCGGAGGGAGAGGCCTGCTCAGGCCGCAGGCTGTTGGCGAAGGCGTGCAGATGCTTCAGCAGCAGCCGCACGGCCAGCACGTGCTCCTCCGTGGGCATGAAGGGCTCCTGGGGGCCGGGGGGGGGGGGGNGGCGTGGGGGGTGGGGGGTGGGGGCACAGAACTGAGAGGCTGGGCTCTCCTGCCATGGGAGGATAGCAAGACGGGTCTCCCTGCTGCCCCCACTTCGTTGCCAGGAGGGGTCAGGGGGCCGCCCCTGCCCACACACCTCTTGAACTCCTCCAGGGGGCTGGCAGCGTGGGAGTGGGCGGAGGGAGAGGCCTGCTCAGGCCGCAGGCTGTTGGCGAAGGCGTGCAGATGCTTCAGCAGCAGCCGCACGGCCAGCACGTGCTCCTCCGTGGGCATGAAGGGCTCCTGGGGGCCGGGGGGGGGGGGGCGTCAGCTGACCCGCAGGGTGTGCCGCCCACACCCAGGTGGCTCCCTGCACTCGGAGCTCCAGCGCAGCCTGTGAGCTGGCTTCGGGTCCCCAAGTGTGGGCAGGTCTGAGACCACTGTGGGCTGCTCCCCTGCCCACCCCCAACCACGGGCTTGCCCGTGATGAGCAGCGCCGAGAGGGGCGCAGAAGACCCGGCCCCGGGCACGGTCCCACAGGCCGCCCCAGCGCAGGCCCGGCGACCCCCAGGGCGGTGCCCCTTCTGCCTGGTCTGCCCCTGGGCCTCTACATGCTGGGCCTGCAGTGCACTGGAGGAAAAGGGACGCTGTAACGGGAATGGAAAGCACAGGGCCCCTGGGCCTGCCCCCGCGCACCTCGACCCCCAGCATTTCTGGGCCCGCTCCCGCCCTCGGCCGGCACCTGGGCTGCAGCCTGTGGGTCACATCCCGCTGCTCTGTCAGGCACACCGCCTTCTTCAGCGCCTCCTGGCCTGAGGCAGTGCCCACGGGAGCCTGCGGCTGTTCCCCACGTCCTCTGCCCTCAAGACACCCGCGGGCTGGCCCACTGCTGTAGATGACCCTGCTGCTGCCTGGGAACGCCCTCCCCTGCCCACAGGGGCCCTTCTGGAACCTTCTCTCCCTCCTCTGTGTGGGAGCCAGGCAGGAATGGAGCGTGACATCTCATCTGTGCTCGAATTTAAGTTCAGGGCTACAAGGCCCCACCAAGGGCAACGCGGGCAGAGCCGTGACCGTGAGCAAGGCCCAGACTCCCTGGAGATCACGTCGGGGAGCAGCAAACCCCGGGAGCCCGCCGGCCTCACACCCCCATCCCGCTGCCTGCGCTGTGTCCCTGGCACTCCTGCCTGAGCAGACCACAGCCTCCACAAAGTTGCCGCCCACGAGCCCCGAGGCCTCCTGTCCTCAGTCAGCCCCGGTGCCTGGCCTGCGCTCCAAAGGCCGCACAGCTTCCCCCCACAGACCGGGGCCGAGCACACAGCACCACGACCCGCGGGCTGGACGCCTGGGCTGGCCTGGAGTTGGCCGGCAGCGCCGGTGACCGCAGCACAGCCAGCGTGTCCCGGGACCCCAGTGGGAGGGCCTGGCTCTGCTCGGAAGGGGCCTCTGCGTCACCGGGTGGGGGGAGGGGAATGTGACGCGCGCGGCCAGTACCTGGGGGGCGTGGAGGGCCTGGAGGCTGGGGCGGGCGGGGCTGTGGAGGGCACTGCAGACGCTGAGGCGGTAGTGCAGGACCTCCAGCTGGGCGCGGGGAAGCCGGCGAGCAGGGAGGGAGAGAGAAACCGTGAGAAGTAGCCCCACAGCCACGACAGAACAGCACGCGTCAGGGAGAGCCTGCGCCACGCGTCAGGGAGAGCCTGCGCCACGCAGCAGGCCCCACAGTCTCGGGCCGGGCACCAGGTGCCGCTCGGCCCCGGGGGCAGAGGCAGGCCCGAGGGTCCCTGGGCTCCATGGTCCACCTGGCCCCCACACCACGGCAGCTTGTGTGTCTGTGGCCCCCCCGGACACGCCGCTGTCACCGGGGCCCACAGGCCCAGGCCCAAAACATAAACGTGAGAAGCCAGTTCTAGACCGAGGCCTCTCCACCCAGAAGAGCGGGATCGGCAGTTTACGGGACTTCCTGGGCTGTTCCGAAAAGAGACTCATCAGCACGTAACGTGATCAATTCCCAGTCAATTCCCAGGTGCTGTGACACCAAGAGGAGCCCCAACCTGGAAGCTGTCTGCACGGGCTGGTTCCCAGAGGGGCTCCAGGCGGCACATGGCCCATCCTGGACTCCTACCTGGAGACCAGCCCAACCTCACCAGCCCTGCAGACACACAGCCTCCCATCAGTCCCACGGCCGAGGCCACACACACCCAGAGGCTTGAATCCGAGGGAGGGCAGCGAGGCTGGCCCACTCTCTGCCCCCTGCCCCGGACCCCTGCCTACCCCCCGCAGCAGCCAGAGCCGCCCTGCACACAGCCTGCCCGTGGGGGCCTGCCCCTTGGGTGCCATGCTTCACCCAGGGGACGTGCCAGATGCCGGGAGACGACCCAGCCATGCTCTCAGCAAGGAGCTGGGGAGCCTGGGGACCCCGTGGGCCCACAGACTGCAGGAGCTCCAGAACAGCAACTCCAGGGCCTCTGCGGCCGGCTTTTCACACAGCCTGCCTCCTCACGTGTTATTTTCCTGCCCCAACAGATGGCAAAGGGCAGAAAGTTTCTGGGCAACTGGCCAGGCCTTCCCACTGTCCCCAGCCCCGGTCCCCAGGAGGAGGGCTAGGCCCCTAGCTGACAAGTGGCCCGGAGCTGCGGCTAAAGGCTGACACGGGCGGGCTCCTGGGCCTGTCGAGCAGCATTGGGCAGAAGTGAGGGGGGGCGGGCAATGGATGGGAGGCGCAGGGTGGAGCCCGCCCCACTCAGCCCTCCCGCTCCTGGGGTGACCTATAGAGCAAACCCCCAGGGACAGCAAAGGCCGCAGGGCTGGGGGCCCGAGGACCGCGCCTGCAGCAAGGGCAGGACCTGTGGTGAAGCGCCCTGCAGCCCACATGCTGCAGCAGGGGCCCCCGTCCAACCTGCCTGGGGGCTGCAGGCCTCTGCACACACAGGTGGCCCGGCAAAGGAGAGAGCCGCCGGGGGGGGGGGGGGGGCTGCAAGCCCAGCGCCCGGAGAGGTAAGCCTACAGCTCGCCCTGAAACTGGAATGCGCGCCAGCAGCACGTACCTTGGCGTGAGGGGACTGCATTTTCTGGTACATCTCCAGAGAGTAATGGTGGAGCCACATTTCCACAAACACCTGCGGGAGAGCGCGGGCGGGTCAGCAGGTCCCTGGCGAGGGTGCCAGACCCCTCGGCGAGGGAACGAACGAGTTTTCTACCAAGGCTGCCGGGAGAGCAGGACCCCACCGCACACGGCACAGTCAGAGCCTCACTCAACCCGCAAACTAAAACAACTCACGGTGGATCAAAGACCTGAAACAGGAGCTGGGACCACAGCACTCAGCGTCTCAGCGCTGGGCTCCAGCAGCTCAGGCAGCAGGGGAGGAAGCTGGGTCACACGAAAACTAAAAGCTCTCCTGGGACTTTCTGGGGGCCCCGCGGTTAAGAATCCGCCTGCCAACGGTCCGGGAGGAGGACCCCACGTTCCGTGGGACACCTGAGCCACACGGGCAGAGCCCGTGCGCCGAGAGCCGGCTCTCCTGCAAGAGAAGCCACGGCAGCGACAGGCCCGCACCCCGCAGCCATGCAGCGGCCCTGCGGCCGGCAACGAGGGCCCAGCACGGCCACGCGAGGGAAACTTCAGGAAGCGTTCGTGAAGAAACCGTCTTCTGTGCATCAAAAGATACGACGTGCGGACTGCAACAGCAGCGCAGAGAACGGGGAAAAGGCCGGCCGACCGCCTCTCTGAGGAAGCTTAACACTCGGCTTACACAGAGACCGCTGGGAAGCCGGTGACAGCAAAAATGCCAACTCAAAATCCGGCCAAGGGCGTGCGCAAACACTCTTCCAAGACACACGCAGCCAACGAGGACGAGAGGCCAAACAGGCCGGTCACTGCAACTAGGACACTGCAGTCAAGACCCAGAGCACACGAGCGTCCCGAGGACGTGGAGCAACTGGAGCCCCTGCGCCCCGCCAGGGGCGAGGAAAAATGGCCCAGCCACCGTGGAGGACAGCGCAGCAGGCCTCGAAAGCCCCGCAAAGGGCCAGGCTCAGGACAGTCACAGCAGCCAGGAGCGGAGGCGGCCCATGTGTCCGTCAGAGGGACACACACAACACCCAGCCACACGCGCACAGAACTGCGCTCGGCTTCGGAGGGAAGGGCGCTCTCACCCACTGCGCAGACGGGCCTGCAGCGCCTGCTAAGGGGAGCGAGGCCAGCAAGCCAGAGGCGCTGCTGACGCCCAACGGAGGCACCGGCGGGGGGTCCGTCACGGAGCTAAGCGGGACATGGGTGCGGGGCTGGAAGGGCGCGGAGAGACTGCTGTCTGACGACAGACCCTGGATCTCACGGATGGAAGGTTCTGGAAACTCATGACGACGCTGCAAACACCTAACACTCTGTAACTGTTGCCTTAAAACGTCTCAGAGTTACCCTCTATGTTACGTGCATTTCACCGTGGTTCCAGAACACCCCAGAACCCATGCGGCCACACTCCAGGTCCTGAACAAGCCGGCTGTGGTGGTGCCCACAGCCCCGGGTCCAGCCACAGAGCCAGCAGGCTCTCTGGGGCCGGCTCAGGGCACAGGTGCGGGGCTGCCTGCCACCCACACAGGGGTCTTGCAGGGAGGGGCAGGCCTGCTGACCAAGGGGAGGCCCCGTGCCTCAGCGTCCGAGACATGCGGGTGGGCAGAGAGAGCCCAGCCACGGGAACGGCGGCTGCAGAGCCCTTGTGTCACCAGGAGGAGGCTGAAGCTCCACGGATGGAGGAGGGGAAACACCGCCAGCGCCACAGGCGACAGCAGGGAGACACCTTCCCAGCAGCAAGGCTCTCTGCCAGGTGCAGCCTCCCAGCCCTGCCCGTGGGGTGGGTGGCACCCGGCCCCAGACTGGCTCCTGCAGCCGGGCCGTGCTCACCTGAAGCAGTGTCTCCGACCGCCAGATCTCGTGGGAGGCGGGGTCCGCGTTCACCGACGTCTGGTGGGAGACGTGCCGCTTCAGGAGGCTGGTGTGGTGCAAGCCGTAGGACGCGAAGGGCACGGCCGGCGTCCTGGGGACAGGCAGGCCGAGAGCACGTCGGGGGCGGGGGTGAGGGCGAGTAGGCAGGGAGCACATGGGGNCCAGATGCTCAAGTCCATGTGCGCTGGGCAGAGGGTGGCGAGCGACTCCCAGGACCCCGCGGCCGCGCCCCTGCCCACGCCCAGCGTGCCTGAGACCCGAGGTCAGAGCCGGGCCGGGGCGGCGGGTGGGCAGCGCCTGGCACTGGGCGCGTTTGGTCCCGAGTGGCCAGCCCTTTCTGTTGTTCTTGTCCCAGAACTCGGTCGGCACATCCGATGGCTGGCCCCTTGGGCTCCAGTCCCCAGCTTGGGCTTTGCTATATACCACCCTGGAGCGTGCCCGTCCACATGGGGAGGGTGCAGGGTGGGAGACCCAAAGCCGGGTAGACCTCATTGGGACTCTGTGATCCGTTTCTCCCGAGCTCTGCACTCAGGTCTTTTTCCCACGCAGCTGGGAACAGGCGGCTTTGGTTCCTTCCTCCCTGGGGCTGCAAGCCTGTACTTAAGTTCTCAGGGAGGAGGGCCGGCAGAGGCTTTCCTGCGCTCGCTTGTTGGCCCCCCAACCCGGCCCAGGTCCTGCTCAGAGTCTGGACAGTGAAGCTTCCCTCTGTGGGCAGCTCCTGGCTGGTGGGGTGCAGAGAGCCTGGGGCGCTGCTCAGCCTGGAGGTCGTGGCTGGGATGAGCAGGGGCTGGTGACCAGAATGTCACAGTGGAGCTCTATCCCTTCTCCTCTATATTCCAGACACACTTGAGATGCCGCTGAATCTCTGGGCCAGCTCCTTGGCCAGAAACATTCTAAGGGGCTTTCGGGGCAGAGGGCAACTGGGCCCCTAGTTGGGAGCTCCAGGGCCCTGGGCACCCATGTCCCTGTCTTGAGAGGCCCCCTCCTGGGCGCTGCAGTGCCGGCCTCCCCACTGATGCTCCCTGTCTGCTCTCTTTGTCTCTCTCTGACCTCCAGAGGCCTCCTTTCTCTCTGCCTGGAGCTGTAGCCCCCCTGCGAGGCCCTCCTTTTCCTGCGCCCCGCAGCCTGCGGCCTCTCCGGTTCTGCTCCACGGCCCAGCTGCCGCACACTCGCCTCTCTCTCCAGGGCCCCCCAGTTCCCACCGGTTCTCTTGCTGCCTGTTCTCTCCTTTTGCAGGTTGCGTTTATTGGTTTATTTCTGGGGGTTGGTACTGTTTCCATGGAAACCGCCATGGCCTCCAGAAAGAGCAGCTCTGGGCTGCAGAGGCAAGTGCGGTGCTGTCAGCCCCCAGACTGGCCGTGGAGCATCAGCCCCCGGGGTCCCCCTTGCCTGGTTCCTGAGCTGGGGATGTGGCCGCCCTGGCCCTCGCTCAGTGCCAAGAGCACCGCGGGGCGGACACGCTCCTTTCTAACTGCATCTGGCCGTGTGCCCGGTCCGCGCGGGGACCGTCCCCCAGAGGTGTGGGCCAAGGGTTAAGGGGCACGTGTGCAGCCCACGTTGCACATCGGGCATTCAGTGGCTGGTCTGCAGCACCGGTTAAGCCCCTGCTGGGTGCTCCCCACGTCCCCACCGTCCGCTGCTCCTGGCCACCAGACCCGGCCAGCCCGCGTAGCAGGCGCTGGAGCTGCAGTGGTCCCCCCGCCCCATACCGCAACCTGTCACTGATACTGGGCCTGGCAGCTCACCGACCCCACAAGGGGCGCTCTCACCACCCAGAGAAAGCTCTGGGCTTTTCCGGCTCTAGTCCCCACTCGGTGCTGTGGCAGAGCCCTCAGCAGGGGTTAGGGGCTCCCCAGCTTCAGGGGCCCCCAAGTCACGACTGGCAATGGGCTGCTGTTTGGGGAGTTCGCTTCATTAGGGAAGTAAGCTGGCAGTGATTCGTTCATTAAGGATGACATGGTTTACTAGCATCACCGACTCCACGGACATAAGCTTGAGCAAACCCCAAGACGGTGGAGGACTGGCGGTGTCCGTGGGTCACGACTTAGTGACTGAGCAAGGACAACCGCTGTCTGTCTTGACCCTTAAGAGGGCCCCACAGGAACTGGGCTTTACCCTTGGCTCAGCCCTAATCCTCATCCAAGTCCGTTCCATCTGACCTAACGGCCACATCAGGGGAAGCTGAGCAGGCGTGACGAGCTGAGCTCCCAAACGTGCCTAGCTGGGTCCAGTGGGCTCGAGGCTGGGTCGAGTGGGCTCGAGGTCTCCCAATGAGCCCCAGGGCTGTGCGGCTCCTTGAAGGGCCGAGAGCCACCCTGAGCTGGATGGAGGGCCTGCTTCCGTCCCAAGGTGGTTTTCCTGACACCTCCGACGACTTAAGGGCGGCGTCGGTTTCTTATTTCTGGGTCTATCAGCCTTACCAGGTTCAAAGGTGAGCGTCACTTTGAGTCCTTTACTGTCTTCTCATCCTTGAGTGTCTGGGGCCCTCGTCCTCCTCAGTGGAGGTCAGGAAGCGCACGTGCGCAGGCCCCGGAAGCAGAGTTGCAGAGTGACGCCCGCAGCAGCGGCCCTCCTGCCACTCGGGAGCCGTCCCTGCGCCATGCTTCAGCGGCGCCCAAGCCCCAGGGTGAAACCACAGGCTCACAGACCTGACTCGGCCTGGCCCAGCCTAGGTGGAGGAGCATGGCCTCTCCAACTGGGTGGCCCTGTTGGTGAGGACCGTGCATGCACGGGACCAGAAGGCTGGCATCTGTACCAGGCAGAAGGGCAGGCACAGCCCTCTTGGCTCATTTTGGTGGCCCCTGGGCAGAGCTGCCCCGTGTCACGCCACCACACACTCCAGTCTGCTCCTGCTCAGTGCTGGGTGACCGTGGCTGCACCTTATTCAAATTGAGTTCACACGGGGAGACCAGCTGTCAAGCTTCCAAGCTAGGGCCACTGCAAATGCCCCCCAACCATGTGCCAGGTGGCTCAGACCTCCTGCCGTCTGATGGAAAACTTGCCGGAGACTCCGGGCAGGGCGGCCCTGTCTGCAGGCGTGCGGGTGGCAGGATCAGAGCTGGTGCTGTCCCAGGCGCAGGCCCCCACTCCCCACGGCAGGCTGCGGGGCTAGGAACCAGCATGGAGCTCAGGGTCCCGCAGGGGGCAGGCCCCTGCACCAGCCGAGGCTGGGCAGAGCCCGGGCTGAGACGCGCCAGCAGGGCGGGCGGGCCGGGCATGCCAGCCCCCTGGGTCCTCCTGTCTCACTGATGCCACTGCTAGAACCACCCCAGCCCAGCCACGGCTGCACACCTTGCCAGCCGACGGCTGGGGGTGTGGTCGGAGCCGTGCTCTGCAGCTGAGTGTGGCCGCCCCACGGAGCCTCAGGTCCACAGGTCCTGGACGTCTGTGGAGCACAGGGGGAGAGGGAGCCCACCAAGAGGAAGCACTTCCAGGACCAGGAACAGAAGCCGGCCTGGCGTGCTTCCTGCGTCAGCCACCAAGCTGGCCTGTGCTGCCCCTGGAGCTCTGCCTGGCTGCTGACGCCCGTGCTCTGCGTCCCTCAGGGAGAAACAAAGGCGGTGGAGCCCTGGGCGGAGGCCCGGCGCTGACAGAACGCGGCGGCCGGGATGGACCCAGTCAGAGGATGCCCCGCCAGCCCAGCGCCTCCAGGCTGCCCAAGGGGGGTGGGCCGGGGAGGAGCCCCCCAAGGAGTGGCACCTGAGTGCGTCCCGGGCGTGCGACTGCCCGCTCCTGTGGCTAATAAACCTCTGAAACTCCAAGGGCCCATTCCAGGTGTGTTCTCTGAGCCAAGTTCTGTTCGAGCGTTTCAACTCTGCTCTGGGAGCTGTCTTCACTGCCCACCTCCTGGGCCTCTGAGCCAGCAGGAGCCGTGCGTCTTGCCAGGCCTCTTGCACATTCACCGAGGCCCTCCCCGGCACACAGGTGCAGCAGTGGTTTGACCACAGGACGGTGAGTGGCGGCTGTTAACCCCCTGTGGGTCACACACCCCAGAGAAGCAGGTAAGACCCTGCCTCCCGGGGTCCTGAGCGGCCACATCACCCACAGGTCCAAAATGTGGACCCTCCGCAGACCCGAGGTTTCCGTGCTCCACCTCCAGGCCCTTATCCCTTAGGCCGCCTGTCCCAACAGAAAAGCCTGGGAAATGGCAAATTCAACGGGAAAACCAGTATGGGGTCCTCCACATTCCTGCAAACAGATGAGCTTGTCCCAGGCACAGGTTTAACTGAGAAACTTTAATAGGGAAACATCTGTGACAGGGCGTCAGGGGACCGCGCGCGGGGCTGCGGCCGCGCCCCCTTCAGTACTCCTCCCCTTCCTCGGCCTCCGCCTCCACCGAGTCCNCCACGTGGATGGAGATGCACTCGCGCTGGAAGCAGAGCAGAGTGAGGCCCGGCAGCCCGGCAGGGGGCTCTGCGCGGCACGCAGGTATACCTGACTTCTTAAATTAATAGTTCTAATCTCTTTTGCTTTCTTAGGGTCTTGTCAGACTTTGTCCCGCAAGCTTCCTAGGTCGATAGGAGCCCAACATGCTAGTGGGGAAGCGCGGAGAAACAGCTCTGGAGGGAATGAGAAGGCTGAGCCACAGCGGACACGACGCCCAGCTGTGGACGAGTCTGGTGGTGAAGGGAAACTCTGCTGATGTAAGAATGACATGGCAGAGGAGCCTCGAGTGTTAGGTCCACAAACCGAGGTAACTGGGAGTGGCCACAATAGGATCAGCAAGAGTGAACTTTGACATTTTAGGAATCAGTGAGCTAAAATGAATGGGAATGGGCAAGTTTAATTCAGATGACTATTGTATCTACTACTGTGGGCAAAAATCCCTTAGAGGAAATGGAGCAGCCCTCATAGTCAACAAAAGATTCCGAAACGCAGGACCTGGATGCAATCTCAAAGATGACAGAATGATCTCTATTTGTTTCCAAGGCAAACCATTCACTATCTCCCGGTAAGCTCAGTGTATGCCCTAATCACTAATGCCGGAGAAGCTGAAGCTGAATGGTTCTATGAAGACCTACAAGACCTTCTAGAACTAACACCCAAAAAAGATGTCCTTTTCATCACAGGGGACTGGAGGAAGTCATTTTCTGTCTGAGCACCTGCCTAGCCAGCATGGAGACAGACCGGAACTGTGAACAGGAATACAGTCATTATAAGCGTCATCCCAACACTCTGGAAAAAGCAGCAAAAACCTACACAAGATCTGCATCGAGCCACTGCTTCCACCCGAGGCTGGATTTATCGACCTGACGTAAGCAATGGCTCCAAAAAGCAGACCCAGCGTGTGAGATGACACTTCTCAGTCATCAGACAACCGGCAGCACAGAACGGCGAGTGAGTCCTCCGAGCAGGGAACAAGGCAAGCCCGGCCAAGGTCCCAGCACGCCCAGGCTGCAGCTGAGAGAGGAGACCCACACAAAGCCCCCGGATCGCCCAGGGATGAGTGGGAGAGTCCTGTGTTGAGAGGCCAAGGCAGCTGGACAGTCTGGTGCTGGAGGAGAGACAGCTGCGCCGAGGGGGCCGGGGTAGCAGGGAGGTCCCAGGCCCTCAGGGTAGCTGCTCGGCACAGGGAGGAAGCCGCTGAGCACACGCCTGCTGTGGCAGGAAGACGTCCCAAGGCAGAGAGCTCCGGGGGCGAGGGGGTGATCCTCAGCAGGGGGGCTGAGTGAGGCCCCCCCAAAGACTGCCCTGAACTCACCCAAGAATGCTTAAGAGCAGGACGCAGAAGGATCAAACTCTTCCCAGGTATATTTATAGCATCCCAGCAGAAAGCCGAGAAACAGCTAAAAGAAAATCCAAAACAATCTAATATCCAATAATGTACACTCACAATGCCTGCTGTCCACTGCTGTCCTGAACACAGGCAACAAGGAACTCGGAGAAGGCGGTGGCAGCCCACTCCAGTACTCGTGCCTGAAAACCCACGGGCGGGGGAGCCTGGTGGGCTGCCGTCCACGGGGTCACACAGGCAGACACGACTGAGCGACTTAGGTGCAAGAAGGAGCTGCTGCACAGCAGAGAGAACTCGGCTCGGTGTCGGGGGCAGCCTGACGGGCGGGGAGTCGGGGCGAACGGAGACACGTACGTGTACGGCCGAGCCCCCCTGCTGTCCACCTAAAGTAGCACAACGCTGTAGATCGGGTATACTCCCCAAAATAAAAACTTTAAAAAAAAGACCCAGAAATGACAGATGATTAGTAGACTAATGACAGAATTAGTAGAATTATATGCCTCAGGAAGGTACAGGAAAAATGGGCATAAGGAGAAACACATTTGATATATTAAATAAGACCTAAATCAAATTGCCAATTATCAAAAAGAGTCTGAAATGAAAAACACTGGATGTGGTTAATAACAGACTCTATTTATTTTAATAACTATAAATGGAGAGTAACCCTTAAAGACTATATAAAAAGTAACAAAAACTTTCCAGCAGATTATACACTAAGAAGATCTGAAATGATGGAACAGCTCTGGAAATAGTGGCTGTACCACAGGTGAATGTGCTCCACAGGTAAAATGGAACAGTTCCTGCTGTCAGGTGTATTCTACATACACACAAAAAAATACTCAGCAGTAAAAAGGAACTATGTTGCAACAACATGGGTAAATCTGATAATAATGAGTGAAATAATCCAAACAATGACAAATTAACTCAACAAACCAAAAATCGCTATATAAAATCCTAGAAAACACAGAGGCATGGTTAAGCAGGGGAGGCAGAGGGGGTGAGGCCGACGTGAGGGTCTACAAAGGGGCACCAGGTAACTTCCCTGGTGGCTCAGTGGGTGAGGAGGCTGCGTGCAGTGCAGAGACCCGGGTTTGATCCCTGGGCTGGGAAGACCCCTGGAGGCAGGCATAGCAACCCGTTCCAGTGTCTTTTGCCTGGAAAACACCATGGACGGAGGAGCCTGGTGAGCTACAGTCCATGGACAGGAGTGAGCAACTTCACTTCTCCACCAGGTAACTGAGGGTGATGGATATGTTCACTATCTTGATTGAGGTGATGGTTCCATGGCTGATCAACATGTTAATATTGATATTAAGCCTTGTCAAATCACACACTTGCAAATAAAGATCCTGCATGCCAAACTGCAAAGAAGATCCCACAGCCCCAGCGAAGATCAAAGACCACTCACGCTGCAACCGAGACCGGATGCAGCTAAATCCGGATGTGCTAGGGAAAAGCTTGCAGCTTGGTACTTTCAAAAACCCAGCACACTGGGAGCACCTTTTATCACCCGTGCCAGTGGCATCTGGGGTCTTAGGTTCCCAGCCAGGGGCGGAACTTGCGCCTCCTGCATTGGAGGCCCGGAGCCCTAACCACTGGACTGCCAGGGGGTCCCCAGGCACTTCTTAGTAAAGGCCTCAATTTAAAAAATCCAAGTAACACAGAAATGTTTTCTGAAACTAGTATTAAATTACAAATCAAGTAACATAAAAATGTCTGTGAAATCCGCAAACATTTGGGAATGGATGACAAGGAAAACGAGAAAGCATTCTGAAAGGAATAAAAATGAAGACATGACACGCACCACTTGCGGGCGGCGCCTACAGCAGTGCTCAGAGGGAAGCGCGCGCGCTGCATCTATGTGTGCACGCACGCGCTCAGCTGCGTCCAACTCTGCAACCCCGTGGACTGCAGCCCCCCAGGCTCCTCTGTCCATGGCATTCTCCAGGCAAGAATGCTGGAGTGGGCTGCCATTCCCTTCTCCAGGGGAATCTTCCCAACCCAGGAACTGAACCCACGTCTTCTGCACCTCCTGCACGGGCAGGCAGATTCTTTACCACTAAGCACTGGAGAAGAGTGAGTGAGTGAGTAAGTGAGTGTGTGTGTCTGTGTGTCGGATTCTTTACCACTGAGCACCAGGGAAGAGTGTGAGTGTGTGTGTGTATGTCGGATTCTTTACTGAGCACCAGGGAAGAGCGTGAGTGTGTGTGTGTGTGTGTGTGAGATTCTTTACTGAGCACCAGGGAAGAGCGTGAGAGAGTGTGTGTGTGTGTGTGTGTGAGATTCTTTACTGAGCACCAGGGAAGAGTGTGTGTGTGTGTGCGTGTGTGTGTCGGATTCTTTACCACTGAGCACCAGGGAAGAGTGTGTGTGTGAGGCGGATTCTTAACCACTGAGCACCAGAGAAGTGTGTCTGTGTGTCTCGGACTCTATACCACTGAGCACCAGGGAAGTGTGTGTGTGTGTGTGTGTGTGTGTGTGTGTGTACCTGTAAAATCTGATGGAGGGATTTCCCTGGTGGCCCGGTGGCTATGACTCCACCCTGCAAAAGCAGGGGTCCCAGGTTCAATCCTTGGTCAAGGCACTGGATCCCACATCCTGCAACTAAAGACCCCAAGTGCCACCACTAAGACCAGTGCAGCCAAATGAATAAATATTTACAACAGAAAACCCCTGACGGGGCTCAGGGCAGGCCACCCCAAGTTATGCTGGAGGCATACTAGTCACTTCTAATTAACATTCCCTGAGGACCAGACGGTAGAAGCAGCAAACTCTGACCCTCCTTTGCCCCCTGAAAGCAGGTGCAAAGCTCCTGTCGGGGGACGGAGGGTGCTGTGGTCCCTGGAGACAGGAGTTAAGGCTGAGAAAGCTGCAGAAGCAAACTCTTACTGCTTCACTATCTTGCGACCCCCGGCAAAAACCGTGTTCTTTCTTCAAATCTTCATAAATAACTGGTTCTCTGTCTGAGAAGACGTATAAAGAGTCTGCTTTTGTCACTCCTCAGACCCTATGCTGACAGAATTTCCATACACATAAAGTGAAATTTGGTTTCCTCATGTTAATCTGCCTTCTGTCAGTCTGATCGTTAGACCAACCAGAAGAACCCAGAGGGGAGAATTTTTCCTGCCTTACGAACTCTGCTGGGGCTTCCTAGGCGGTGCTAGAGGTAAAGAACCCACCTGCAGGAGACACGAGAGATCCCGATTCCATCCCTGGCTTGCAGAGATCCCCCGGAGGAGGGCACGGCAGCCCACTCCAGCATTCCTGCCTGGAGAATCTCATGGACAGAGGAGCCTGGTAGGCCACAGTCCGTGGGGTCACACAGAGTCAGACACGTCCGAAGCGACTTAGCATGCACGCAAGCTTCTACTTTAATCAACTAGAACAAGAGCAAATGTCCAAGATGTGTATAAGAGACAGCTTTACCACTGAGCACCAGGGAAGAGTGTGAGTGTGTGTGTGTATGTCGGATTCTTTACTGAGCACCAGGGAAGAGCGTGAGTGTGTGTGTGTGTGTGTGTGAGATTCTTTACTGAGCACCAGGGAAGAGCGTGAGAGAGTGTGTGTGTGTGTGTGTGTGAGATTCTTTACTGAGCACCAGGGAAGAGTGTGTGTGTGTGTGCGTGTGTGTGTCGGATTCTTTACCACTGAGCACCAGGGAAGAGTGTGTGTGTGAGGCGGATTCTTAACCACTGAGCACCAGAGAAGTGTGTCTGTGTGTCTCGGACTCTATACCACTGAGCACCAGGGAAGTGTGTGTGTGTGTGTGTGTGTGTGTGTGTGTGTACCTGTAAAATCTGATGGAGGGATTTCCCTGGTGGCCCGGTGGCTATGACTCCACCCTGCAAAAGCAGGGGTCCCAGGTTCAATCCTTGGTCAAGGCACTGGATCCCACATCCTGCAACTAAAGACCCCAAGTGCCACCACTAAGACCAGTGCAGCCAAATGAATAAATATTTACAACAGAAAACCCCTGACGGGGCTCAGGGCAGGCCACCCCAAGTTATGCTGGAGGCATACTAGTCACTTCTAATTAACATTCCCTGAGGACCAGACGGTAGAAGCAGCAAACTCTGACCCTCCTTTGCCCCCTGAAAGCAGGTGCAAAGCTCCTGTCGGGGGACGGAGGGTGCTGTGGTCCCTGGAGACAGGAGTTAAGGCTGAGAAAGCTGCAGAAGCAAACTCTTACTGCTTCACTATCTTGCGACCCCCGGCAAAAACCGTGTTCTTTCTTCAAATCTTCATAAATAACTGGTTCTCTGTCTGAGAAGACGTATAAAGAGTCTGCTTTTGTCACTCCTCAGACCCTATGCTGACAGAATTTCCATACACATAAAGTGAAATTTGGTTTCCTCATGTTAATCTGCCTTCTGTCAGTCTGATCGTTAGACCAACCAGAAGAACCCAGAGGGGAGAATTTTTCCTGCCTTACGAACTCTGCTGGGGCTTCCTAGGCGGTGCTAGAGGTAAAGAACCCACCTGCAGGAGACACGAGAGATCCCGATTCCATCCCTGGCTTGCAGAGATCCCCCGGAGGAGGGCACGGCAGCCCACTCCAGCATTCCTGCCTGGAGAATCTCATGGACAGAGGAGCCTGGTAGGCCACAGTCCGTGGGGTCACACAGAGTCAGACACGTCCGAAGCGACTTAGCATGCACGCAAGCTTCTACTTTAATCAACTAGAACAAGAGCAAATGTCCAAGTTGTGCAGACAAAAAAAGCAAGTATAAGAAGCAATATAAGATAAAAAGCAAAAAAAAAAAAAAAAAAACCAGCAATAGCAAAGGTAAGGTTTTATTTGGGGAGTTGAATTTTACATGCAAAAAAGAGTCAGAATTTAATATTTTTTTGGAATTTCACTACTAAGATAAAAGCTCATGGAGTTTAAATTTTAATAGAAAACCAAGCCTAAGCAAAATGTCAAATGAATGAGGTAAATAAAATATTGATACCNGCAATAAAAAGCAAGTATAAGAAAAGAAACTGAACAGAAAAGACGGGGAAAAACCCAGAGAAGAGTCAATGAAACCAACACCTGGTTGGAGCTGAACAACCAAACTGATGAGCCCCTGACCAAGTTTATCCAGAAAAAGACAAGACTGATTACCAGTATCAGGAAGGAAAAAGAGGATTTCACTCCCAATACAGATGAGATGGACGAATTCCTTACACACACTACTAAAGCTAATTCAAAAGGAGATAATCTGGGGAATTCTGGCTGTCCAGTGGTTAGGATTCCAGGTTTCCACTGCAGGGGGCGCAGGTCCAATCCCTGGTTAGGAAACATGGATCCTAAAAGCAGTGCAGCAAGGTTGGGAAAAAAAAAAAAAGCCCGAGTGAAGAGAAAATGGGCCATCAAAATGGCCATATCATGAGACAGACAATCTTAAACACAGGTATTATTTTCCCATCAATCATGATCATATCCCAGGTTTTTAAACTCCAAGCTCTTAAGAGTGAAGGTCTGGAAGGCTAGAAATTCAGCTTCTGGTCTTGCCCTTAGTAAGTGAAAGAAAAGGGGCCAAATCCTAGCTGATTTTCTAGTTCTTTCTGATTCCAATAAAACTGCAATGCTGAACCAGAAACACATTACCCTCGGAGGCCAGGCAGGTTCTCCAGAGGGTACTCAACTTGGTGATGAGAAAATAGGATTTTCTAGGATGCAGAAAATAGGATTTTACCAAAATTTCTGCTGCTGTAATTCCCATTAAATTCATCTTGAGACATAAACCTTTCTAACACAAAGGGAAAGTGAAGTCGCTCAGTCGTGTCCGACTCTTTGCGACCCCATGGACTGTAGCCTACTAAGCTCCTCTGTCCATGAGATTTTCCAGGCAATAGTACTGGAGTGGATTGCCATTTCCTTCTTCAGGGGATCTTCCCAACCCAGGGATCGAACCCAGGTCTCCGGCCTTGTAGACAGACGCTTTACCGCCTCAGCCACCATCTTCAATGGCTGACGCTTTATCAGTGTACTTTATCTCAGGTTATATTCACACCAACTCATCACCACCTCCCCATCACCACACGTTTCCCAATTTTGTTGGTTAAACAAAAGTACTGTGAACTTGACATTTCAACTTGAGAAAACCCTGTTACACCAACAAACAATGGCTAAATACCTCTTCTAAAAGTGTTAACCATTGTATTTTTCTTATTCAAGACAAAGCCTTTGGTAAAAATAACGGCCCTTAATGCACAAACTCCTAATCCTGAAGCATCCTTTTACCCGTCAGGTAACAGAGAATACCTTTCCTTTATACTTGGAATAATTCACTGCTAGAAATAAATGTTTTTGAGCAGCTAGATGTTATGGTGTTCAATAACCAAGAAGAGAAACCTCAAAACCAAGTGTTGCAAAGGGAGAGTGCACAGGTTAGAGTGAGTTATTAATCCAGGTACAAACTTTCAGAGTTTGAAAGCTACCACAGGGATGAGAAGAGGAGGGTGACATGAGTCTCAGTTAATCGGGAGCAAGGCAGACGTGAACTGGGCCAGGTAAAGCCCTGCCAGGGATCACTCCAGCCTCTCTCCACAGGTGACTGGTCTAGGACACGCAGCCACAGAGGTGCTGGTTGCCTTCCATGGGTGTGCAAATTATTAATGTCATTAGTAATTCAAAATTAACTAGAAACCTACGACTTGAAAACATAAAAGTGAACAAATTGAAGGCAGAAGCCTAACCTTGCTTCGGGAAAACAGGACTTCTCATATATGTGCTGGTGATGAAAGGGAATCTGAAGTCTCATTCACTTCTGGGGCCCCACATACACCGGTGAGAAACACTGCAGGCATAGATTCCTCCCCACAACTCCACGCATAAAAGACTGGAAAATACCCAAACATCCAGCGATTCAAAACAGGCTCAAGACACGCAGCCAGCCCTAGAATACGAGGCAACGAGTGGTAAACAAGGACGCAGGTCTTTACACACAGGGAGCCGGGCTGTTTGAACACTGAAAAAACAGACGCGAGAAAAGGGGAATATAAGCACTATTCCTGTTTGCTTGGTTTTACTTTAAATGAACAAAACAGAAGGAACTGGCAACCCACTCCAATATTCTTGCCTGGAAAACCCCGTAGGCAGGTGAGCCTGGTAATCTGCAGTCCGTGGGTCACAACTTAGCAACTGAACAACAACAGCACTGCTGTTAATGGAGCAATTACACAGATGTACTGGAAGTTTTAAAAATGAGAGCTGTTTTGAAAGTGGCAAAAAAAAATAAATGAACAAAACACCTCACAACCCTATCTAATTAAGGGAGCCACTTCTTTTCAGCATACACGGTCTTCTGCCTCTCAGTATCTCAAAGCCTATTTCCGTAACTGCCCTCCTGAGCTCACACACAGACCAATAAGAGCGCTCAGGCACGGACCCCTGGCTTCTGCTTCGAGACGCAAGAGTCTGGATGGGCGAGGCTGGGAGCCATTTACGCACCTGCGAAGTGAGCCACGCCCGCCCCTGACCGGCACGCTCCAGACACCATCCCGCCACCTAAGCCTGTCTGCCGGCCCCGCTACCCTCCAGGCCCGTGCCCCGGCCCCGCCGCCCGTCCAGGCCAGTGCCCCGGCCCCGCCGCCCGTCCAGGCCCATCCCCAGGCCCCGCCGCCCTCCAGTCCTGTTCCCCAGGCCCCTCAGCCGGTCCAGGCCCGTGCCCCGGCCCCGCCGCCCGTCCAGGCCCGTCCTCCGGCCCCGCCGCCCTCCAGTCCTGTTCCCCAGGCCCCTCAGCCAGACCAGGCCCGTCGCCGGGCCCTGCCGCCCGTACCCACGGCCCCTCAGCAGGCCCAGGCCTGTCCCCTAAGCCCCTCCGGCCCTTACCATGCTGGTCACCCCCGGGCCACAAGCCTCTTCAACCTCTTCTCAGTCCGACGCCACGCGCCTAACTGCCGACGCGCTTCCCCGCACTGCGTGTCCTGATTGGCTCGCCGGCCTCCCGGCCAGGACAGAACTGGTGATTGGCCAGTTCTCGCGGGCGAACTCGCTTTTCATTGGTCCTCACACTGGGCGGGAAGCGGCGACCAGGTCTTGTTCTGCGTCGGCAGGAAGCTGCGCGCTGGCGCCTTCTGGGCCACCGCGGAGGGCGGAGACAGGCCGGTGGTAGAGGCCCCGGTGGTTCATCTGTAAACTAAGGAGCTGCGCGGCGAGCGAGAAGAAGCAGGGCTGGTCCCTGCAGGGGGTTTGCGAGCCTGGCAGACACGGTGAAACGCTCTTCAGTTGGCAGCCTGTTGCTGGTGGCACGTGCTGCCGACCACGTGACAGCCTCCCGGAAGGCGGTGCCGCGAAGTTGGTGAGGGCACTTCCGCCTTCAGGGACGGGACTTACGCACGGGTCTCCAAGTATCCCGAGTTTCCCAAGGATCAAAGCAGGACAGGCGGGTGGGAGGGCGAAGCTAGGCTGGGCAGGGGGACAGAGACGTCGGGAAGTTGCAGTGAAAAAGGGCTGACAGCAGCCAGGCGAGTGGCCTGGGTACCTGCCAGTGGGGGCAGGTATACGCTGGCAGCCGAGGCGGGTTAGCTTGGCCATTTTTTACTGGGAAAGTGGGACAGGAGACCTCACAGGTGGTGATTGCAGGAGACCAGGGAACTACCCCATCCACAGACCTTGGACAAAAGACCACATGGAATTTCCCAGGTTCCTGGAAGGGGGGCTGCATACTCTCAGTTCACCACTTTCCCAAAATCCCTGGTTCCTGCTGCTGGTCCGTGGGAGAATCTGTGTTTACCCGACAGAAGAGAAGAGCCCCTTCTCGGCTCTTTTAAGCACAACCGGAATGAGCTGAAATCTTTGAGAAGACAGGTCCAAAAGGAAGTTAAGTTAAGTGAATATAAGTAAATACAAATTATATATAATAATCTATAGGCATAAATTGTAAGCCAGGTGTTGACTGCAGCCATGAAGTTAAAAGACGCTTACTCTTTGGAAGGAAAGTTATGACCAACCTAGATACCATATTCAAAAGCAGAGACATTACTTTGCTGACTATGGTCTGTCTAGTCAAGGCTATGGTTTTTCCAGTAGTCATGTATGGATGTGAGAGTTGGACTGTGAAGAAGGCTGAGTGCCAAAGAATCGATGCTTTTGAACTGTGGTGTTGGAGAAGGCTCTTGAGAGTCCCTTGGACTGCAAGGAGATCCAGCCAGTCCACTCTGAAGGAGATCGGCCCTGGGATTTCTTTGGAAGGAATGATGCTAAAGCTGAAGCTCCAGTACTTTGGCTACCTCATGCGAAGAGTTGACTCATTGGAAAAGACTCTGATGCTGGGAAGGATTGGGGGCAGGAGGAGAAGGGGACGACAGAGGATGAGATGGCTGGATGGCATCACTGACTCGATGGGTGTGAGTCTGAGTGAACTCCGGGGAGCTGGTGATGGATGGGGAGGCCTGGCGTGCTGCGATTCATGGGGTCGCAAAGAGTCGGACACGACTGAGCGACTGAACTGAAACTGAACTGAAGCCAGGTGTTGCGGTGGCAAAAATCCACCTGCCAATGCAGGAGACGCAGGAGACGATTTGATCCCTGGGTGGGGAAGATCCTCTGGAGAAGGAAATGACAACCCATTCCAGTATTCTTGCCTGGGAAATCCCATGGACAGAGGAGCCCCGTGGTCTACAATCCAAAGGGTAGCAAAGAGTCGGATATGACTGAGCAAGTGAGCACACAAAAAATAAACACGGTTAAAAGCATAGATGAGGGACTTCCTTAATGGGCCAGTGGTTACGAATCTACCTTCCAATGCAGGGGATCCAAGTTAGATCCCTGGTCAGAGAATTAAGATCCCACAGGCTGCAGGGCCACTACTGAGCCCTCTCGCCACAACTGAAGAGCCAGCGTGCTACAAAGAAGACCTGGTGGCCAAAATTTTTTAAAAATAGGTGAAAAATGCAGATTTCTTACCCTGCCTACCACTGCTAGGTCAGTAGAGGCTGGGGTAATGTTCACAGCGGCAGACCAAATGATCTGGGTTTGAGCCACACTCATCACCACCATGGATTCAGTGTGACTAATTTCAGCTCCATTTCTCCCTTGCTTTGAAAGATTTCAGAGACTGTGGCCTGGGGGTTAGAAGGGTGGGGCAGCTAGCCAAAGAAAACCAGAAGCCCTCCTCTTCTTCAGGGAGGTCCAACAGGATTGGTGCAAGGAACTTGGGCCAGCTGTGGGCAGAGGGGCTGACCAGGAATGAGGGAGAGTGATCAGCCCTAGTAAGGGCTAGAACAAGTGCCAGTGCCGATGGCAGGGGACAGAAACAAGGGAGAGGGACTTCCCTGACGGAAAACTGAGGCTGTGCAAGCCTCGAGGCTCAGCCCCAAGGGAAAGACAGAAAGGAAGAAGGAAGAGCTGGGAAACCAGTTCATGGGCAAGAGTCGTGAGGGTCAGTCTGGAGCGAGAACACGGCACAACAGGTTGATGGGCTTTGAACGGTGGACTCTGGGCTAAATGTGGCCCAGGGGAGAATAGCAGACTCCAGGTGGCCAGCATTAGAGAAGCAAGGACAGAAGCTGCAGCAGACAGATAAAAGTGGAGAAAAAGACAGCAGTGACATGGGAAAATGTGAGATTTCTTTGGCCCCAACTCCTTTGTCCCACTGTTTACCAGAGGAACGTCTCTGTTGAGCAGCCAGAGGCATCGTCTGGTTCTCTGGCCACTCAGTCCTTCCTGACCCTGGAGTTCTTTCTTACAAACAACTGATGCTTTCTCTTTTATTTTTATAATAACTTTATTCACATACCATAATGTATGCAGAGTCCACCATTCGAAATGCTGGGCTGGATAAATCACAAGCTGAAATTGAGACTGCCAAGAGAAATATCAACAACCTCAGATATGCAGATAATACCACTGTAATGGCAAAGAGGAACTAAGGAGCCTCTTGATGAGGTTGAAGGAGGAGAGTGAAAAAGCTGGCTTAAAACTGACTGTAGCCATGAAATTAAAAGACACTTGCCCCTTGGAAGAAGAGCTATGACAAACCTAGACAGTATATTAAAATGCAGGCTCATCGCTTTGTTGACAAAAGTCCATTTAGTCAAAACTGTGGTTTTTCCAGTAGTTATGTACAGATTCGAGAATTGGACCATAAAGAAGGTAGGGCACCGAAGAACTGAAGCTCTTGAGAGTCCCTTGGACTGCAAGGAGATCAAACCAGTCAGTCCTAAAGGAAATCAACCCAGAATAATCATTGGAAGGACTGATGCTGATAGCTGAAGTGCCAATATTTTGGCCACCTGATGTGAAGAGCCAACTCATAGGAAAAGACCCTTATGCTGAGAAAGATTGAAGGCAGGAGGAGAAGGGAGCGACAGGAGGTGATGGTTGGATAGCATCACCAAATCAATGGAGACGAGTTTGAGCAAACTCCGGGAGTTGGTGAAGGACAGGGAAGCCTGGTGTGCTGCAGTCCATGGGGCTGCAAAGAGTCAGACACGACTTAGTGACTGAACAAATACTCCTCCCCAGCTTACAATGTTCAGTGCCGTTTTTTTTATATCCACGGAACTGTGCAACCATCGCCACTATCTAATTTCAGAACATTTTAATCACCCCGAAAAGCAACGCTGTGCCTGGGAAGCAGTCACTTCCCACCCCCTACTCCCAAACCCCCGTGGAAACCATTAATCTACTCTCCATCTCTATGGATTTGCCTAGTCATATAAATGAAATGATACAACACGTGGTCTTTTGTAACGGGTTTTTTTCACTTAGCATAATGCTTTCAAGATTTATCTGTGTGGTATCACCACTTCTTTTTCTTGGCCACAGCACACATGGTTCTGGTTTCCCACCCAGGTACTGAACCCACACCCCCTCACTGGGAGCATGGAGTCTTGGCCACTGGACCACTGCGGAAGTCCACCAGTTACTTAATCCTTATAGAAAAGTCATATTCCATTGTAGGGATATCTCATATTTTATTGGTCCGTCGTCAGTCGGATGTCTGTACTGCTTCTGCTTTTTGGCACTTCCGAATAATCTGCTGTGAAAACTTACCTGCAAGTCTTGGCATGGATGCCTGTTTTCATTTCTCAGGTATACACGTAGGAGCAGGATGTCTCAGTGACAGTGAAAGTCGTGCAGTCGTGTCCCACTCTTTGCGGCCCCGTGGACTATACAGTCCCTATAATTCTCCAGGCCAGGGTACTGGAGTGGGTAGCCTTTCGCTTCCCCAGGGGACCTTCCCAACCCAGGGGTCAGCCCCAGGTCTCCTGCATTGCTGGTGGATCCTTTACCAGCCGAGCCACCAGGGAACCCAAGAAGACTGGGGTGGGTAGCCTGTCCCTTCTCCAGGGATCTTCCTGATCCAGGGATCAAACGGGGGTTGCATGCACTGCAGGCGGATTCTTTAGCAGCTGAGCTATGTCTGGATCATACAATTGAAGGAGGAAACAGAACAGGCTCCATCTTGAAAGCAGGACTCCATCTTGGGCCGAACTGTGGACTTGGAACTATGTGCCTAGAATCTATGTAAATGATATACCAACTGGAAAACCAGACACCCCCCCCCCCATGAACAGCCCCAGGGCTCATACCTAGACTCTCCACCTGAAAGAATGCCCTCCTTATCTGTGTAACTGAATGGAATCATACATTCTGTTTATTGGGGTATGACCACAGGCCTCTTGATAATTGTCCGCTGTTAATTACCTAGGCTTAAGGCATTTGAATCACGGGTTAAGTTTGATTGTATCTTTTCCTTTGTTCAGACTAGTTTCAGGGAATTTGGGGAGGTGGGTTTGGGCACGTACACTTAGGGTATATCAGGTTTTCACAAAAACGGGTCGGGGGTCCTTGGCTAAGAGGAGACTCTGCCCTGGGCCCACTGGTGTAATAAACCACTCCACTCTGCATTGTCTGTCTGAGTGAGTTTGTTTCCCGGAACACGTGGCTACAACACAATAACTTCATGTTTAGCATTTTAAGGAATTGCCCAGTGGTTTTCCAAAGCATCTGCACCAGCTTACCGTTCCCACCAGCAGTGCACGCGGGTCCCAGCTGCCCCGCACGACCTTCAGCACTACCACCTGACTTTTTTTTTTTTTTTTTTACCACCTGACTTTTGATGGCAGCCGTCCGAGGGGTACCGCACACTGCGGCTTGCCTTTCCCTGATAACGGATGATGTTAAGAGTGCTTCCACGTGCTTGTGGGACACCTGTATATCTTCTTTGAAGAAAAGTCTTGGGACTTTCCTGGTGGTCCAGAAGTTAAGACCCGGTGCTCCCGATGCAGGGGGAGCAGGTTGGACCCCTCATCGGGGAACTAGATCTCACAGGCCGAAACTAAGGGCTCACACGCCCCCAAGTAAAGACTCTGCAAGCCGCAGGGCAAATCCCTCAGGTCACAACAAAGACCCAGAGCAGCCAAATGAATTTGAAAGAAAAAAGAAGCAAATGTCTATTCAGATTCTTTACATGTTTTTTAATTGAGTTGTTGAGTTGTGAAAGTTCTTTACATATTCTGGATACAAGGATTTGCAAAACTCTCCCATTTTGTGGATTTCTATCTTTTCACTTTTTGCGGGGGGAGGGGGGCCGTGCTGCCCACTTGCAGGGTCTTAGTTCTCTGACCAGGGAGTGAGCCCCCACCACACAGTGAAAGCACCAGGTCCTAATGACCGGGCTTCCAAAGAATTCCCTCTCCACTTTCTTGATAGCGTTTATTTCTTTATTTATCTTTTACTCTTTCTATTAAAATTTTTTTCTTTCTTTTTGATGATATCCTATGAACACAAAGTTTTTAGCTCTGATGAATTTCAACTCATCTACGTTTTTCTTAGATTGCTTGAACTTTTGGTGTCACACTGGGGAAACTGCTCCCTGGAGACTCCATTGGCCCCTTGTTACTGTTCAGTCACCAAGTTGTGTCTGACACTGGGCCTGCAGCACGCCAGGCCTCCCTGTCCCTCACCAAGGCCCAGAGTTTGCCCAAGTTCATGTCCATTGAGTCAGCGATGCCATCCAACCAGCTCATTCCCTATCACCCTCTTCTGCCTTTAATCTTTCCCAGCATCAGAGTCTTTTCCAATGAGTCGGCTGTTCACATCAGGTGGCCCCTTGGTGGGTGTCTAACCAAAAGATGTAACCGAGTCAAAGAGCTAGGGAAGGAAGGCCCTGTTACCTGCAGCAAGTGAGGACAGCTGCAAGGCTATCTCCCAGAGCAGATTCTCTCCCACCAGCAAAATCGAGGCAGACGCAAGTGAAGGGCACA
This sequence comes from Neotragus moschatus, assembly GCA_006410615.1. Classification (NCBI taxonomy): domain Eukaryota; kingdom Metazoa; phylum Chordata; class Mammalia; order Artiodactyla; family Bovidae; genus Neotragus; species Neotragus moschatus. The sequence goes on along the minus strand of SJYA01003506.1, from coordinate 1,807 downwards.
TGGGTATTCACAAAGGGGCTTGAGCAGGAATTCAGCACAGGATGCTGGCAAGGCGGAGAAAGTCCAGACCCTGGTTGATTGGATCATGAGGGTCTACAGTGTGAACACCACCATTCCTCAGGTTCCAGTTAATCCGGTTATGTTGAGAAACTATATTGGGTTGTCTTCCTTCAGGGTCTTCCTATACCTCCTTCAGGGACCTATCTGTACAAAATTACCGCCTAATCCACATTCATGAAGAGTTACTCATTGTTTTCCTGTAAAGGTTTGTTACGAGTTTATAACCCTGTCGTCTCGTGCCTCCGTTTTGTAGGGTCATGCAGCTGCAGGGGTCTTGGACAGATATCAGCCCACCCCAAGAGGGCATGCCCCAGATAACTGACTCACAGCTGAGTAATCTGAATTTCTGATAAGAACTCCTCCTGATAAGCATTCTCTCCCACCTCCCAGGAACAGACCCCCCACCCCGTTCGATCCTCAGTTAAGCTTGCCAAAGCCCCACTCTTTCTGCTTTGGACCGATCAATCCAGAACCAGCCTGGAAAGCCCAAAGCCCTCCACCCACATGCTAACTTACTTCAGTTGTGTCCAACTCAGCGATCCCACGGACTGTAGCCCGCCAGGCTCCTCTGTCCATGGGATTCTCCCGGCAAGAGTACGCGAGTGGATTGCCATGCCCTCTTCCAGGGGATCTTTCCGACCTAGGGATCAAAGCCCTGTCTCATGCCTCCTGCATGACAAGCAGGTTGTTTCTTTCTTTCTTTCCTAACCACTAGCACCACCCTCCACCTGCAGACCCCAGGAAAATCATCCCGCAGGTCCTGCGATGCTCTCTGCCCACACTGTGCCTCAGCTGCCTGGTGCAGCCTGGCAGTGTGCGGAGTACCTCCTCCAGGACCGGTGAGGATCAGACTTCTCTCTCCACTCCGTCATGGTCTCTTGTTGATTGCAGATTCGTCATCCAGCACCTTCAGCGCTCCACTTCAGAAAAATTTAGCAAAGCGTGTTTCGCCTTTCAGCTCTTACATTTAGATAGGTCTTGGGTCCATTTTAAGTGTTGTATCCTGTGTGAGATACGGGTTCAACTTCATTTATCTCCGTGAGAATATCCAGTTGTTCCAGACTATTCTTTGCCCCATTGAGTCGTTTTGGCACCCTTGTCAAAAGTCGACTGGCCATCAGGAGGATGAGAAGATGAGCCACGGACTGGGAGGAAGTGTCTGCAAAAGACGCAAAGAACTGTTGCCCCAAATATACAAAGAACCCTTAAAACACAACAATTAGGACACCAACAACCCAAAAGATGGGCAAAAGATGTGAACAGACCCCTCACCAAAGAAGATACACAGATGGCAGATAATATCAGGATGCTCTATGTCATGTGTCCTGAAGTGAGTGAAGTCGCTCAGTCGTGTCCGACTCTTTGCGACTCCATGGACTGTAGCCTACCAGGCTCCTCCGTTCATGGGATTTTCCAGGCAAGAGTGCTGGAGTGGATTGCCATTTCCTTCTCCAGGGGATCTTCCCATCCCAGGAATTGAACCCGGGTCTCACGCATTGTGGGCAAACGCTTTACCGTCTGAGCCACCAGGGAATAAGGAATTGCAAATTAAAACAACAGGGAGATACCAGGTTACCACAGGTAACCTGTGTGTGTTAATCACTCAGGCGTGTCCTACTCTGTGCGACCCCGTGGACTGCAGCCCACCAGGCTCCTCTGTCCATGGAACTCTCCAGGCAAGAATGCTGGAGTGGGTAGCCATTCCCTTCTCCAGGGGATCTTCCCAACCCAGGGATGGAACCCGCGT